>OY754939.1:2344679-2816975 GCA_963576515.1 Cryptocephalus primarius | reverse complement strand
CGGTTAAAGAAATTGGAATGTGGTCGTGTGTCATTTTTCGTCGATCGCTAGACTATCATCGTTATATCTGTTCGTCAGGTTCGTCAGGTTAGTTCAGACCCATTTAATCGGATGAGAAAATTTTACTGTGAGTCATTTCACTTCCTCGGTCCCTCTCTCTGTCACACACACATACAAACGAATTCGCTTCTATAGCTGCTATGCTCCCCCAGTCTGTCAACTGATGAATCCATTGACTTTCTGGATGGGTTAACCGAGGATGCGAAGCAACATTTTCCATAACCGGTGACATCAACTCCTGGCAGTGGATTGGGGCATTTTTGTATTGCATTCTTCAAGAAAGACCTCTAAATTACTTAAATTGTATCAGTGAAGAACTAGTCTTCGGATAGGATCAAGTTTGAAGCTATTATTGCGCGGAAAATTAATTGACCACCACGAAAATTAACAACGTGGTGAATTTTTGAAGGAAAGTCACGTTTTAACGGTTTTCCTCATTTTCTCGATGAAAAGTCAACATATAGAGTTCCATGTGAGCTCATTTTAAAACTGATCCAATTTTGTACAGCGTCTCCATTGGCTGTTAAACGATTCGCTAGTTACTTTTCCAATTCCGGCCAAAAAATCAACAAAAAAGAAGCTTTTTTGCCATAATTATTGTCTATAAAATTTGCTAAAGGTGATAGAGAGTTGTATTTTGGATTTTTACCATTTATGATTGATCTTCTAAGTGTCACATGGTGTTAAATTTCATGTCAAAAATGACTTTTTGCTCAATCGAATGAGCTGGTATAGCAACTCCCTGCTACATTGGTTCTATTTCATCACTCACCACGATAATACATCTATTACATAAGTTTTGTTGTGTTGTGTAAGAAGACTAATTCGCGGGGAAGTGCATTTCTGGAGGCCATAGCTACACTAGACGTAGTCTTGCTCTACAGTATTGATATTCCAACGTTCAACAGAAGCGAAGCAAATTCCGTTGTAGATCACATATTCGTCAGCAGCAGCTTAGTTAAAGGAAATATCTTTAGGAGGTGATGGATACCTACACAGCCAGCGACCATAGCGCAATACTTTGGAAAATCTCCACAGGCCAGAATCCTAGAAGACCAAAGGGGCAAAAATACGCGATTGGGTGGAAAGTAAAAATTTTTACACAGTTGCTTTCGTAGTAAATTTAGATAGTGACTCAACCATCGCTGGTAGTGCTGAGGAAACTGGTCGAACAAGTGTATTAGTGTCCTCCGTAAAGAGTGCCTTGTAACGGTTTCTATCCGGTTTCAGACAAGCCGAATGGAACTGTCACAGTTATGTCGCTTGTAATATGCCTACAGGTTAGGCAAATTGTCATTCACTCACACCATGTGGTTTTATTTAATCCGTCATTTTGACCTACCCTGTACGGCCATAGGAATATTAAGTCTTGGAGTAGATCACCGGATAATATCTCAGTACATGTCTATAGGTTCCGAGGTCAGAAAAGTATCCTAAACATTAACATAACCTCCAAACCGTAGTCACCGAAACAGGGCGCTAAGAGGGTCCGCTCAAATGTACTTTGTCAGTAAAGCAAAGAAACGGCATCCTGT
Organism: Cryptocephalus primarius; assembly: GCA_963576515.1. NCBI lineage: Eukaryota > Metazoa > Arthropoda > Insecta > Coleoptera > Chrysomelidae > Cryptocephalus > Cryptocephalus primarius. The sequence goes on along the minus strand of OY754939.1, from coordinate 2,815,380 downwards.
GACTTCGTTTGTATCCCGTTACAATCATTCAAGTGATAATCAAAACACTTTTCGGTTGGAATTGACTGAGATGATTCTACAAGGAATTAGACGACAGGGTCTGGAGCCTAGAGACATGTTCGGTCTACTATAGTGTTGTCCATGTAGAGTAAGGGCTATCTGAAGTATTTCAGATTGATATCATATTAATTATAATATAATATCTGACTAATTGATGCATTGTGGGTAGGCAGTATGCCATACTTCTAGTAATCCATATTAATTCAGGTATAAAAACCATACAATTGTAAAAATACCGTGTACTGAAGGTGGTCCCTGATTGGCCAAAATCCTAATTTTGGGGAATCCTTTAGCGTGAAAATTGGTTTATTCGAGGGGGTTCGACGAAGGCCAAGGAGATGGTATATAAACGGGAGCTTCAGTACGCGCGGTCTCTTTCTCTTTCCGCTGTTGTTCTCTTCTTGCTATTGTGCTCTTTCCGCTCATGTGCTCTTTCGCTTTTGTGTTTTTTCTTTAGTCTTTGGTTTTCTCTTGTTCGCCCTCTGCAAGGCTTAGTTAAGTTGCTGCTCGTCGACGTTCGACGTATTTTGCTGGAGCACCATCGACCCATCACTCACCCGGCCGAGACCACATTATCCGGAGGGACCGTGGCTGGGGCTACTCTGCCCAAGGGGCACCGTTGACCCAACCATCACCCGACCGACACTACGTGACCGTGAGGAACGTTGCCGCTAGTGAGGTTTGGTCGTTTGCATCATGAGTAAGGCTGAGCAACTGTTACATGAGTAACGTATGGGTGACAGGCGAATTTGTTATATCAATAGATTTGTTTATTCACATTTCTCGTCTTTAGTCCTTTTCCCCTACATTTTCGAACCATTCTTTCAAGCGACTAAGATTAGTGCGGTAAGCAATGTTGACAGTTGGCCATCCTAACTGCACCATGTGTATTTAGTGATCAGGATACTCATGATAGTCTCAGAGGGCGGATCCTTTGTTCTAGTGATCACTGGCGCCCACACAATACGGTGTAGTGCGTTTACTCTAAATAGACCGACAACTACTCCACCGAATTGAGTAAGCCGGAGCTACCCTTCAGGTGGCATCGTTAGAGTTGTTTGGTAAAAATTGGAGCAGCCTCAGAAAAAGAATATTTCAGGGTGGCTATCGACGACAAAACTCTGTGGAACTGGTGGCGGGGTACACAAGGATACGTCGGAAACTGAGTAAAGCCATCAAGGAAATCATAGCCACATATGGTGGCTATGATTCACCTGAGAAACTAAACAATGCTCTCACTCATATATCTACAAATCTTGGGAAAGGTCGTAACTGCGCTGTTTCCACACCAAAGAGGATTCAGCTACCCCTGAGTGTAGTGCTTATTAGAAGAAATTCCATAACGGAAGCCAAACTGATGGAAGCATGTAACCTTGTGGGAAATAAAAAAGTTCCGTCATTGGATTGAGTCCCATCTTTAAACAGCTATCAACATTTCTTTAAAACAGCTGTTAACATTTCTTTAAAACCGCTATCAAAGCAGCACCGACATTGTCCCTAGAAATCTATGTTACATCTCTCTAAAACGTACTTTTTCTCGGAAGTGGGAGCAACAGAGACTGGTACTACTCCCTAAAGGAAAAAAGCCACCAGATGAACCGTCATCTTATCGCCAGCTCTGCATGCTGGATACATCGGACAACATACCAGAACGAATAATCCATCAAAGAATTGAAGAAGCAGTTGAACCGCTTCCGGCCAACAACCAGTATGGCTTCCGAAAAGGGCGATTAACCTTAGACGCAGTCAATCTGGTTGTGACGGCAACCACGCATGAGAACGCAGGGACCATATGGAACGGAAGTACGAAGAAATATTGATTGGTTGCTACATTAGACACCAAAAAGGCCTTCAATTCCATCAATTCGGACTGCATCATACGGCTTCTCGAAGGGAAAAGCGTAGCAGGATGCCTATGAAGGATGGTTGCGACCTAGTTCAAAATAATGCTCCTGAAATTCGAAACGAAGAACGAGACAAAGAAATACAGGATAACTGGATGAGTTCGGTTCCAGGCCCGCTCGTGTGGAATATCAGCTACAATGGTCTGCTGAGGCAAGTATTGCCAGGAAATATTAAACTCATTTTCCGCACATGACCGCAAATCATCTCGATGAGAAAAATCTTGCATTTGACATAATTTTCGAGAGAGTCAACCGGTGGATGAATACGGTGAACTTGCGATTAGCACAACACAAAACCGAGCAGTTCTCATTACTAGCAGAAAACTGGCGGAAAAGGTTGAGAGTTGGAGAGCATGATATTACATCACAGCCGTACATTCGGTGTTTGGGAGTAATGAGTGATGCTCTACTTAATTTCAAGCAGCAGGTGGAACATGTAAGTGTCAAAGCGTCCGTAGTGATGGGAACCTTATCACGACTGATGCCTAAAAGTATTTTCCTACCCCTGTGATACACACACACACGCACGCATCCACGCACCCACGAACGTACGCACCCACACACACGCACACGCATACGCGCACACGCACACATTTGTACTATATTGTAATAATATGAAATTTTTTAATAACCTCCATTATCTTTTACCTAATGTAAAACCATAGCTGTGCACAGCAGCAAACCATTTCGTCATTGTCTGCTTCGCAGCACTCACATAGAAATATAATATTCGTGATATCGGCTGAATGCTCTTACTCCTCCACCAAAAATTAATTTTATTTCGGCGTTAAAAGTCCGAAGTTTTAACGATTCCCGCTGATAGGAGGGCTTTCGATTTTCCTTCTCTCTCGAGCACATACGCGTGAACTCTGGAATTGAAGTTTATACGGCGAAACCCTCCGAAAGTTTCCCTATTATTCGCTCCTCTATGGCCTTTAAAGGTATCTTGCTTTTGTTATCGAATGCAACGAATAATGGTATGTCAGAAGTTTAAGTTACTTTAAGTTTTCGACGACTTTGAGATTTATCATTTATTGCTTTACGATTTATGTGAAGTATACCACACATACCCACCCTTACATGGAGCGATAATGACGTAACGAACCTAACGGTTTTGAATAAATATCCGATTACAAGCAACCAACTATTTAGCAATGGTTTATAGAAAATATATAGGATTCCGAAATAACTCTATATTTGACATGAGTATCGGGACACTAATCTTACATAAACATTACACCAACTTTTTTTATTTAACCTTACAATCTGCAGAACTGATAGGTATACAGATATATTAAAATTGTAATATGAGAATATACGCAAATGACAAAAAAGAAAACATGAAAATACATTAAAAAACGGTGAAAATTTTCAGCGACACGTTGGTCAATGTCCGGGGATAAGCGGGGGCTTGTCCGGGGACATATGGACCGTGGAAATAAAAAATGTACCTTGTTTGGGACTATGGGCCATCTATGTAATTAAGCAGTTATTCATGTAAGATTCTCTTACGGCAGTAAACCTATACGTTATCGACCAAATATTATGTGCTATTATTTAATTATTAACAAATTAAAAGTCCTAAAAAAGTACATATTTTTATACTTTTTGCTGATGTAATGTTTTGTTGCTTAAATAATTGTAAATAAAAGTAAAAGTAGGCATAATTTTTATTTAGCAATGGTATCAACTTCCCATTTTTTCGATATTAAATTATTAATTTTTTTTAAATGTACAGTTTTAGACCTGCAGATGTTAATAATTAAATACTAGCACATAATTTTTAGTCGATAATCTGGTTTAGTCGGTTTCACTCTCCTCAGCCCATATTACACGAATAACTGCTTGGTTGCCTGGATAAGTGAAAGTCATGGCAAAATCTCATTTTTCTGAGCTAACAGTGATTCCTAATGGTATGATAAAACTGTCATTTGTCCGTCTGTACGTCGGGAAAGATATATAAAAATATGCATATTCGAGGTACCACATATCACATTTTTTTTATCTACTAACCGAGAGATAATGTGATAAAATTAACTCTCGGTTAACTAATTTTTATCTAACTAATTAACTACCCGACTAGAAATTTGGGTAGGCAAACCCGAAAACGTATCGGGTCCCGATCAGGAAGTAGCCCGGCATGCTCGCCTAGGATTACCTGGTCAGATCCTGGTCAGGACCCGATCAGGTAATGGCGAGGCATGCCCGTCTAGGATTACCTACCCAGATCCTGATCAGGGCCCGACTAGGCACTGGCGCGGCATGCCCGCCTAGGATTACCTGGCCAAATCCTGATCAGGACCCGACCAGGCACTGGCGAGGCATGCCAGGGTAGGACTGACACTGGCGAGGCATGCCCGTCTAGCATTACCTGGCCAGATCCTGATCAGGACCCGACCAGGCAATAGCGAGGCATGCCCGCCTAGGATTACCAGGCCAGGACCCGATCAGGCACTGGCGAGGCATGCCCGCCTATGATTACCTGGCCAAATCCTCATCAGGACCAGACCAGGCACTGGCAAGGCAAGCCCGGCTAGCATTACCTGACCATATCCTGATCAGGACCCGACTAGGCACTGACGAGACATGCCCGCCTAGGATTACCTGGCCAGGATCCGATGTGGCACTGGCGAGGCGTGCCCGGCTAGCATTGCCTGACCAGATCCTGATCAGGACCCGACCAGGTACTGGCCAGGCATGCCCGCGCAATCTATCATTACACCCATTATTCATAATATACGTATTAAGAATGTGACAAAATTAAACACTGAGTGTAATTAAATGTGATTAAAGGTAATTAAAACTCTGTTACATTGTGTAAAAATCTAAGTAACAAAATATATTTATAATTTTCTGATTTTTTGAATTTTCTTAATTTCGAAAATCATCAATTAAATAAATCTCTGAAGTATTATCGCCGGAATAAAGTAATATAAATTAATTTTGTTAATTATTTAGATCATTATCCAATATGCTCGAGAAGACAAAGGGAAAAATGTGTGATAACCGTGCAAGGCGAATTAGTGAACTTACTCACCAACGAGTTAGATTGTTCCTCGAGAGTCAAATTGAATTAGAGGGAAAAAATAGTGAATTTGGCATAACTACATATTTCAGTGTTAGTGGAGTAAATTCTTTGAATGACGATTACCGCGATAGTGACTAAGTAGTGCCGAAAAAGCAGTTGACGTAACATCATAGGAAGTACGAATTTGTAAAATTATTTCTATCTTTAATGTTTTACTTACACAGTTGTTGACAACAAAATTTCGCAGTGCTACTAATTTAACAATACCGACATTCATGATTAGCATAACGATTATTGCTTCCGGATTAACGCTTCAGGTAAAAGCGACCCTTCGTTCGTCACCTACTATTCCAACCAGTTTTTATTCAAGTCTTGTGAAGTGAAGTTGCCCTGCGGTGCATCGTGAAGATATTATTTTCTACAACTGTGAGGAGGTAATTCATTTACTAAAACGTGAATATTTGTTAGAAAATAATTATTTCTCAATTTACAGAAGACTCTGACATTTCGAGATCCCCACTGGATAAAAGCAAACAGGTGAGGGCTTTCTCTTCTACATTAAAAAATCCAAAAGATTAGAATGAGTGCATAAAAAAAAAAATTGGTTTTTGTTGTATTTTAACTTTTTTTGCGATTCTTTGTATTTGTACTGTGTTTTTTAGTATATTATCACTTTATTATTTTATTCTGTATATATCGTTTATATTTCATGTGTTTATATTTGTTTATTTTACTTATTTTATTTATTCATGTATTATTATTCTTTAATATGTTTGTGTTTGTACTGTCTCTTTTGTATGTCGATTTTTGGTGTATTTATTATATTGTGATTTCAATAAAATATTGTATAATATAAATTAAGTTTTCTTGACGTGGACCCGGTCAGGTCTTCCTGACCAGGACCCGGCCGGGATTGCTCGTCTAGCACCCTGTAAGGACTGTAACGCAGATGTGCCGTCGGGTCCTGATCAGGACGACCTGACGTGGACCCGGTCAGGTCCTCCCGATCAGGACCCGGCCGGGCATGCCCGTCTAGCACCGTATAACGCCGGCCCGGTCGGGTCCTGGTCAGGATGACCTGACCGGGTCCACGCCAGGAATGCCCAGTCGGGTCCACGTCAGGTCGTCCTGATCAGGACCCGACGGCACATCTGCGTTACAGTCCTTGCCGGGTGCTAGACGAGCAATCCCGGCCGGGTCCTGGTCGGGTACAGGAAATAATTTCTAGTCGGGAGTGGGTGATGAAATTCATAAACTTTTCAACGGAAAAATATACGATAAGTACGATAAGTTGTGTTGGAAAATAAATAATACAGATTGGTTCAAGTGATTTTACTGGAAAACTTACCCAAACTAACAAATGAGATATCATGATCACACTTCAAAATGTGCCCTTATCGAAATCCTTCCGATATTATTTAATTTAACTTAACTTAGTCTCTTATTTGACAAACTTACTCTAAATCCCATCAAGAGATTACTTATCAGATTGTATATCAGATTACAAAATCTACACAAAATGATCCCACAGGAAACAAATTTTTTCTTATCATTAACCACATAAACCCTGAATCGAAGGCCTTAATTTAATTTCTTTTGTAGTCGATTACAATATTTAAATACATAACTTTCATGAGGAAACACTTACTCGCAGTTTATCCCTGTAGCCCGCGTAGAACCGTCCCGAAAGACGCAGTTAGCTGCTGCCGATGCCTCTTTGCGAATGACGTCACCTTGGTCACCGAACTTGCCCTGTTCACTTGTAGCAGGAACAACTAGTCAGTCTTGGTTAAGCCGAATTAACACTTCGACGGACACTCTTTTCGAGCACAGTAAGTCAGCTCAAATTTAATTGACTTTAATCCATTCTTACTTAAGTTCAAAAAAGTTTTTAGTTTGATCGATACGTCTGTCGCTCTCTAGAGTTGACGACCGAATTCTGCTATCACCCTTCTCTCTCTTCCCCCAAAGTAATTCCTTACTCAAACGGAGTTTAACGAATCAACAGTTATTTAGCCACCTGCAGTTAAGTCTACCCGTCCGTAAATGAAAATTCCCATTGAATTTTCCCATTGAGCTGGTGTCACGAAGGCACGCCATGTGTAATTACGATTAAGGTTATTTTTTACAAAAACGATGAACGATACATTTATGTAAGTGCTGTCCAAATTTGAATAGAATCGGTCAATCAGAAACAAAGTTATTAACGAATTTATGATTTTGATAAGTTATTTGAATATTATTCCATTTGAAAATTAACAAAGGCGAAATGTAATTGAAATTTTGCTTTACAAAACCGTGACGTAATATACGGGCGGATGAATAAGTGAAGGAAAAGGCACTCTTTTGTCCGGAGGTCGAAAAATCGACCTCAGAGGCATTTCGATCTCAGAAATCAATCGACCTCAGAGGAATTTCGGACAGTAATCAACAGCGTAAGGACACAGAAGGCAACGAGAAACCATCGTATTAAAATCACTTTGATTTTCCTTACAAAATATTACATTCTTGGAATCAAAGACAAAGCTCTATGATCACGGGCACCTCTGAAATGATGCGAGGCTGAGTAGAATCCCCCGATGGGAAGCAACAAAATGAATTGGAACATGGAGAACATGGAACATGTGAGAAGTGTTTACGAAGTGGGAAAGGCTGCAAATTTAATTAAGGAGATGGAGTCTCACAATTGATATTCTATGATACAGCGAGGTAAGATGACCAGATACAGATATTTATATGGTATTAAACTATACCCTATACTACTCCGGAGATTGAAAGGCACAAAAAAAATGGCATTATTGAACTTACGCCTAATGAGATTGTGAAGTCTGTTGCTGGGTTTCTTCCAATATCAGATGGAATAATGTTAATAAAGATAGGCAGCAGACCCGTCAACATGAATATCCTTTAGACATATGCCCCAACAAGTCAAAGTACTGAGGAGGATATAGAGCAGTTTTTTCAAAGACTTAAACGAAACTTTACTCTAAACGAAAAATCACGAAACCGACATAACTCCTGTAGACTTCCACGCCAAAGTTGGAAAGGGAACAGAAGATGATTCGGTGGGAGGGTTTGGTCTCGGTCGAGGAGACGGGATATTGTTGTTTTTTAAAGAAAATCAATGTAGTGTAATGAACTGTTTATTTAAGTTACCACCTAGGTAACTATTTACGTGGAAATCTCCAGCAGATGGAATAGGCGGACGCATCATAATAAACCAAATTGATCACGTAAATGTCGACGAAAGTTACAAAAATGCAGTAAAATTAAGCAAGACAAACACGGAGCTGGGATTTCCACCGATCACAATTTTCTTCTAACAACGACAAAGGTTGAACTTAAGAGAACAAATCAAGTAAGAACACAAATGTTATTAATACATACCAAATTAAAAAGGGTAAGTTCCCTCACAAAATATTGTATGTACAGAAAATTATAAAAACCTATTTCCTCACATTCCACAATCATAAACAATATGCTCCTCAATGAACGCACCACCTAAGCAACAAACGGCAATGTTAAAATGGGCCATTTTATCTAGAAACACTAATTAGATGTTTTTTCTATTCTTGCGTCGGATGGTTTTGGTAAATTATACACAACTGACATAACGAACGTTCAGTACTGCAATTGCGTAAACAACGAAAACTCTTTCTTAGAAATAGGAATGGCCTAGCTGCATCGAGTGTTACAATTGGAACACGATGGTAATTAAAATTTTACCACCATTTACTTTATACATGCTGTCGACGGTATCGACGTTGCCGTGCCAAACATCATGTGCTTCTTAATCCTAGTAGGAGTACTGTGGCTTATTCCATATACTTAATCTCATTCGACGGGGGAAATTGTTGGATGTAGTATGCAATAGACGTTATTTTAAATAGTGAGCGCGTTCAATGAATTAATATTTGTAGTTAATTTATAGACATAAAATACTTTATTTGTTCGTAATTGTAATATAACCTCAGTGATGACTGTACAACGTGAACAACACTACTAAATTCAAAATATGAAACGTTAACCCAAGTTATTCATATTCAAAATTGCCTCGTTACGCCGTTATTTGACTTCAAATATTGAAATTAAAAGATATTTTACCAATAATAATGAGTGTTATATCTACTGAAATGTAATTCGGGGTATTTTTTCATTTTCACTCTCCGAGTCTGATCTATCTGAGTCTAATCTATCTGACATTTTTTTGATTAAATGAATAATAAACGAGATTTGTATAAACATTTAGATTTTCCTCTCCCCTCGTATCTTTTGAAAGGTTATACTTTCACGAATTGTGTAGGGTGAAAATAAACGGATGTAGGCTTCTCAACTAGTCGTAACAGGTGACGTAATAGTCATAGATGACGCCACAGGGTCACTATGACCAAAAATTGTCGATATGGCGAGAGAACCTCATTTGAAAAGTATTGAAAATACATATATATACATAGCGGGGGTCCTACACCTTCCCTTGCTGAATTCCGCATTTCGTTCACCATATTTTCTGTCCGTCCACTCGTTTTCCTGGATAGCCCTGTCTTTCATGGTCTGTTCTATCCCATCCTTCCAGGACCTTGAGGGTGTTCCTCGTCTTCTTCTATTCTGCGGTTGATACATTACTGCTTTTTTTGGCCATCTGTCCTGTTCGATCCTCATCACATGTCCGTACCAGAGCAGCAGGGGCGTTTGTATTCTCTCCGCAGTTGTATATACTCGACCTGTTCTTTGTCGTATATTTTCATTTCGAATGTGTTCTGTTCTGGATATTTTGCAAGATCTTCTCAGGTAGTCAATTTCTACTGCATCGATTGTTTTCTCTTATCTATCGGTAAGTTGCCACCATTCGCATCCATATGTTAAAATAGGCTCCACTATTACTTTGTAGATTGTCAATTTGGTGTTAAGGTTAATTTTATCTGACCACAGTAATGAGTTTAGAACTCGAGTAGCACTTTTTCCTTGTTGCACTCTATTTTTTATATTTTCTTTGTTGTTTCATTTTCCGAAATTATGCTTCCTAGGTATTTGTACTTTCTACACCGTCTAATCCTATTTATTTGCAGGTCGGGGTCTCCATCATTGCTTCCTACCGTCAGGTATTCTGTTTTTGACATATTCATATGTAAACCCCATTTAAAATATTCGTCGTCCAATTTTCTCAGCATATAATCTGCAACGTCCTCGTCTGCAGCTATAACAACTTGGTCGTCCGCGAAAAATTGAGTTGTTAGGTACGCATCCTCCATCTTTATCCCCATTCTTACAATTTTGGCTCTCCAATTATTCAGAGCTTCTTGGATGTATATTTTAAATAGGGTTGGGGATAGGCTACATCCTTGCCTTAGACCGAATGCAAGAATGGTTTCGATAAGGTGCTTCCTACCTTGGCTACACTTTTCGAGTTTTTGTATATGTTTTGAATAGCTCGAACATAGACATTACTAAGGTCAGATTTCGTCAATATTTCCAACAGTGTTTGCAGAAGTACCGTATCATAGGCCTTTTCAAGATCGATAAATACAAGATGGGTGGCTAGGTTCTTTGCGTTACGTTTCTCTAGTACTTGTTGTAGAACAAATGTATTATCAATACAAGATCATCCTGCACGAAACCCGTTCTGTTCCTCTATTTCTATCGCATATTTTTCAATTCTATTTTTCAATACTCTGCCGTATAACCTTCCCATTGAGGGAAGCTACACTGATGCCACGATAATTGCTACAATTTTTATTATCCCCTTTCTTATATATTGATGTCATATGTGTCATATTCCAATCTTCTGGAATTGCGTCCCCGTTCATCAGACACATATTAAATAGCTTTGTTACCACTTCATGTAATATCACTGGTCCATTTTTCACTAACTCAATGGGAATGTTTCCAGGCCCTGCCGCCTTTCCATTTTTTGACTCTTCCAAGGCTTTCCGAATTCCGTCTATTGTTAACTCATTTACTTCTTGGTTATCAACTTGAATCTCTTATATTATAATTGGAATTGTGGTCTCTTTTCCACGAATAGTTCTTTATAGTGCTTCTCCCATTCACTTATGTCTATTATATTGAACTTCTTTTGTTGTTTTTCTTCCTTTCTCATATTTCTTATTGTTTTCCATGCCATTGCCACCTTTGCTCCTCCCATATATCTATCAATCTCTTCGCATTTCTTTTCCCATGTTACATTTTTACTTTTTATAACTTCTTTTTTCACCTGTCTATTCCAGTAAATATATACCTTTCTGTCTTCCGCTTTATGTGAGTTTAGGTAAATACTATACGCTTTCTTTTTCTTTGGTACCACCTCGTTTATTTCCTTTGTATACCAATCCGGATTTTTACTATTCTGTGTCTCTTGGTACCCTAGAGCTTCGTTGGCCGCTTGCTGTACTCATTCCTTTATTTGTCCGTACAACTGTTCTGCGTTCACATTTTCCGTCTCCATGTTTTGTAGCTTGTTGGCATGCCTTAGTTTATAGAGCAATTGAATTGATTCTTGTTTAAGACTATCGAGATTATATTTACTTTCATTTGTTTTACTTTGTTGGTCTTGTGTTTTTTCTTCCTTTCTTATTCTTCTGTAATCTACTACTACCTGTGCCACCACTATATGGTGGTCGGAACCACATTCTAATCCACGGTACACCCTTACATCTGTTATGTTTAATTGTGAGTGTTGTTGCTGTATTACATAATCTATGATTGACCTCAAATTTTTAGTTGCCTGCACCCACGTAAACTTATGAATATCCTTATGCGGGAAAAAACCGTTCATTATTTTCATTGATGCAGTTTCGCACATCTCCCTTAGTTGAATACCATTTTCATTTATGACGGGTTCACCGTATTTACCTACTATTTTGCTCTTGTTTTCGGTAACTGTCCTTGCATTTAAGTCTCCTAAAATAAGTATCTCTTTATCTCTTTTGATGTTTGATAACAACTGTATAAGTTTGTCATAGAATTGATCTTTTATTACTGACACTGCATCATCGCTTGGAGCGTAAACTCCAATTATTACAATATGACGGCTATTTTTAACAATCTCTAAGGTCATTATTTGTTCGTCTATTTTTTCCCAGCTTTTGACGTATTTTTCATGTCTTTATGAACGGCTATTCCTCTCCTCTTTTTTCTCTAGAGTCCTTTCGTACCCCGCTATAGATGTGAACGTATTCTTCAATGTTTTCATTGCATTTTCCTTTCTTTTTGGTCTTTGACAACAAAAAAATATCGATATCCATCTTCCTAAGTTCCTGAAAGACTTCTGATTGTTTTGTCCTCAAGCCCTGTATATTCCACGTAGCCAACTTCATTATCCTTTTCCGTTGGATTTGTCGTATCCGTTGTGCTCTGTCCTGATTGCGAGGCGATTTATCGAAATTTTTAACCTTTCACTTCTTTTCCGAGTATCGGGGGGTTGGCCCGATGCTTCAACCCCCAACCTGGGGGGCCAGGGTTTTATTTCGGTGTTCCATCTCTCAGATACACTGCCTTCTCTTCGGCTACGGATTTGTACCTACCCCACCTGTTGGTCCGCGGGTGGTATTTTATTTCCCACCTATCCGTCGTTCCTTTCGGAATGATTAGGGCATTCCCCTATCCGCCACCTTGGGGACGCGCTCTTTAGGGTTTACAGGCTCCCCTGAGTGAAAATATTTACTCAGTCATAATATTTTCTTTAAAGTCTACCGTTTTTCGATGATTAAATTAAAAAACGGCCCTGGATTTTTTCCGTTCCCCCATCGGACGCCTCCCGAGGTAGCGGATTAGAAAACACCTTCCAGAAATGAAGGATGCCGGGCAACCGGGGTGGACCAAAAGAGGAGGGAATGCTTCACCTGCCCCATAGGGATGGGACGGGCTTCACCTCTCTGGCTCCACAGCTGGAGTTTAGGAGTACGTTGAAGCGAGGGCGAGGGCTGTGCTTCCCTGTGGAAGCTGGTGGTCCCACATGCGGGAAATGTCCTCGGCTTGGCTAGTTCCTCCGATGCGTCACAGGGCGCAGGTGAACGAGGTCCAACTGTAGGCGGAAATGCGCAGGAGACCTTCGTCTGTTGATACGAGAGACCACCCAGAGAACCCGAGTCCTACGGCCACTTTCCGTCAACGGCTGCAGAAAGACCGTAAGGATGGTAAGATACTTTGGTAAGATACTAAGTTACACCTGCTGTGCCTCCGGCCAGGTGCAAGAGATATGTCAAACCTCTATACAAACCCCTCCTAAGTCAAGATGGAACAGCATGTTTCGAGGCCTGTATGGTCGGGGAGGGGGGTTACTGGCCCTGGTATGTGTACTCCGGGCAACGGCAAACAACCGGTTTCAAAAGGAAGACTACGCACGTAGTTACGACTGGGGATGAGAATGTGGACGAGGTTAGGGTGATGGCAACCAAAAGTTGTAAAACGTTGAGGACACCTCCCGCAGGGGCGGCGACAAAGGAAAAGGAGAAGAAAGGCGAGGAGGTTGGAGAAGTCGCAGAGTCAGATCAGCCGGAGGGCGACAGAAGGAAAGGCGAAGGTAGTATGATACAGGGCGGTGATGCTGAGCTAACGAGGGCAGGCGCGACCGCCGGGGAGGCCCCGGGTCTTGAACAAGGTACACCGACTGGAGAAGGCAGAGACAGACCGTCGGAAATGGTGGGCGAGCTTAGCGGGATTGTGGTGGTCGCGGGAAAGCTGGGTGTGGTGGAGGACGGGATGAGAGAGGATGTGGAGGTATCGTGGTTAGACAACTACACGAGGATGTTTAGCCCCGGGGAGCAGATCCTCTCTAGGAGTAGATCGGTGGCTGTGGTGAAGGACTGTGAGTGGTGGGAGAAATAGCTTTTCGAGGGAATGCAGTTTCTGAAAGAGGTGGCTAAGAAAAGAAGGGTCAAGGTTCCAACATTGCCTAGCGCAGTACGAACGATACAACGGTGTAGCTAAGATCGCGGACTACATCCTGAGGAGAAACGGGATGGAGGTGGCTATTCACAAGCTGGGACAAATGGAAAAGGGAGGCAGAGCAAAGGAAAAGGCGTTAGTCCTGGTGGTGAGCGGTAAAGGTGGCGACAAATACGCAGACGTCTTTCGGAAGATGAGGAAGCCATAGAGGATCCCCTCAACGGAATGCAGGTTATGTTGATGAAGCCTGATGGGGAGAGGAAGATGATAATTGTTATGGAGAGGGGACGGGATATTGAGGAGAACAGGGCTGCGGTGGGTGATATAGAAGGAGTAACGTGTCGGCGACCGGCAGGAGCCTGGGCTCACTTCTTTATGTATGATATGGAGGTGGGTGTCATCAAGTGTGAGATCGAGGAGACAATTGGCCATGTGGGGAAAATTAAGGTAGGTGTTGTGGACATGAGGGTTCGTCAAGACCAGAGGCAGACTGTGTTGTTAAGGGTGGAGGAGGAAGGAGCGAAGTGACTGGAAGGAGCGGAGACGATTAAGGTGTGCAGGGTATCGTGTCGCATCCGAACGAGGGCGGAGCGAATACTCAGCTATAGGTACTGAGGAAGAGGTCATGCGGTTAAGGTGTGGGACAGGCACGAAATGGGCGATAAGTGCCGCAGGTGTGACCAAGAAGGACATTGGAGGAACGCATGCAAGGGGAAGGAGAGGTGCTGGAAATGCTGCGTGGATGGGCATAGGAGAGGAAAGGAGAAGTTAAAGGGAGAGGGTAGTTGGCATTACATTTATACTACCTTAACACTGGTAGGAGACGAGAGGCACATGACTTCTTCCTGATAAATATTATTCGAGGGAGGGGAAGATGTGCTCTTCGTGAGTGAGTGTAATGTGAGGAAAGCGAAGGCGGCGGGCTTTGTGATGGATGATAGTGGAGGCGTGGCAGTGGGAATAACGGTTTTATGTATAAGGAAAGGGGAAAACATTGTGGGTATTGATTTTATAGGGGTAAAGTTGGAATAGGGGTGTGTGATCGGATTGTACGTGTCTCCCAATACCGGTATAAGAGATTTGAATGGGGTGCAAGTAGATCTCTAGAGAGTCGCGATCGGAATGAAGGGGTCTATGTTGGTGGTATGCGTTTCAACGCCATGTCCCCGTATCGGAGTAGGGTGAGGGGAAATGATATAGGGGACCTAGTAACGGAGGGGGCCGCAGTTTTGGGACTAACGTTGGTGAACATAGGGAGTCGGCCAACCTGAGTGTGAGGCCCACAAATATCTTGGATCGACCTCACATGGGGAGATGAGAGAGCTACTGGGCAACTCCCAGAGTGGGAAGTTTCAGAGGTGGAGACACTGAGCCCCCACAAGCTCATAGTTGCTAACTAGGATGATCAAAGAGAGATTCTAAACGATAATGGCTGTGAGGGGATAGGCGGCAAATTAGTTTAGGCAGATGAGGTCAGTGGAGAAAAGTTGAAGGCGTGGATGCCATTCTAGGGTGAGCTCGATAAGTCAGCATAGGCAGCTAGGGTCATTGCTGTAGAGAGCATATCATGCCAGTTGTAGGTGGAAGGAAGATAGCAGCGCCAACCAAAGGCGTTAAGTTTACTGGTGGAACGAGGAGGTGGCTCACCTGAGGAACCAATGTGTGTCAGCGAAACGAAAGTGGACGAAGTGTAAGAAAAGAATGCGGACTAGGAGGCACGTGCCGCGAATCAAATATACATCAAAATTTATCGTAATTGTTTATAAACATATTTATTGTGTTCCGATTTTATAAAATTTACAATGGACAGTAGTTCCTTTTTGACCTTATCGGTGTCAACGTGAATTGATTTACCATTTGTTTTATTATCTAACCATTTAGCCATGTCAGCTTTTTTCCAAGATGTATTAGGTGCCTTCTCGACTTTTCTGGAATGTTAACTCGCGTGACCCATCACAATTATACTTCCTACTGATATAAAATTTAACATTTGTACAAAGTATTTTTCAAATACACCTACATTAATATCTTCGTGATAATCGCCAGTTTTCTGAGAAACAGAAGTCAAAAATCCATTTTCATAAAATCCTGTTTGACTGCCAGAGTGCGTGGTAATGATCCTTTTCCCTTTTCCTCTAGGTGACTTCAAGTCCATAGACCAACCTGAGCCTATGAGTTTGACGGGCACTTCATTAATATTACTTTGCCCTCAACCGAAATATGGAATAATTTCTGCATATTTGGGTCTAATAAAAGCCAAGTTCAATGCATTTTTAGTATGAGCTGTTTGTGCTAAATTTATCGGTAGAGCACAAATACTTATTGATTCCCGTACAGAACTTAAAACTTAAAATAGCATGAAAGCTTTAATATTAAGTTTTGAAGATCGATGAAATATTGAGTGTTTAATCTAACCGGTCTAAAACCAAACAAAACCGAAACTACATAGTAGTTTGGAATAGGATGTCGTCTCGAGAAATCTCGTTGCTTTCAATTTAAGTTTCACACATATCTCAGAGAACTAACGTAGCCGAGACAAAAGAATTACCACGATTTAGCGTGTATAAAAGGTTTTACTACTAACTACCTAAACTAAAATTCTACTAATATCGCGTATATATTTAGAGAATATAACGGGCATAGTAACGGAGGAAAGACCTATATTCTACTCTAACCTAATTTATTCTATTCTCTATTCTAAATTCTAATGACCCAAATAGTAACCTTTAGATTTTGGCTGGTTTTTGAATTCCTCCCAATACTATTTCCTGCTATAAAATTTGTCCAGCATTTATACCAAATTTCTCTTGTTCTCTGAGAATATTCAGCAATTTAAACCGAAACCAATCTATCAAACGTATCAAACAATTAATAATCCCTGTTGAATCAAAAAATTCACGAATACTGCCAATTAGATATTTCTTACGATTGTGTGTATAATCTCGTTCAATCATGCCCTGGGCTGCAATACAGATTACGTCCTCGCATCTCATTCCAAGCTGACTCAGACGCACGATGTCGAAGTACGCCGGGATTTTCTGTAGGCTGACAGCTCAACTAATCCGACATAATACTAGTTGAAACACTTGAAGCAAATTTACCTTTCACTGATATCAAAGTTAACGCTAGCTTCTTAACTAACACATAAAGCTCAATTCCCCTTGTTTATCACGATTTAGCTCATAAATTTTATCAGAAATATATTTTTGGAAACATTAGCAAATTGCTTACGATTTTTTATTTTACGATGAAGTAAGCTAACATTTTTTAATTTGCAATATGTAACTCGCAAAAATTTCATAAATTTTAGCCTTCTAATGCTAATAACAGGTCTGAAAGAACCGTAGGAATAGATTTGCTGAAGGAATTAAAAAGCAGACACAAATGTCAGTAAAAATTAAATTATTACTACAGATGCTACCATTACCTTAATTTTCGGCACGAATATTAAAAATGACCAGTTACAAGGCTCATTACGTCACAGTACCAGGCCGTTGACAAAAATTGATAAAGATACCGGTAAAATTTACAAACGGATTAGATACATTTAACTATCACAATTCTTGAAATAATTTTGAAATTCCTAAAACTTTTATAACCGTATCAAGCAGTTTTGCCATTACTCCTAGTACTATATATTGTAATGGTTTTACATGCACAAAGAGGTTTTACTACCTAATGTCAACGTAACATCTATAAATCACATAGACAACTACTATTGTTTTTCCATAACAACGGCTTATACGGGGCATTCGCTACACTATCCCTCCCCGTCTTCAGGGTCGCCCTCGACCCTCGGACGATCTACTTCCACAGCACTCCATATCAGCGAATGACTACTATATCAGCGAACTGCTACTGCTACGGCTACTGCTACAGTTACTGCTACTGCTACTGCTCCTGCTACGGATACGGCTACTGCTACGGCTACGGCTACTGCTACGGTTACAGCTACTGCTACTGCTACGGCTACTGCTACTACTGCTACGGCTAATGCTTCGGCTACTGCTTCGGCTACTGCTACTGCTATGGCTACTGCCACTGCTACTGCAACTTCTACTGCTACTAGTACGGTTACGGCTTTTACTACTGCTACTGCTACGGCTACTGCTCCTGCTACGGCTAGGCTAGGGCTACGGCTACTGCTACGGTTACTGCTACAACTACGGCTACTGCTGCTACTGCTACGGCTAATGTTTCGGCTACTGCTACTGCTACCATGCACACCATATCAGCGAATGACTACCATATCAGCGAACTGCTACTGCTACGGCTACTGCTACTGTTACTAGCTACTGCTACTACTACTGCTCCTACTACGGCTACTGCTACGGATACTGCTACTGCTACAGCTACGGCTACTGCTACTGCTACTACTGCTACGGCTAATTCTTCGGCTACTGCTTCGGTTACTGCTATTACTACTACTATGGCTACTGCCACTGCTACTGCTACTTCTACTGCTACTACTACGGCTACGGCTTTTGCTACTGCTACGGCTACTGCTCCTGCTACGTTTACGGCTACGGTTACGGCTACTGCTACTGCTACGGCTACCGCTTCGGCTACTGCTTCAGCTACTACTACTGCTGCTACTGTTGCTACTACTACGGCTAATGCTTCGACTACTGCTTCGGCTACTGCTACCATGCGCACCGCTCCTCCCCTTTTTCAGAAATTCCGCCAGAACTTATACATCGAGAGCCAACTGTCCTCTCCAGGCGATGTTCACCTCCGGGAATCTCGCCATAGTTGATCTAAAAATCAAACAAAACACGCCAGTATCCTTGCCAAATCCATTTGCAATGAATTGCAAGTATATGTGTAATTGTGTGCTTGTGCATGTGTGTGATTAACTCCATTGAGCGGGTTGTACTGCAAATCCTGTACAAAAATTAATCAGCAGCAAATCGAAACCAAGCAGGCCAATCCTCTTTCTGACCATCAAAGACACCAGGGATGACCAATCCCATCCAATGCTCCAGGTAGAAGAGGGACCTGTCTCTTGAAATCCTTCGCTGCTCCTGCAGTTACTGAAATCCCCAGCAACTGCTTCATGGTTCCAGACGCACAACCCAGTGGTCAACCATCACCAATTCTTGTACTAAAGATGAACAGCGCCCGTCTCCCAATAAGAGTCACGAATGTGAGTGTAGCACTCAAACGGGCCACGCGCGCCAGCCGCACGCAGTCAATCCATTCGAGTGTTTTCCTAAATCTAGACCTGTTTAGGTTAACCTAAACCTTGGTGTTATAGTGGTGTGTATTTGTGTAATGGTACTTAGCTTCGGATTCTGTAGCGTTTCGAGTTGCGCCAGCCGCCCAACAATTCCACAACGCCGCACAGACTGCACTCCTCGCCTCTCCGCCGCGTGCCATCGCCATCACTTCCGTACGCCATCCCAGGTCCACCAAACCTTTATCCGCTATTCCGGTTCACAAAATCCCGGACAGGCCCCCAATGTAATGGTTTTACATGCACAAAGAGGTTTTACTACCTAATGTCAACGTAACATCTATGAATCACATAGACAACTACTATTGTTTTTCCATAACAACGGCTTATACGGGGCATTCGCTACAATATTATTAAAAAAAAAATTGATAAGTTAAATATTTACGAAACGTGTCATACTGAATCCATAAATTTAATAGATGTCAACTGTGGGGACAAATTTGAAACCGATTGCAATCTACAATTAGCCGATTTGTATGACCGTATTACAATACGTTCGGAACAATATTCGGAAAACATTAGATTCGATGATTGCAACAAGGATGAAAAGCAATTTCTCAGAAAATTTTTATGATTGCGAAAATGCTTTTCAGTGCGAAGGTGAAACTAAGTTGTATCAATTAACTAAAACACAAAGTAGCATTAACCAACCACACTCAGAATTATACAAAATCGTACAATGTTTCCGAAATTCACTTAAAAGAAGTAGATGTTTATGTATGTATGTAGATATATGTATATAATATATATAATTTATATAATTTATATATATAATAATTTATATATATATATATATATATATATATAAAAAAAATAATATATAACTAATGGCAATGACTTTCGTCAAATAGAAATAGATCCTAAACATGTAGGAATACCCGCCTTTAGCGCCTCTTAAGGCCACCATAAATTCAAAAGCATTCCATCGTGAATTGCAGTATTATATCATATTTAATTGAAAGCCCCTGAAAAGTAAATGCCTATAATCCTAAATAATGTCCAAACATTGATCTGGCATCTTACATACATCACTCCATTTTTCTCGATCTAAACCGTTTTCTAGAAGTAAGGTTTATTTTTTCTTTGTTCCCTAAATAAAATAGCTTCAGGTATTAATTTTTATGCCGACGTTTGTTCTCTGATCTGAGATATAATCATGGACATTTCTTTCCAAAATTTACACGTTACAAATGGAAACAAGGTAAACAGCTGCCAGAACATATATATCTGTATTTAATTACTTTATTTCCTTTGACGGGAAGGCCATTGTTAACAAAATAGGAACCTCTCCACCGACTAACTGTTCAATGCTAATTCTACCGCTTCAACATTTTCCACTTTGTTTCTTGGAGATTCTGAAAAAAATTGCTATGATTTTGTCTTAGCCAAGAGACGAAAAGTCGGCATATAATACCCGACTAGAAATTATTTCCTGTACCCGATCAGGACCCGGGCGGGATTGCTCGTCTAGCACCCGGCAAGGACTGTAACGCAGATGTGCCGTCGGGTCCTGATCAGGACGACCTGACGTGGACCCGAACGGACATTCCTGGCGTGGACCCGGTCAGGTCATCCTGACCAGGACCCGACCGGGCGGGCGTTATAAGGTGCTAGACGGACATGCCCGGCCGGGTCCTGATCGGGAGGACCTGACCGGGTCCACGTCAGGTCGTCCTGATCAGGACCCGACAGGATATCTGCGTTACAGTCCTTACAGGGTGCTAGACGTGCAATCCCGGCCGGGTCCTGGTCAGGAAGACCTGACCGGGTCCACGTCAAGAAAATTTAATTTATATTATACAATATTTTATTGATATCACAATATATTAAATACACCAAAAATCGACATACAAAAGAGACGGTACAAATACAAACATATTAAAGAATAAGAATACATGAATAAATAAAATAAATAAAATAAACAAATATAAACACATGAAATATAAACGATATATACAGGATAAAATAATAAACCAATTTTTTTATGCACCCGTTCTAATTTTTTGAATTTTTTAATGTAGAAGAGAAAGCCCTCACCTGTTTGCTTTTATCCAGTGGGGACCTCGAAATATCAGTCTTCTGTAAATTGAGAAATAATTATTTTCTAACAAATATTCACGTTTTAGTAAATGAATTACCTCATCACAGTCGTAGAAAATACAATGCATCGGCACCATCCACCACCGGCGAACTTCACATCACAAGACTTGAATAAAAACTGGTTGGAATAGTAATAGATAACGAACGAAGGGTCGCTTTTACCCGAAGCGTTAATCCGGAAGCAATAATCGTTATGCTAATCATAAATGACGGTATTGTCCAATTAATAGCGCTGCGAAATTTTTTTGTCAAGAACTGCGTAAGTAAAATATTAAAGATAGAAATAATTTTACAAATTCGTACGTCCTATGATATTACGTCAACTGCTTTTTCGGCACTATCGCGGTAATCGTCATTCAAAGAATTTACTCCACTAACACTGAAATATGTAGTTATGCCAAATTCACTATTTTTTCCCTCTAATTCAATTTGACTCTCGAGGAACAATCTAACTCGTTGGTGAGTAAGTTCGCGAATTCGCCTTGCACGGTTATCACACATGTTTCCCTTTGTCTTCTCGAGCGTATTGGATAATGATCTAAATAATTAACAAAATTAATGTATATTATTTTATTCCGGCGCGAAATTAAGAAAATTCGAAAAAATCAGAAAATTATAAATATATTTTGTTACTTAGATTTTTACATAATGTAACAGAGTTATAATTACCTTTAATCACATTTAATTACACTCAGTGTTTAATTTTGTCACATTCTTAATACGTATATTATGAATAATGGGTGTAATGATAGATTGCGCGGGCATGCCTCGCCAGTGCCTGATCGGGTCCTGGCCAGGTAATCCTAGGCGCGCATGCCTCGCTTTTGCCTGGTCGGGTCCTGATCAGGATCTGGCCAGGTAATGCTAGACGGGCATGCCTCGCCAGTGTCAGTCCTACCCTGGCATGCCTCGCCAGTGCCTGGTCGGGTCCTGATCAGGATTTGGCCAGGTAATCCTAGGCGGGCATGCCGCGCCAGTGCCTAGTCGGGCCCTGATCAGGATCTGGGCAGGTAATCCTAGGCGGGCATGCCTCGCCATTACCTGATCGGGTCCTGACCAGGATCTGGCCAGGTAATCCTAGGCGAGCATGCCCGGCCACTTCCTGATCGGGATCCGATACGTTTTCGGGTTTGCCTAGCCAAATTTCTAGTCGGGTATTAATACCTGAAAGTTGCTTCATTTGGATAACAAAAGAAAAATATACCTTACTTCTGGATTCAATCCTTCACCCCGGAAATCATGTTTTGTATCGTATCAATCCGATTTCTGTTATAGACTTATCTAGCATCTCAAACAAATCTGGGACCCTTGAGCTAGCATGTGAAGAAATACATTATGTTCAGTTCTGGATTCAAAGGGTACGATAACAAATAAAAATAGGTAATTCTCATTAGCAACATAAATTATCATAAACGGTCATTATTGTTTTCGTGATCGTGAAAGAATTGGTGAACTTCGGTCGGATTTACTTTGATTATTATAAGCGAGTTCCTACTCTAGAAATGGTCGACCATTCATTTCCGTAATATTGTTTCGGAATGCTCTCGCGCTCGTAGCTTATCATCCACTTTTGATTTATGGTAGCGTTGAAGTAATAATTCGGCTTAAGAGTAATGGTCCCTTCTTATATAAATGACAGAGTTTTTATGTCGTACGTCATCAGCAACTTAAATTGGAGACGTAATCCATGAATCTGCGACCGCTGCCAAGGCGGCTATGCACGCCGGAGAAGAGGACGTTGGAAGTAACGATTCGTTTTCCTTTTTCTTTCCTCTTTTCGGACACGCTATCTCAATGGAAAGCGATAACGAAAGAGAGTCGTCGGAGTGACGTCGACGGGCGATTTAAATTTTTCTAAGAAAATCAGTGGCGGCACACGAAGGTTAGCTTAATGACAAAACGAATCATCTAAACCTTACTTAACAGAGTATTGCTAAGCGTAAAAAATTCCTTCCAATATAAATTTATCCAAAACGACTAGTAATTCAACTGAACTGAAATAAATCAGTAAGAGAAAATATTAAATATAGATGAAGAAATATGAAGAAGTTGTGGAGAAACAAATGAAGCTTAGGTATATATGAAAATGGAGGGAACTACAAGGAATCGAGGAACACTTCATAAATAAACATACGCATCTGGACAAAAATATAGCAATTACGATTGAATAAGCTACTAAAGAATCAGATCTTAATTCAAATCGTCTCATTCAAATAGATACGTGGTGAAAGAAAGCAAAGTTTTTCCGGTCGGGGTACAGTGCCAATCCGGTGCGTCCCTAGATGGCGGATAGAAGAGAAGGACCTTCAGCTAATGATCATACTCTTCATACAACTAGTAGCACTTATGAGTAAAACCCCTGCCGCGGACCAAATTCATTTACGCGCTGAGAGGAGTCGCACCCGAACGTGGAGAGATGGCACTCTCACGCCGGTCCAAAGCCCGGACAAAGGATGAGCGCCCCAGTCAAGGTGTGAGCGACCGCGACGAGAACTACATGACGCTTGCGGTGCAGCGCTGCTAGCGATGGCATTTGGAAAATCTGACGACAGGCCATTGTAACCAAATCTCTTTACATCCATACGTTGCTCTGTGAAGGTGAGCCATTACTTCTGAAATATTAGTGGAAAAAATAGTGAACAAAATAACAATAATAGTATACAATCTGCAACCAATGCAACCGACGGACTCCTGAAATAAAGGCTTTCGGGGACCCAACTCAGGAAGGCGCTGAGAGCAAGATAACTTGCTTCGAGGATTTCCGGAGAGAGGCGCAGAGCTGAAACACGATCTGCTGCCCCTTTAACGAGTGGGGAGAAAACTGGTAGCTGGGGCTCAAAAGATAGCGGTCAGAATAATCCCACTCATTCTCCCTTCTCAAAAAGAGAGGCAAAGACGGGACCGAGCTACAACTCGGCGGTATCTCGAGAAATTGCCTAAGCGATCGTGGCTCAGGATTATCCTGAAGTCATAATCACGAAGGAGCATAGCAACCTATTCGAGCCAGTCTTTGAGGGACTTCTCGGGGGAGATCACACACGGACGCTTCCCGTACTGCGACGAGGTGAGGTGGGATCATAAGGACGTCGTAAGTATTTCCTGCGGGGACCCATTCACCGTGGACTGGTTGAAGGAACCCTCCGAGAAAATTAAGCTCTAGAATGGAAGGGCACTGCGGATCTTGTAAGGCACAGAACATTCAAGGTATGTCAGAACGGGGGCGGTGATCATGGGAAATCAAGAACCCGAAACCGTCCTGACTCGCCATAAAGTGCCGAATAATGGACTTCGCACCCAAATCTAAATGGTTTGTTACAGCAGGTAGAAGAGGGGTAAAACTTTATTCATTCTGGGAGTGGATCTCTACTCTGCAAAGATGGTAAAGGCCCGAAATATGAAGGTCTACTCAGGCCTTAAGCAAGCGCGAGCGATTCAACCGGAGGTCTAGGCCATCTGAACCACTACCACAGGGAGGGCACCACCCACACCTGAGGAAATGGAGCAGGATATTTATTATATCCTCACTGAAGTACTGGAAACGCTGATGGTTCCAACGGAGAACGCAGGAGCCGTAAGGGAAATATATAAATCTAGACTTTCAATATCTAGGTTACTATAAATTCTGCCAAGCAATTTGCAACATGGCACAGTGGCGTCCTTTTTAGATTGCCGCACGTCCATGGGGCAGACAGAGCAAGCAGGACCGTATACCTATGGAGGACATATGAAATCGCTTACTAAAGGGATTCTTTTTTACAGGGAAGGAAGTGACAACCCCCACTCCAGTGTCATCGCTGTCAGAAGGACAAAACTAATGTGATTCCGATTTTCTGCCGTACGGTAGCAACTAATGTAGAAGTAATTGAGAAAGGAGGAAAGACAAACTGCTCCGCATACCTACCATATGACTCGAGTGAGCTATCGCCAACTAATGAACTGGTTGTACGTCAGTGGTACTGCAGGAAAAGAGAATACCACTTATTCTAGAGTGTGATGAACACTCGCACCACGTAATATGTGCAGCAGCTATATAAACCACAGGGATACTAGTCTACTGGACTATCTTTGCACCACGAACCTGGAGATAAATAACAGGAGAAGCAGACGGATTTGTGAAAATGCAGCGAGGGGAAAATAATTGACACCATCCCCGCTACTATGAGAGTAAACGCAGAAGGATGGGGGGCATCAGATGAGCCCAGTTTGGAGGTTGATCGGTACATTCTCCTTAGGCTAAAAGGTTTGTAGAAGGACCTGTGATGTCGATAAGCTGCCGCCGAGACACATGGAACGTATTGTCACGAGCCGGGGCGTCTTTCCCTGAGTCACGGTTGCGTGAGGTAAGGGGTTGGTAGCTACGGGGGTAGAGCTTGCTATTGACGAAAACAGGTTAAAACAAAACAAAGAAATAGGCTTTATTCTCCACAAACGGGGAATCTAAAAATGGGTCAGGTTGACACAAAAAAACGAAAAATAAATCACAATAAGAAAGATGGGGGGCACAGCGAATCCCAAAAGGCTGGAGCGTGAGAAGTAAGGAAGGTAACTTACAGGGCTGCCGGTCGTTCGGACTTTCGGGGTTCCATAACGGAGGGCCTCTTGACAGGGTGGTTGGAAGGCTCTTCTTCGGGCGTCCGGCTGGGGTTCTGGAGACTTCGACGAACCAGCACAGTCTCCGCTCGGGGCTCTTTCTGCTCTCCTCTTCGACCGGCCATCCGGCTGGTCCCTTCAGGGACGGCCCTCTTCCGGGCGGCCCCTTGGACAGCACTTGTCCAAGCTCGTACGTCGGGACCCCACTGGTCCTCTCTACTAACTTCCTCCTTCTATTTATGTTCGGTTTTTGTTTTGCTTATACTTTGTTTTGTTAAATACTCTCGCTTTCTTTTGTCGTACTTCACACGAACTGACCGTGGCCTCCGGCCGTGTCCTATATCTTTGTTTTTTATTTGTGGTCGTCGAAATCTCGTGTTCGTGACAGTATGAACTTTACCGCCGAGTGAAATTAGCCCCTACAAATATTCGATGATCCCAGGATAACTAAGTGGTGGACCGGGAGCAGGAACGTCTTTAATAAAATTTCCATAAAATGTGCATAGGCTGTGAAAGCTTTGAATGTTTTTGATGAATTTCGGAGTGGATTAGTCCCTGGCTGGCACTTGCCCACTTGCAATATGGTCCAGGTTCTTGATAACCTTCTGTATATAGTTGTAATTATCAAGTTCAAAGGTTAATCTGGCTTCTAATTAACATTGAAAAACTTTTCCAGTTTTTGTGAATATTCTTCCTCGGTCGTCAAATAGCAGGAGAAAAACGCGAGGGGCGTTTTTTACTAAAAGTTGTTTGAATTTCGTCCATATACTCTTCAACCGTGAATACTGTCACGAACACGAGACTTCGACGACCACAAATAAAAAACAAGGAATTAGGACACGGCCGGAGGCCACGGTCAGTTCGTGTGACGAACGAAAATGAAACCGAGAGTGTTTAACAAAACAAAAGTATAAGCAAAACAAAAACCGAACATAAATAGAAGGAGGAAGTTAGTAGAGAGGACCAGTGAGGTCCAGACGTACGAGCTTGGACAAGTGCTGTCCAAGGGGCCGCCCGGAAGAGGGCCGTCCCTGAAGGGACCAGCCAGATGGCCGGTCGAAGAGGACAGTAGAAAGAGCCCCGAGCGGAGACTGTGGTGGATCGTCGAAGCCTCTAGAACCCCAGCCGGACGCCCAAAGAAGAGCCTTCCAACTACCCTGTCAAGAGGCCCTCCGTTATGGAACCCCGAAAATCCGGACGACAGGCAACCCTGTAAGTTACCTTCCTTACCTCTCACGCTCCAGCCTTTTTGGGATTCGCTGTGCCCCCCCATCTTTATTATTGTGATTTATTTTCGTTTTTTGTGCCAACCTGACCCATTTTTAGATTCCCCGTTTGTGGAGAATAAAGCCTTTTTTTCTCTGTTTTGTTCTAACCTGTCTTCGTTAATAGCAAGCTCTACCCCCGTAGCTACCGACCCCTTACCTCACGCAGCCGTGACTCAGGACCTCAAAACGCCCCGGCTCGTGACAATACGACACCAGTGACCTTATCATATATTTATTAGAAAAGTTTTATATAAGAAATAATCAAATTACTCAATAGTTCTTAGAATGTAATTTAAAAGCAATGTAGTTCACTTTTAAGTATTCACCTCCCTTTTTAGACTTTTCATCCAGAATTTTCCTTTTTTCTTCAATCCATCCAAATGTTTGAGTTTATGCTTACTTTCACAAAACAATTTGCCTCCGGTAGCGGATGTTCTCAACATCCTCATCTGAGTATGAAGTCATTGATAGAAATATTTTACAACTGTTGTTTGTTATTCTTTTTTTCTGGTTCACCGATGCCTACGGAGAGATCCATCGTAGCAAAATTAAAATTGATGCTGTGGGACTTTTCGAATAATAACGTTTTATTTTTTCCCTCGAAGTCAGTACCGGCTTTTTCATTCTATTTGTTGCGAGCCCCTAATGAGCTTGTGTTTTTCTGGGAACAACGGACGTAAACCTCATGTAACTGTGGGAAAATAAAAAGATCCAGTCTCATGGAAAAGTTTTAATGTTCACTTCATGGGAATGATTACGCGGAGTTCGAGGGGAAAACCTCTGCGCTTTCAGTTTTGAAGGGAAAGCCGTCGGAGATTTTTCCAGAATTCCCCTTTCCGGTCCATGACCTCGTCTAAAAGTTAATTGGATCTACGTAGTGCAAAGAAGTTATCAATTCTTGCGGCAAAATTAACCACGAGCAATACGAATACATTATAGCATACACAAATCCAACCAGAATTTGTTACTTTCTGTCTAAAGCAAGTCAAAGTTTGTCATATTGCCATGTCTAGTAGATAAATATAGCCATTCAGCCTACAGCCACGTTAGAAATACAAGACAACAGACAATTGTACTTAGATAATAATGAAAAAAATTCACACAAAAGAAAAAAATTCGTCACCAAATATTGAGGGGTTATCCTGCACTCCTGAAGGAATTGCGGTCACGATCTGATATGGACGGTGTCTAGGTGAACTTTGATGAATGTGACCCAAACCAGTGTGGTCTTTAGTAATGGATTCCTCAGAATTTATAGAGGAAACACAGCTGTCTCGTTGGATATACAAATAAATGGTACATCATCAGACGCATCCATAGGCAATTGTATTGTGGATCACAACCTTTAAGATATTTGAAAACTGAAAAATCTTTTTTTAATGCCGAAAATTGTAATACTGCATATAACAATTTCTGAAATGAGATATTGTACGCGATGTATCATAGTTTCCTTACTATTTGATAATAGTTACAACTACTGAGAAAGAGGTTGAAACCGCTGGCCAAAAACCAGTTAGTTAAGTGTTCTGTTTGAAACGAGGTGTTTCCATTCAAGGAATTTTTCGTTCAGAAATATTAAGTGAGCTTCGTGATACTCATCGGCATATCACTAGAATGAAACAGCTTGATCTATTTATCGACTTATCGACAAAAAAATCTAAGCAATAGTGGATAAAACTCAAAATTGAACCTCGGTCGAAGCAAATTTAGCAAAATTTCCATTTCATCCAAGAGACCCACATCACCATCATAGTTAATATCATGTTGAGTCTTCAAAATTTTCCACTATATTTGGTAAGAACACCTTAAGAACACCTGAAAATAATTGGGAAACCCCATCAAAGATTACTATTTCATGATATGCGGAAATGTAGAATCAATATGATCTGAGCTACCCCCAAAATCTTTTTCTCGGGTTTCGCAGATTCTTAATACTTCAAACCAACAAATTCCAGACATATTTTACGACAAATGAAGTTTTTCAAAAAATTATAGCCCCAGTATATCCAGCACTAAATGAACTTGCCAAACCAAAAGTTTAGCACCTTAAACAATAATTAAAGCTTGTAGTAGATGATCAGATATATATTCGAGATAAACTCAGTAAATAATTTTACGATACCGAGTAACAACACTTGAATGTGACAAAATTACTAGCCGAAATATACTTACATCTCAAACTCTGTATTGACATAAATACAATATTTCCATATCGATTTATAATTTCACAGACCGCTTGAAAACCTGCAAAAATTTTTCAAGTGGAAGAGAGAGTATTACAGGGGCAAAAAATAAATTTTGGCATTCCGAAGCATACTCAAGAAACTTAAAACTAAATTATATATCAGCCTTTCTACATATTCCTTTTATAAGTCTATATTATTCTCGCCTTTGGAAGAAAACTCAATAAGCACATAAACCGTATAAGCATGTAAGCAACCAAACAATGTAACATTTGGTCTAGTCCAACTGTCTAATATCCCACACTTTCCAAAAAAGCCAGAAGCTAGACCGCATCAAGAACCCAACCAAACTGTACATCTTAGGACAGAATTTAAAGATTTTATCCATCTCTCTCTCTCTCTCTCCCTCTCCCTCACGCTCTCCCTCTCCCTCTCCCTCTCTCTCTCCCCCTCCCTCACCCTCTCCCTCTCCATACCCCTCCCCTCCCCCTCATATTCATGATTCATATTATTCTATCATTCATATTATTGTAGTTGTATACGTTCATATCAGTAATATATGAAGTACCTTTATTATTCAGACCCATTATTTATCCAAGGTACAGCACATTATAATTTTATTTACTGTGTTATATTGTAAATAATCCTTAATAACCTTGAAACCAAACTTGTCGGTTTCCATTTTTGAAACATTTGGTCTACTGCATTGCTGAGAAAACCTTTAAATAAATGCAATACCTAAAATTGAGGAAAATTACCTAATGGTTCAACGTCTACACTCTTAGAGACAAAGAAGATGTAGTTGTGAAATGAAGAATTATTCATCCATCATTTTTTTTAAACAATGTACTTTACCTAATCGTATGCAATAACATTAGTCGCTATTCTGCCCGCATACGCATGGTCCTGAATATTTGATAGGGAATTTTTATGAAAATGGATAACGGCATCAATCATTGGATTACATTTCGAAGAGAATAATCCATTATGCCAATCGAGGGTAAATTGATGAATTTTTATTCCACCTGCATAATGTATGGGTGAAAATCAATCAATTACAATAAACACGCTGGCCTGTATCTGAACCGTCACCAACAGATTCAATTGCGCACACAATACAGATGGACAGCGTTAATTTTTTGAACTCTTTCACTTTGTTCCGCGACAAAATATTCCGGAACGGCAAAATTAATATACGATCAGTCGCGCGACTAGACAAATCAGACAGAATTTGCTGTTTGTATATCCCTACCCAGACGGTAGCTTACTTTAGTTTCGCAGTTCGTTTTGTGCCCGGTAATATTTATGCATATACATCAAATTTTACGTTCCTTTTATTTCGGCCAAGTTCTTTCAGAATGATGTATTACCGCTTAAATTGAATTTGCAGTTATGTAAAACGTTTATAGTTCAGTACAGGATGTTTGGAAACGATATCCACTCGTTATCATAAGTCAGTCCAAAAGTCTGGAAACTAAAGTTGAAATAATCGTAGTCTCTATTTATGGTCGCCTTTTCTCTTGAACACTCGCATATAAGAAGGCTGAAGGACAATGCAAAAGTAATACACGTCTGCATTAAGTCCCGTTTAAACGTTTCGGAATTAAACGGTTTGGCTGAAATTTTGTCCGCCTCGTCAAACGTTAAATGGTTCGAGACATGTTATTATAAAGGGGATTTAATTGTAATCTGCAAATTGGCTCCCCCCGCCGGACTATCGCACACCGCTGGAGATAACGGGGGTGGCGGGATAGAGCTCGGTGGCTCCAGAGACGAACGCGAGGGAATCCTCTGAGTCACGCTAAATTGAATGAATGCTCGCTCCCAGGTCAGAATTTGCATCTTTGTTACGTGAGATTGTATCGTACGATGGAAAAACATCTTTTGCATAAATGTTGTGCAATTGGAGTGCAGTCTTATGGAGAGAAGGACGCGCGTATCCTTGCGAAACTCATTTTATAAAGCTTCCTTTGTTCCTTGGAGCGCAATGAAATCGGGCGGGATTTTTGTTTGTAGGCAGAGAAAATTTTGAAAGTTTCTTGATTTCGTTGCACAGTGTTGTAGACGCCTCCATTACACATACGCGCTCGCAGGCATACACGTAAGTAAGTACGCACTATTTAATACTGATGTCCAAAATTTCCGAAATAAGGGCTGTAAGTTTAAGAGTTTCACGTGTTACACCTTAATAGGTTGTTTTGTTCCGAAAACTTTGGCATAGCTGTCACTAAAATACCTCTTTTCATTTTTGAGATATCCTACCAAACTTTTGCTTTATAGGATTGGGTTTTAAGCTGTTATAGAATTTGTCCGCAGGAAAAAAATCATATCCCTCATTTTTCGGTTTATTATAAATTATAGCAAGACTTTCCAAATCGGCTAGTGACACAGGGTAATTTTCGATAGGGGTAGTTGCCCCCAGAAGAATTTCCCTCCGGCAACCTGGAGCAGATAATTTTCATTTTTTTATATTATTTCAACTACAAAAAGCAGTAAAGAAATTTTTATTTCTTACAACTGAAACCAATTAATTTATCACTACGTTACTATTTGTTGACAGCCTTTTAATTACCTTTATTTCTGATTGTGATAAAATTTAAAATGAATTATAGCTTAGTAAATAACCAAATTCAGAAAATCTTCAATAACTTTTAACTGTGTGACCCAAGGTCAAATTTCCACTGTACAAGGAGAATATGACACACCATAATGTTAACTGTGGAGAACGTCACACAAGACGATGACGACAAAAGGATAGATAGCCCGGTTTAACTCTAAATTTTGAAAGTCGGAGAGGGGTCGTAAACTGGGGGTGTTACGACACGACGAAATATTAAGTAAGAGGAAAAGAGCGCCAATAGCAATATAATCGTGCTAGGTCACTTGGTGATTCAGAGCCCTCCTACCTATGAAAGGGCTTCGATTAATGTCTAGATAAAACGGATGTCAACGTCTCACTTACTTTTCGAAGGCATCTCCTGACTCTTAACACTAAACTGGACAGAAAGGGGGTAATGTGTAGTGCTAGATTACACGAGTGGTCGCGAGAATACTATAAATACAAGTATAAAAAATTGATTAAATATGTAGAATTGAATTTAAAATTTGGTTGTTAAAGAAAAATCACTAATCATTGACTACTACTAATTACTAGTAATGAATCTACGACTCTGATGTACAACCAATTATCTCTAACTGATGCCCGCCGGGCACGATGCAGTTTTTGGTGGGTGATTGGATGGGAAAAGGCATGGGGAGAGACGGTGGGGAAAATGACATCACAAGGGCGGAATTGCTGCACATTTCCGTGAATGTGCGCAGGTGCTTATTTTGCTACATGTTTTCTCTGAGAATTTGAAGGCCGGCTAATGCATAACGAGCATTTTGTGTTGTCGGCCACAGCGCCTGCGCTTTGACGTTGTCGACCTTTTAAAATGGAGGAAAGGTTATGAGTACGATCCAATATAAACAAACCGTGGTTTTTCATTGCTAATGTTTCGCGATCCTCCTTTTCGAGGGGCAAAATTTATATGTTTGCCATTTAATATATATATTAGCCAAGAAAATGCCTCTGGGATTTTCCACCGTGTCTACGTACTCACAAAAAATACCCACAGAACTGAGCAGCCGACTCCCCATGCCTTTTTTCATGCAATCACCCACCTTAAAAATGCATCGTATCCGGCGGGCTTCAGGCCCTTTACAAGGAGTCATTGAGTACATAACCTTGACTGCTCACACGAGTACGAAGGCATTGGGCAAAGACAAACGACTTAAAGTGAGCGCTTCCAGTTCCGTGCATAATTCGGTGATGTTAGTGATACAAGGTCTGGTAGAGGCCTGGACGTCCGTTGGGAGTCTGGGACAGGAAGCTCACTTGTGGCTCTGTCCAACCTCAAAGACGGGAGCCGGAAACTGTCGGCACCACAAGGCAGCTCGAACCGGGCAGTTTCGGGGCGTCGCCCGGTAGGGGAGCACCGTGAAGGGTCGGCACCACAGGACAGCTCGAACCGGGCAGTCTCTGAGTGTCGACAGGTGCCAGGGGCTTGTTCACGTTCTGACATTCCTTCCTTTTTCCCGTCCACCACGGAGCCCCCGCGGACAGCATCATTCCACGACACTTGTTACTGTGATTATATTAATCTGGGTAAAAGTATTGTCCTTTTAACAGCTCGAGACGCTGGAGAGGATCAACGGATTGCTCGTAACGCAACCAGGCAATAAGATGAATAACAAATGATAAGCGCATAATAGAATTGAGTGTACGGAAAGGGAGGGGGGGGGGGTTAGAGAGAGAGAGAGAGAGGGGAATTCACGACAGAGCCATCAGAAGTTCAAAAAGAGGCACCACATCAGGGCACGAGTTTCAACTATTTAGCATCATCAGGGTGGTATAACCCAAATTGTTATTAAACGATGTTTTATACTTGGAGACAGCAACACCCAAGGGACGTGAATAGTAAACAGCAAGTATACTTGTTACTACGAAAGGAAAACCTGATTTATGAGGCGACGTTTTTTCCCAGTTAGAATCAGTTCTACCGCACAAAAGCAACATTCAACCGTAGCACCACTTGGTACTATACATAATGAAGATTCTTTTAATATTTTTCTTTAATAGTACTTTACAACCAGTTGAAAAATATTTAATTATTAGTTTTATGATAATTATTAATATGTAATTATTAATATAATATCGATAATAACAAACAATAACCTTATCGTTAATATATAATTAATTAATCATATTACATTTAACATTTCTGACGATTACCCCTTGAAATCATTTAATTCGTCTTTTCGCATTCAAAATGGAATGTTCGTGTTGTTAATTGAATTAAATTCAATATGCAAGCTTCAATGTCACGTGGTGACATCTAGCGAAATTCTTGATCTCTCTCGAACTCATACGGGGTGGCACAAGTGACTTTCTGCAAGTTAAAATATTTGAATACGGCCAAACTAGCAGCATTCCGTTCTCGGAATATTTTCCATTCCATTATTAAAACTGGCAATGATTTAAAGGTAAACTTTGATTCTTCGACACCGTCCAAATCTGCATTGATATCTAAGAGGAATATCAAAGAATTTAAGTTACTCACATGTCTAGCAGAACTTTACAAGCTAAACTTAGCAGTTGCCGTACGCATTGATGAAAAATGACACAATAGATATCGTACTTGTATGAGTGTTCTTATATACTTAGTGGTCTCGAATAAGAATTTTTTTCACGATGGGAACACCTTAATACCGCACTGTGTACATTCGCTATGAATTATCAGAAACAAAATAGTCAAAGGTTTAGTAATACTCAGCTCAGGCGTTTGACCAAGATTGGTCCGACAAAAGGTAACTTCTAATGAATCAACATATTGAACAAGAACAATGCACGATTTTCATTTCAACAACAATTAAAGCATATCAAACTTGGCTACCATTAAGGTGAAAAATTCATTTACTAACTTTTATAAAACTACAACAAATGCAAGAAATCGTCAGAGGTCCATCCAGCAGGCCACATAACTAATTGGCTCTGAACATTTTAGAAATTTACGAGTATCAGGTTTACGTTTTAAATGACGGTCACTTACAAGTGCCTTAATGAAATACTGTCCGACAGATTCGCAATCATACTATTCTTGTTTCTGTCTTCTGCTTAATAATACAGCCTCACAAGCTTTCTAGAATTTATTATTGTCTATTGTTTTATTTAACATAAATGCTTTTTGTGCTGCCTTTTCGTTCAAGCGAATTAAAATTCTGATGTAATCAACTAGAACCATGTTTGATTCAGAGGTGCGTAGATCTGCAAAAGTTGCACTTATCTGAAGAGTTTGTTTGTGATTGCTCTTGACCAATATAGTTTCTTCTTGTGGAGGCACGTTGTGTAAGAGCATATCATCTCAGCCAAGCAATTACATTTTTAAAACGTTCTTTTCACCGCGAGATTCATTTATTAGTCAAATTAATGCATGCATAAAAAGCTTAATGAAAAGAATCACTTTTCCGCCGTTTTGGTCCTCAAAGACTTTTAATTTTAACGCGGAACTGTATAGAGATTCGATTCCTAGGTGTAAAGAATATGTATGCCAAATTTGATTGGGATCTGACAAAGTGCGACAAATACATTATGAAATATATACTCATATACCCAGCCAATTTCGTATATTCTAATAAGGATTGTTCAATATTTGACTTAGCTGCACTAAACATCTGCAGCATTTCTGCACGCGCAAGCTGCAGCCCCATAAGAACAGTTCTGTATACATAAACATATATATCCTGAAAAAAATTCGTTTTTGTTAAAATAAGCAAGATTTTTAAATAATCAGGTTATTGGTGAAGTTGAAGCATTTATTATTAGTTGAAATGCTGAACAAAAAGAACAAAAATGCTGTAAAATATTAAGAAACCATCGTCTGAACGTACCATAGAAAATGTAGAACTAATTCAATAATTTAAAAGTAATTTAAGATAATTTACTGTTTAGTAATTTTATATTGGTTTATTAAAAATGTCATCCATTATGAGTTAATTTAAGCTTACGTCTGATCTGAATTGAAAGTTTATCGTAATGTTTCTTTTAAATCAGTGTATATTTTACATGTGCCATACATAAATTTCATATTTTTTACTGTATTTTTTTACAAAAGTATATATGAATATGCGCATAATTTCAGTTAACTTATTGCATAAAAATCCGTGCCCTACTTAAAACAATGGTAAATACAATTTTTCTGGTTACTTTTTTTGACTTCGGTAATGAAAGCGATGTTATTGGTTTGAAATTCTTAAAAATAATTTTTTTTCTAGGAACTAATAAAATTTAAAATATCTTATAAACCACTATTGCACTGAAAGATGAACATGTAGAAAAATTTCGCCGAATGGGGTTTACATAATTTATTTAGAACAGGTGTTTACCAAGGAAGTACTTTACAGCTTACCTAGCACCCCATAAGTTTTGAAGTTCCCTAATTATTAAATTAGTTGAATATTTTAGATATATCCTATATGGAGATGTATGCAAATGATTCTTCATTGTTTTTGCAGTTATCATTGATTTTTTCGTACCATAATCTATTTCATTAACATATTATCAAACGCATTTTGGTTAAATCGTTGCCAGCTTTTAACATGAATATCTACTTTTCTAAGATAAGCATATTTACAAAATATTCGAATTGAAACAAATGTAAAAATGGAAGGGTCCCGTATCGGCACACAAATAAAATGATCTCTTACATTCGTAAAATAATTTTTAGACGTACTAGTTTAATAACTTCCACGGGAAAAATAAGTAGCTAGAATTCATTGCACTAATATTGATAGAACGATAGGACTGCGTAAATAATAAAATGTGTCTATGAAAAATGTAAATTGTCCTTATTTTACGATTTACCATAAAACTTCTGTACTACTACGTTTTTCATTCTCTTTTAATTTACTCATCACTACAGGACGAACATTTTATCCTACCTGGACACAATAAAACACCTGTTGTGACGTCTAAGTCCCGCTTATGGTCGTATATCATACAGTGGAAGGAAATTATTTTATTTTGCGACCATTCTGTCACTAGAGTCCATTCGTAAACAGGAGATAGTAATAAAAACACATTATAAGTGCAAATCCCTCAAAATAGTAGGTCGGGTGTACCGCTAAGAATTCAAACTTTTCTTTCTTTCTTATGTATTCAGGATAAACTGCCAACATTTCTAGCATTAGCACATGTATCAGACGAAAAATTTATTTGTCTGAGTTTCGACATTTCTTATCCTCGTATTTCCTATGAAAATTATATGGCGTTATCTGTGTTGTGAATACTAGCGATTCGGTTAGCATTTATTGTAGTCGTATAATTTAAAATTAATTAAGTACCAACAAAAATTTTGTTTGCTTATTCCGCCAGTTTTGACCAAAAACTATAATTACAATATTGTAACGGAACCATCCCACCCCTCAACAGCCCCTTTCAATGCTGTTTGAGGAGCGTTCAGATTCTGTAATTGTTTAATATGTAAAAAAAATAATCACAATAAGTTTGTCGAAAATTAAATGCTCAATACGAGTGGATAAGGTGTTTGCAGCTGTAGGAAAAAAACTACTTACTACAACTGTATCCACAAAATTTAATAAAAAACCTGAAAATATGAAACAAGCCATTTATTACGTAACCAAAAGATATGCATTATTCTCAGCCTCCGACAAATATGATAACTGTAATTTGTTGTCCTAGTAAGACTACCTGGATCATTGTACAAACTATTCGGAGATAAAGTGTATCTTCCTCTGTTATTCATGATTAGTAATTCGAAGATAGAGTCATTTAAGCAAACTCTAAAATGGCATGTACAAATCACATACTCCTGATGTCTAATTATTACATCCTGTTGTAAACATAACAATTAGCAAGATAAATGAAACAAATAAGATTATATGATAAATATTAATTGAGTGATCAATTTTGCTTCAATATCTAAGATAACACGTATTCCTCAATCCAGGAACTCCACATTCCATTGTAATTATTATTGGAAAAAGAAGGGCAGGAAATTGATGCAAAATTCAATTTTACTTTAAGAGATGAATATCCCAATTTATTCCTTCCTTTTGACATTTCTCCGAGAAAATTAAATTGTATTGTTTTTGTGAAAACTAAATGCCGTTTTTACAATCTACAGTTATTCGATTTAAGCTGAATAATCTAAAAATAAAACGATTTCAGCGAATCATAGAATTGCGTGTAAGACAAGGGTGTCCACTAACCGTGTTTCCCGAGCTCCCGGGACCAAACGCTTTATCAGTGGTCCCGGTAATTTATGGCACCCATAAAGCTATTACCGCTCCTCTCTTGGGGCATTTTCGTAATTTTTACGTCAGGAGATCCAGGATTGAATTAATATGATTTTAGGTAGACGTGTTTGAGATTTTAGAAATTTATTATTTCATATATGAAACATATACGAGCATACCAAAAATGTTTTTGCCTGTTTCTAAATAGTTCGTACACAAAATCGTGTACAAATAGTTAAGTAATTGTTCCCAGTAACTAGTAAGTGTGAGGATGATTGAGAATTAACGTGTTATCCTTTATCCTTACAAGAAAATTGTACCAGATGCGTCGTTATGATCAGGTAAAAATAGAGCAAGTAACTGAGTGATTACCACAAAATCTTGACGTCACTTTAGAAAAATCTATAAATTACCACCTTATGGTTAATAATATGTAGTCTGTGAGTGACTGTACTAGTGTGCTTTGTATGGGTAAAAGATTTTAGAGAGTATTTATTTTATTCCAGTTCTGTTTGTCAATTTCGACTTGAAACGATTTTCATTTCTTCATTTTTTTTAATATGCTGTGCGTAATGGAATCAGAAGGGGGCAAGATTACGATACTAAATGAGGGTATTTATTTGGAGTTTTCAAAATTTATAATACCATTTTATGCGTCATATGTGGGCAAAGTTCTGTAAAATTCAAAAAATATGCCATTCTGCGGCAATATCAAAAACAGCATCAAGATTTTGATAGAGATTTTCCAATAAATAGTGTCACGACCCAGAGAATTAAAAAATTTAGAGCAGCAATATTTGAATAAACGTCAATCGATAAAAACATTGTTAAATTCAGATGTCAGTACATCCACATATGTTCCGTTTTTAATAGCTCATGAAATTTCACTAACTCAATAACCTTTCTATAATGGGCCAAGTTATAAAAAAATAATCAGGCAAAGTGCGGAAAAGTTTATTAATGACCAAAATTTAGAACAGGAATTTAAACACGTCAGTATTTTTTCTTCCAATTTGACGAGTCCATAGATACCGCGAGTATTGCACAATGAGTCATCTTTGTTAAAATCGTTTTTCCAAATTTCACAGTGAAAGAAGAATTCCTTGGTCTAATTTTCTTACACGAACACACTCGAGTCACACACACACGAGAACGAACTAAGTCGATATTTAGTGTTTTGAAACAATTATTACTTTCTCGTCATATACCGATATCGAAATTACATTCATTTACCACGGATGGTGCAGCAGCCATGGTGAGTTGTAATAGTGGCCTTATCTTTCTGCCGCCAAGATCCACTTTTTCCAAATTTTCAATCTTACCACTGCACCATTCACCAATTTTCGTTATGTGTTAAAAAACTTAAATTTAATAACATTATAGACGAAGTAGTAAAATTAGTAAATTCAATTCGAAGTAAACCATTGCAGCACCGTTTGTTTCAATTGTTTAAAGACAATAATAGTTTCGAATGACCAAATTTAATTTATCATTCTGAAGTAAGATGGTTAAGTAAAGGCCTTATTAAGTAATGAACGGATTTTTGATAATATTGCAACAATCGGTCAATTTTTAACAGAAAGAGGTACTCCTTGTATATCGCTTAAAGATTTCAGACTGCTTACACAGCTGGCATTTACTGTCGATTTGACAAAATTATTTATTGAAATAAACCAACAATTCCAGGAAAAAATAAACTTGTGTTTGATGACCCTAAGGTATTACGCATATTTCAGTTTAAGCTCAAGATTTTTTTCTAACGATTTCGTTATAAACTTAATTAATAATCATTTTACTAAATTACAACACATTTTCCAACAAACAAATACTCGATTTTGTGGATTCGAGTATAATGCCCTTCAGGATTTAATCACAAACCTTGATCAACATATTAATGATTTCAGAAATATCGAAAAACTTGGAGACGTATTAACAAATCCTTCTCTTATTAATACCGAAAATTTTGGCGATATCTTTTCTTTGTTCAAAATGTATCATGAAGGTTCAGAAACAGAATTGTAGTCAGAACTGTTTAAAATGCCATCCGATCAAAATTTGATGCAAAAATTGTTTTACTTTTTTCGACGCATGGGTTATAACGTTAGAATGTTTGTAAAATTTATAAACGTCTATTGTCAATTTTCGAATCCACATATTTTTGTGAGTCGTCTCTCTTGCACATGAAAGACATCAAATCTCTTTCAAGAACGAAATTGACAGATTTGTGTTTGGAAAATAATATTCGAGTTGTAAATACGCCTCACAAACCAAATTTCGATAAACTCGTGAATGACAACCGTAATCGACCTTCCACTAGTAATTCTTCTATGGATTAGTTTATTTTTGTAAATATTGTCACGAGCCGGAACGTCTTTACCCACGCCGCGTGAGGTAAGGGATAAGGTAGCTATGGGGGTAGAGCTTGCTATTAAAGAGACAGGTTTAAAACGAAAAGGAAGAAAAGGCTTTATTTCTCGCAAAGCGCGAAGAATCTAAAGGTCAAAGCAACAAACAAAAGGAGTGAACAAAAGGAGTAAAACAACGAAATGAGACACAGCGAATCCCAAGGGTTGGAGCGTGAGAGGCGAGGGAGGTGACTTACAAAATCGACTGTAGTCCGGACCTTTTGACTTCCATAACCCGTGAGGTGGCGGAGGGCATCTTGGTAGGGCGGATGGTAGATTCTTCTTCGGGCGTTCGGCTGTTCTCTGGACCCTTCGATGACAAGCCACAGTTTCAGGCCGGGTACTCTTTCTACTCACTCTTCCACCGGCCGTCCGGCTGGTCCCTTAAGGGACGGCCTTCTTCCGGGCGGCCCCCCTGGACAGCACTTTTCCTAGTCTGCACGTCTGGACCCAAGTTGTCCTCTCCACTACTTTCTTCCTTCTATTTATATTCGACTCCGTTTTTGCGATCTTTTCGCTTGATAGTGCAATGCGTGTTGTTTTCGTAAGCACTCTCGCTTTCGTTGTTAGAATTGCAACACGTATCGCGTTGCCCTCGACCGTGGACTATACCCTGTCAAAGAATGAGGCGAAGTAATAAACCGATTATTTCGCCGCTAACCAGAGGCGTTCTTAAAGAAATCAACGAATATTAATAAATGCATTAAATTTGTCTATGTAATGTTGAGTTTCCTTAAAACCGGTATAATTGATTTATTAAAAGGTAGGTATTACGACCGCGATTGTTATCATCTCAGGAACGCTTCCCTTTTTACCTGAATTGTTGTTAACTCGTCATTAATATAACATATTACAATATTGGAAATCGGTATTTTTTATAATATTTTACGGTAATGTTTTTTTTCATACTGTTTGTCTAATAAATCCTCGGGATATGGAAGAAACGAAGAGATATGAAAATTTCCTACCGATGTACAAAAGTGGGTGCTGTCTAATCGAGGTGCAGATAAATACTAAAGTTCCTTAGACGAATTTCTAAAAAGGGGACTACGTCGAAAAGTTCACGCTTTCTTTTTCCGCAACGAACTTCCAACACTAGATAAAATTCTATTGTCTGTCCAAGAAGACGAGGACTTTCCAAAAATGAGCCGATGTACATTATGGACGATTTTAAAGGATTTGGGATTTCGATGGAAGAAGCACAATAGAAAATCTGTATTGATGGAAAGAGATGACATCATTGTGTGGAGAAGAAGTTACCTGCGCGATATTCGAAGGAGTAGGCTAGAAATGAAAAAAATTTTCTATCTGGACGAAACTTGGATTAACGCAGGACATTCCGTGCCAAAATTTTGGCAAGATACCAGTGTAACTAATCGAAGGCAAGCTTTTCTAGAAGGTTGGTCCACCGGTTTAAAGCCTTCGTTGGGTAAAAGGCGACGGCTTATTATTACCCACATTGGAAGCGAGGATGGTTTCGTTGAAGGGGGAGAACTAATTTTTGAATCAACTAAGACAGGAGACTACCATGAAGAAATGACTGCGGACGTGTTTGAAGAATGGTTTGGTCAAATGATCGATCTAATTCCGAATGGTTCCATAATAGTTATGGACAACGCTAGTTACCATTCCCGATTAGAAGAGAAATTACCAAATAGCTCTTGGCGAAAACAACGTATCGCAGAATGGTTATCCTCGAAAAAGATCGAATGTGCCGAAAACCTATTAAAAGTAGAACTCTTGCGTTTAGCCAATTCACGTAAAGGTGATTTTAAAAGGCACGTCGTCGATGAATTAGCCAAGGCGAAAGGAATAACAGTGGTTCGGCTTCCTCCGTACCACTGCGACCTGAATCCCATTGAGCTAATATGGGCACAAATAAAAGGGGACGTGGCGAGAACAAATACAACGTTCAAATTAGCAGATGTCAAAAATTTGCTTAAAGAAGCAATATGTAAAGTTTCCAAGGAAAATTGGCAAAAATGCATAAATCACGTTCTGAAAATTGAAGACCAAATGTTACAGTTGGATAACATTTCGGAGTCGTTGATAGAATCAAGTATTATCAACCCAAATGATGATTCTTCTTCAGATTCCGATGTTTGGGAAGAATTCGACGATGGCAACGACGACTGAGGTTACCAAGGAGAAGGTGACGGCTGGGAAAAACTTTTCATAAACTGGCCCTTCTCAGGGCCGCAAAATTTCATAAACTAATGCACGACCATACATGCACTGAAGTGTTGTCTTTCTTTCCCTCTCTATCTCGTTCAAGCGCGCGCCCACACACAAACACACACACACGCACGCACGCACGCACACACACGCGCACGCACACGTAATTTTTTCAGTTATCGATTATTGCACATTTCGTCATTTTTCCCGACCGTACGCCAGTGAGTGGTTCTTCGCATGTGCCGAGGCGTACAAAATAGCCAATGGTCAGGGAGAAACACTCGTAATATAAAGAGATTACGGAAGGTAGCGTGCAAAACATTAGAGAACTCGACATATTTAGTGGGTGCCACCTTGTATCGGTTTTGCATTTATAATGAGTTTTTATTACTTCGCCTCATTTTTAGACAGACTATAATTCACTGTTTTTTGTTTGTTGTCGTCGAAGTCTCGTGTTCGTGACAATATATTATGTGTGTATGTTCTGACCTAGACACAAATGAGTTACTGTCTTATAACTAAGGGACTATAGAAAATAATTTTCAGCATTTTTTAAACACGCCAACGTTTATCACTTTGATTTTCTTGATACGCTGCCAGTCCTAAGCCTAGAAAAGTGTGAAGGGAAAATGACATAAATGGACCCAACCCAGTGTTTTTTTTAATTTAACGAAATAAATTTATTTTGAAACATAACGTTACGTATAATTTTCATTAATCATTCATATATAGGGACGCTATAATTACTTGTTAATATAGTAATCATTTTAGTATTTAGAAAATCTGTAAATTAGTACCTATCTAAAATTATACAAGTATTACGTAATTGCTTTTCATAGTTTCTCCTCGGCAAGAGTTCAACTCGCTTTCTGAGTCCGACCCTTTGCGTGTTGTACGGAAACGGCATGCATATCAAAATTCCAACTATCAGCTCATTGGGGCCCGTTCATGGTGAGTTTGATCTGTCACTTCTCTATCTCTCTTAATCCTAGTGGACACCTCTGGTGTAACATGCGCCCCCTATCACTACTTGTTAGTTAACTAGCTAATAACTTTATTACATTGTAAAGTGGCATTATCCCCCCGAATGAGTCCACACCTTGACGAGATGGCGGAGCTTGGTCCGTCGCAGGGTGCGTCCTCCAAGGAGGACGGGCCAGGCGTCGCATGACTTAAGAGGGATCCCCCAAGTCAAGGTGTAAGCCATCGTGCCGACGACTGCATGACACTGGGGAATCAGTTTCACGAACGATGCCCTTGGAATACCTGGCGACCTTCCATTGTAGCCAAATCGCCTTACCCCCTTAACACGGCTCTGTTGGGGCGGACCATTCATTCCGATGTACTCGTGGGAACAAATATGGAAACCGATTGAAGAACAATAAAACTAGCCGGTGAAATTAAGGAACTCCCTAAAAAGAGGCTCTCGGGAGCACAACGCAGGAAGGCGCGAAGGGAGAGGAAACTCTCTCAGAGCACTTCTGAAAAGAAGC
Source organism: Cryptocephalus primarius (assembly GCA_963576515.1). NCBI lineage: Eukaryota > Metazoa > Arthropoda > Insecta > Coleoptera > Chrysomelidae > Cryptocephalus > Cryptocephalus primarius. The sequence continues at coordinate 2,771,259 of OY754939.1, read as the reverse complement.
GCAGGGCTGCAACGGAAGTACCCCCACTCAACCAGCCCCCCCAACAATGAGGGTAAAGACGGGACCGGGCTACAGCTCGGCAACCGTCCAAGACCTTGGTGGCCGTGCTTCAGGATTACCCCGAGACTATGATCACTAAGGAGCAGAGCTACCTGTTAGAGCGGGCACTCAAGGGGCTCCTAGATCAGATCACTGATGATCGGTTCACTCACTACGATGCGGTGAGAAGGGACCCCAGGGGCGTTGTAAAGATGCTCTGCGGGGGCCAGTTTACCGTGGAATGGCTGAGAGAAGCATCAGCAAAATTAAGCCTTGGGACGGAGCGGCACTGCGGATTGCCCAGTGCGCAGAAGTCCCGAGGTACGTCAAGACGCGAGCGGTGATTAAGGGAACTCATGAAACCGAGACCGTTCTGGCGCGCGTAAAAAAGCAAAACAAGGGTCTTCGCAAGTTAGAGGATCTACCACCGCAGGGAGCAGAGGGGTAATACCTTCTTCATTCTGGGGGTGGATGGGACCTTCGCGAAAATACTGGAAACACCTAAATCTCTGCACCTAAATCAACACACCTACCAGAAGGCGAAATCTACCGAAGCGGCCCTAAACACTTTGGTCACTTAGGCATATGTAAGCATAACAGGAGCTATGAGAAAAACCCCTTCTGCTACCTTGGAGGTGTACTTGTCCTGCCTCCTTTGCACTTGGCGATGGAAAGCGAATGGGTGAAGGTAGCCAGCAGACAGCAAGATTGGGGAGCATGGGGTGGGGAAGCAGCAATCAAGGACACTGCTATTTGACGGCATGCAACCGAGAGAACCCCCTTTTAGAGATAAGGGACGAGTGCGTACCTATCAGCAGGTTCTACAAGAACTATTCTATAGAAATCCTCAAAAGGGAGGACTGGGACACTCCGAAGAACATAATCAGGGAGCATGGACTGATCTGGTTCACGGGCGGTCACACACGGAGCATGGCTCCGGGGCAGGGATGAGGATCAAGCCGCGGGTATCAAAAACGATACCCCTTGGGACTCTTTGCACAACTTTCCAAGCAGAGATTTTCGCCTTCCTTGCTCGTGCACAAGGGAACCTTATAAGGAACTACTGCACACAGGGCATAGACATATGCTCTGATAGCCAGGGGCCGTTAAAGGCTCTGGGGTCGCACAGAACCTGATCCCAGCTCACCTTAGTGTGCCAGAGAACCTTAGGGGAGCTGGCTAAGTGAAACAGGGTTCGTCTGATGTGGGTATCAGGACATTCTGGCATCAAAGGTAACGAACGGGCTGATCGACTGGCCCGGATAGGGGCGGAGACTCTCCTGGCTAGGACCGAGCTGGCTTGTTGAATTACTAAGGCGACTACAGTGGGATACTTCAGAAGGCGCCTAAGAACGGAATTCGAAGAACACTGGAGTCAACAGGACCGACTCCGTCAATCGAGGGGTTTCATTGGGGGACCCGACCAAAAGAAGCCGAGAGAATTGGTTAATTAAATGTAAATAATAAGTAATAATAAAATGTAAATAAGTAAATGGAATTAAAAATTAGCCATTTGATCAATTTGTTTTGCACCAATGACGCCATTGAGTAGAATCCAATACATTCTTTCCCATACCTATACCCATATGATTATTAATATTTGCGTTTCCCCTTTACATTGAAATTTTATTAAACTCCTAATCTAATTCCCTTAAAATGGCCTGCTAAAATATTTGGTACGATGATATTCGCTACCTCAAAAGAAGATTTTAAAATGTGGATTTCGAATACCTCGCACAATCAAAATTGACGTGTCTCCATTATTTATGATAAACTGATGTTTATTGAATAAAGATAGCTTGTTAAAACAACATTCATACAATCATTTGGTTTACAAGTATATTAATAGAATTCCTATAATAATTTATGTCAAATCTATTTAAAACAAAGTGTTTAACAAGAATTTGCTTCCAATTACTCAGGGGAGATATCCTCGTGAGCGGGAGCCAACTGACCAGTTTATTACTCCTAGGTAAAATTCTGCATTAAATTGAAGAAGCCAACTGGACAGTGTCAATGAGAATCGACCGGCCAACTGGCCAGAGAGGACAGGCCATCTGAACAATGAGAAGTTGCTGCATTTTAGAGGTGCAATAATTAATTAAAGAATTACATTTTTTCTTATAGTATGTATCTGATTTGGTTTGGTTTGAATTTTTAAATAGAAATGTTATCGAAATTGCCATAATTTCTTAAGCAATACTGAATTTTGCAAAACTATGGAACAACATTATTTATTACATGCAGGTAGAGTATGTAAAAATTAAATATCATTTTACGAAATACTAGTACATTATTATTATAAAAATATACACATGAACATAGTTCTGAAAATCACTTCATACGTAGCAAAGGAAGTAGGCAGTAATTATAAAATTATTTAATAATGACAAAAAGACCCCTACATATTAGGTCAACGGTATCGAAGTGAAGCACGTTCAACATTTTCGTATTCATTTGTTTCAAAATTATCAATTTGTAAAATCTTATTTACTAAAAATAAATCTGCTTTCCTTTCTGCTCTTTTGTTTTTACGATTACTGGAGTGTGTATGCTCTCAATGTTGATGTATGTATATAAAATTTTGAAAATTTATAGGATTTTTTATGATAATATTGATGTTTGGATGAATATAGTAAAATAATTTGGAAAAATGCAAATAGAAAAACTCGCACGCATTAGTAGTCAAACACAATCACTTGAATTTGATGCCACAATTCAGGCGGAGAGGAAGTATGCTCGCCAATGTAATTATCGAAGAGATAATCCGCCACTTTATGAAAAGAATGTTAATTTGGAATATTTGATATAAAGTTATCCATGAAATAATCACTCACCATTTCTGGGTCAAGATACGGTATTTCAAAGATGTATTGTAACCATTTTCCATTTTCAATACCACTCTGGTACATAGAAACCATTCCCGAATTTTGAATTTTTCAAGACCCACTGCTAGTTCGTCCGTACTGCGGGTGATCTGTTGTAACAATAAATTTTTTTTTTTTTGGTAGCGCGGCGGAAACCTCCAAAAGGCGAAAGGCCCGGTAGGTGCGCCGGGCCCAACAGTGCGGGATTTTTACCTCACTAAAACCCCCTCTCCAGGTTTAAAGGGACGAGTGCATCCGCCCGGGGGCAGGCAATCGATCGGGAAAGGTTTGGTCTTGGCGCCGTGAGGCAGGACGAAGTTGTGGCATCGGACTGCAGGTTTAGGTTGTGTATGTATGTGTGTGTGTCATTTGTGCGTGTTTTTGTGATCTGTTTATGTGATTAGTAGCAGTTTGGGTCGTCTATGTGGTCGGATGGTGTCTGGGTCAGGGTCATAGTCAGAGGCTTGTCTGATGAGTGGGTTGTCGTGTGTGCTGATAAGTTGAAATTGTTTTGTAGCGCGTGTTTTGATGTATGTGATGAGTAAGAGGTATTTGAATTCGTGTTGAATTAATGCGTTTGAAATGAACCATGGTATGTTTAATGATTGCCTGATGATGCGGTTTTCGAGTATTTCGAAAGCTTTTCGGTTTGATGTGTGCGTGCGTGTGTGTGTATGTGTGTGTTGAATGTGAATAAATGTCTGCAACAACACCAAACATTCATAGACATTTTTGAAGGCCCTTTAGAGGAATATAAATGAAAACTAAATTTTAATGCCCTGAAATTAGTATTTCCTTAAAATAGGAACAGTAATCCTTAAAAGGACTTAGTAACAGGTAGATACACTGGCAAGTTGACCTGTCTAACGGGGTGCATTGAAATCTACCTATTTTCGTCACATGTTAAATGGCCGGTCAATATTTATTACCCCAAGAGTTCACCGTCCAGTTGGCCTGGATCCATCCCCTTGAATAAACTGCATTACCATACCACCACCAGTCCGTGAAGCTTACTCAATGCTAGGTCATCGTCCATGGTTAAGATTTTGATAGAAATTTGTTACAATGTGGAGATTGGCTCCGATGTTACTTATTTTGGGATTTTCAGGAAAGATTTTTTTAGGATTTTTTAGTTAGATGCCAGCTTTTACCGAGGAATTATTTGGCAATGTAGGCAGCAGTAATATCGTGGATTTGCAAACGAGAAAAACAAAACTTCACAGTTACCTAAAATGCTTTGTGCGCAAAACTGCGCACTGGTACAACCTGTGCGCCATCGATGAGTTTTTGAACAGTAGACGCAATTCGAGGCACTACAGAATCCGGAGCTAAGTACCGCCATATACATACACGCAAATATTACACCGAGGTTAGATTTAGGATAACACTCGAATGGATTGAGTGCATTTGGCTGGCGCGCGTGGCCGGTTTGGGTGCTACACTCACATTAGTAACTCGTGTTGGGAGACGGGAGCTGTTCACCTAAGTACAAGGATTGGTGATGGTTGACCACGGGGTTGTGCGTCTGGGGCTATGAAGCAGTTGTTGAGGATTTCAATAACTGCAGGAGCAGCAAAGGAATTCAAAAGACAGGACCCTCTTCTACCTGGATCATTGGTTGGAATTGATCACCCCTGGAGACTTTGATGGTCAGAAAAAGATTGGCTTGCTTGGTGTCGATTTGCTGCTGATGAATTTTTGTACAGGATTTGCAGTCCAACTCACTCAGTGAAGTTAATTCCACACATTCACATGCACACATGCACACATTTTCATGTTTACTTTTGCAAATGGATTTGGCAAGGATACTGGCGTGTTTGTTTGAGTTTTAGATCATCTATGGCGAGATTCCCGGAGGTGAACATCGCTTAGATGAGGAGAGGACAACTGGTTCTCGGTAGATAAGTCTTGGCGGAATTTCTGACGGTGAACATCGTCTAAAAAGGAGGGAAAAACTGGCTCTGGGTGGACAAGGGCAGGATTTCCGAAGCTGAACATCGTCTGAAAAGGAAGGAACAGGTGCCTTTCAGTGGACAACCTTCGACAACAAAGAAGATAATGAATTACAATATTCCCTCTCTCCAACGGAGGACTTCGAACGACTACTTCGGAAGACGGGTCCTTCGCTCACACGGTATGCTGTCGAGGAAGATCATCCCCTTGGAATATGTCGCTATCAGGTCGACGCTAAAAAGGAAGGGGGGTAGTGTAACTAACGCCCCATATATGTTGTTGTTTGCGTGAAAAGCAGTTAATGTGAACGTTAATATTGAAATTAGAGTAGAGTAAAATCTCTTTGTGTGTAAACTGCTAAAATATATATATATATATATATATATATATATATATATAGTATAGTAGTGTAGGCTGTTGATCAGATACCACATGAACCCTTACTAAGTAAAATTTGGAATTACCTGTTTAAAGGACAAGCTCTGAAACTCCTTAGTTCGTACTTAATAACAGAAAGAATTATGTTGTTTTTCAGGTTAAGAATATAACGAATAAGATGTGATATTTTGGGTACCCCAGAGCTCTAATCTAGTTCCTCTATTACTTTAATTATTATTAGTGATTTCTGTCACGTAACCGAATGCACTAAATTGTGATTCGGTGTGAGTCGAAAATTTTTTTTATCTTTAAGCTCTAGCAATAGCTCTGTTTATTTACTAGGGCTTCTTGATTACGTCAAGAACTGGTGCATTTAAAACTTAATTTCAATACTCAATAACACACATTTCTTAATTTTAATATTAATATGCAGCCATCATTCTGCTGATAATCTTTACGAGTTGAAAATTTAAACAGGCCTTACAGAATTAAAGTTCTAGGTGCAATATTTAAAAACTAGTTGAGTTTCAGAGATCACATAAGCGAGATAACTATGGAAGCAGGGCTACTACTTGGGTTCATTGTTCGCAGCTACATAGTTCAATGACCGAAAAGTCCTTAATAACCCTTTCTTCAAACTAGTGATCTAAAAATAAGATTGTGCTGCACTGGTCTGAAATCCGTATTATACTAATCATAAGTACCTAATTAAAAAGGAACAACAAAGGATTTCAAAATGTTTAAATTTTCGTTTAGGCTGCACTGCTTGAAGAGAGAAATATGCGCTTAAAAATAGACAGAGAATAAATTGGTTGAGTAAGGCTTAAAAGCTCGAAATACAAAACAATAAAACTAAATTAGGAAAGCATATATGTGACTAAACATGCTTAACAAACAAAAGAAATTCGAAAGAGTTTGGCATAAAGTTCATTCTTTTAAACACTCAGTTTATGACAAACCTCATTTTGAGTGAAGCCATTAAAATAAACGACATGCACCTTCAACAAATGTATGAATTTAAATATATCGGCCGTTAAATATCAGTCTGAAGAGACAACCAAATTTATGAACTCCATTGTAGAATGGGTCTGACATGGGGAATATTTGGAAATTTAACGGACATCTTGAACGGCGAACTGACCATGTGTTTAAAGAGAACAGTTTTCAATTAACGTGCGTTGCCTATACTTACACATGATGCGGATGCCTTAACGTTAACTAAGGCCAAAATAACATTGATCCAGGTAGCATAACTAAGGATAGAGTGGTCCATTCTGGGGATAACTTTGATAGTCGTAGTTCCCAATGAAGTCATTCGTCAAAGAACCGATGTAAGAGAAACGGTCAAAACCATAACAGCAATGAAATGGAATTGGGCAAGCCATGTCGCAAGAATGATGAATGTTAGATGGACAAAGAAACTGTTACAATGGCCGATGATATCATAAGGATAGAAATAGGAAGACTGACGTTAAAAAAAGTAGCGACGATAAGAAGAGTAGTTCATACTCCGGGGATAACCCCGGAATAAAATGATTGCATAAAGAAAGATACACTCTGAGAACCATTGGATCGAAAATATTGCACGGAAAACTAGATAGATAAAAGTAGAGAAAGCAATACTTCAAAAGATGTTAAGTAAGATAAAGGGGATCAAATATCTAGCAAAATCAAAATTACTATTACCAATGAGGGGTGTAGTCATTCTACAATAAAATATCACCAGCAAATTCATGTTTAAGAGAAAGGTGTTTACGATAGCAACAAAGAATAGAAACCAGAAACTCGAAATGTTTGTAAGATGTAAGTATAATAATGTTGGTTTAATGCTTACAAGGGCAAAAATCATGAAATAAGAGTCCGAAGAAAGAGGCCAACGATGATGATAACATGGAGACAACAACATCAAAAGAACGTGAACAGCAGGAAGAAAGCACATCTGTGCTTACAATTGAATACAATTCATAAAATGTAACAACTGTCAAAATCATTTTGTTAAGAAACATACATCATACATGCAAAAAAATCAGACCCGAAAGAATGGGTAACTGCCTTCACAACGAATAACTTTCAATTAAACTACAGTAAGTCTAAGCAAATTCCTTGCATGGTGTTATATTAGCACAATAACGGAAAGAAGGAACAGACGGCCAAGAGATTTCTCGTAATACTGTAACGTCCGCTCCGGTATATAGGGAGTTGCTTTCTGATTTAGCCACAAACGTCCACCAATCCTACTCTCTCACTCGATCGGCCGTTCTTTAAAGGGCTATCAGATAGCACTAAAACCAGTTTGGAATATTTAAATTACTTGTTTAGCCGCCCCAAACTACAGCAAAACTTTAAACGAAATCAACAAAGCGCTCGAAGTAGAGAGCTAGGTTGAGTTCCAGTTCCCCCAAAGGCACAGGCCGTAGGGCTTCGCAAATGCCTGCCAAAAAAAAATCAGGTGGGATTCGTTTATGGGAATGGATACGCAAGAACAATTTAAAATTGAAACACACTATATTTACAAAAAAAAAAAAAATTTTAAATGAACCGATGGGACAAGGCGGATAGTAAACACAAACAAACGAAGATTAATAACACAAAATGGACGAACTGTTTTGAAGCCACCGGACGCTGTCCTTAAATCCACCGTACGTACGTCTCGCTTCCGTATCGACAGAGCGACGCTTATCTTTACAACACAAAAAATTAAGAAACGGTACCCTCTAACTTTCTTTACGTTAGCAAAAAGTTCAACAGAGATCTTATGTAAGCCTGTCAGCCGCTTCTTGATGGTGTCGCCCGGTTAGGTCCGACTACGATCACCTGAAACTTGAAAAAAAATCTATCCCTGGATCTTTCCCTAACCCGAAGCCCGTGGTTTGGCCTCAAGCCGCTGAAATTGTTAGTCAACCCTTCACTTTCCTCAACTCACCACGTGCTCTCCCTGGAGACTCTCGTGTGTGACTCAGGCTACTTCAGCGACCTTTCGTCCTTCTCGTTCGGTCCGATCGCTCTTTCCTCCCTGGGAACTCCTAAGAACCTATTTCCCGAGACACAAAACTCGAAAGCGAAAAACCGTCAACACTTGGGCTTGATGCTAGTAACTTCCCTTGAGTTGCCCACTCCGTGGTCTCGACTGTTACCGACGGCTGCCAAGAATCGACACCCTATCGATTCCATAACCCAGTCGGTTAATGGAAATTGCAGTTCAGCGGAAATCCCCGTCGACTGACGTAAAGCTACGTTCAGGCTGAGAGCGTCGCGCGTCGCGTCGCGTCGCGTTCGAGTCGCGTCGAAAAGGAATCAATTCTATAAACGTAAATATGCGTCGGTCAGGCTGAGAGCGTCACGTCTGGCGTTGCGTTAGCGTCCGTTGAACGTTTTGCGTCGCAAACAATCTGAATTGGTTTTCTGGGCGATATTCAGTTTTTAGTGGCTATCATGACATCTGAGGAGCAGCACGCGGAAATACTCATCGCCGAAGTGCAGGAAAGTCCTGCACTTTGGTACACGAAATTGCCTCAATACAAGAATAAAAATTTGCGTGATCGCCTGTTCGAAGAAATAGGCAAAATTCTCTGCATTTCTAGTAAGTACTTTTATTTCTTTATAGTATCTGAGACCTTTCGAAAAGCATTTGGATAGAATAAAAATTTGTAAATGAAAAAAAGTCAAGATTGTATACTGTTTTATTAATTACAAAGGAAGTTATGCTCACAAATTGTTGTTCAAAAAATATTCTTTGAAAGAATCGCGAATCCGTATGGCATTATTAGTAGCTCTATTATTTGCCGTCGACAAGATAGTTCGTTGTCTATCAGTGCATTCGTTTGATTCTTCTGTAACATGAACATAATCTAAATCATCATCTCCATCTAGATCCCGAATTAGATTATGCAGTATACAAGCACATTTAACAATAATTATGGCGTTTTCCTCTTTTACTAATATGCTTGTGTCAAATATGCGGAATTTTTGATACAAGATCCCGAATGCGTTTTCAATGCACTTTCGGGAACGTGATAAACGATCATTGAAAACTTTCCTGTCGTTACTTAAATTTCCAAGTCTTGGACGTGGGTACGGCCTCATTAAATAGGTTTTTAACGAATATGCTTCATCCCCTATCAAAACATTTGGTAAAACATTATCAGAATTAGGTAATACTCGTTCCGGAGGTGCATTAAATTGATTTGCTTGTAATAAATTGTAGAGTCCCGAAGACTGAAATATACCACCATCGCTTTCCGACCCTCGCGAACCTACTTCAATAGTTATAAATTCTTTTTTGGCATCTGCTACCTCTTGCAATCCGATGAAGAAATATTTTAAATAATTAAAATACGGTGTTCCGGTGTTAGCTGGGCATTTTACTTGACAGTATTTCCCGTCGATTGCGCCAAAACAGTTTGGAAACCCCCATATGGCATAATATTCTTGCATGATCCGTTCCAAATGATTTTGTGTGGGGATAGGCATGTGTTCCTCCACCAGCTCTTCCCAAATAACTGTACATGTATCTTTGACTATATTCGAGATTGTAGAACATCCAACTCTGAATTCGAAAGCCAAATGCTTATAAGTTGTTCCCGTCACAAGAAACCTAAAAATAATAAAATTTTACATCACAAATAATTTTCAGAAGAAGCAGTAGCAAAGCAGTGGAAAAATAAAAAAGATAAATATCGGCGCGAATTGAAAAAGATACCAGCATCGCGTTCCGGTGATGGTGCAAGTAGCAATAAGTCAACTTGGCAGTATTTTCATATGATGTCATTTATGAAAGATCAAATGACTGCTGCCCTAATATGGAAATTTATCGCAAATATAACCGCAGCGAAACCAACTACCACCAAATCAACAAGAGCATTACTATTAACTCATAAATTAAGTTTATGAATTAAAAGCACACAATTCGTTTTAGTTAGTTCTTTTAGATGGTTAAGTTTCTACTGTCGGTAATAATACCAATATTATCTACATTCTCACCTGATTGTAATAACCAGCCATTCTGCAGATGAAATATACGACTTTTCTGATAATTCGTGACGTTCTTTTCCAACCTACTTTGCACCTTGCTAAGTAAATAATCAAATGTTGAAATAGACATTTTCACGTAGTTGAAAAATCGGTCAGGATGTTCTCGTAACTCTAAATACAGATGATGAAATTCTCCATGGAGGTGTCTTCCTCTGTTTATAGGGTGAATACCTACTTTTCTGTTCATTCTTCTAAATGCTGAATATGATGTTTCCACTAGTAACATTAGACGAACTGCTCGTTTTGAAGTCATGTTACAAACTGAAAACGCAGGAGAACACCAGGACGCGACTCGAACGCGACGCGACGCGCTCAGCTTGAAAGTAGCGGACGCGACGCGACGCGTGACGCTTTCAGCCTGAACGTAGCTTAACTAAATGCTTATCTACTTACGCCCTCTAAGCAGTAACCCTTACAATTAAAGACCTCGATTGTTTTTCCTATACCAAATTTACCTCTAACACCTACAGGGTGTTATAATACAATCTGTGTCGTAAACACCTTTTTCCTTATAAATGAGTTTTCTTGTGATATTGTCACGAACACGAGACTTCGACGACCACAAATAAAAAACAAGGAATTAGGACACGGCCGGAGGCCACGGTCAGTTCGTGTGAAGAACGATAAATGAAAGCGAGAGTGTTTAACAAAACAAAGTATAAGCAAAACAAAAACCGAACATAAATAGAAGGAGGAAGTTAGTAGAGAGGACCAGTGAGGTCCCGACGTACGAGCTTGGACAAGTGCTGTCCAAGGGGCCGCCCGGAAGAGGGCCGTCCCTGAAGAGACCAGCCGGATGGCCGGTCGAAGAGGGAGAGTAGAAAGAGCCCCGAGCGGAGACTGTGGTGGATCGTCGAAGTCTCCAGAACCCCAGCCGGACGCCCGAAGAAGAGCCTTCCAACCCCCCTGTCAAGAGGCCCTCCGTTATGGAAACCCGAAAGTCCGGACGACAAGCAACCCTGTAAGTTACCTTCCTCACCTCTCACGCTCCAGCCTTTTGGGATTCGCTGTGCCCCCCATCTTCTTGTTCCGTTTTATTTTCGTTTTGTTTTGTGCTGACCTGACCCCTTTTTAGATTCCCTGCCGTTTGTGGAGAATAAAGCCTATTTCTTTGTTTTGTTTTAACCTGTTTTCGTTAATAGCAAGCTCTACCCCCGTAGCTACCAACCCCTTACCTCACGCAGCCGTGACTCAAGACGCCCCGGCTCGTGACAATACTTTTCTTCAGGCCAAAAGGCGAGAACTTTAAGTGTGAATCACTTCGTATCATTTCAAAGCCTTGAGCAGTATAAGCCATTGGTGTAGTTGCTTGAGGTTAGTTCATATTTATAATCTCATTCTATAAAAAGTTTAACTGAGCACTACTAAAATAATTATTATCGCATTACTTGCCAGTATTCATTATATCGTAAGAACTCTATGTAAATACGGTACAAGGTTGTTTTATGCGTTTCGGAACTCATCGATTCAGTTCCAGTCGGAAAACTAGTACACAATTCCCGCTGTAGTTACGCTATTTATGATCTCGGCTAATTTATAATGCATCCAATTGAATCTGTTGACCGGTTTATGCATTTCATGAATATTAACAATTTTGTCGCATTATGAAATGTTTCATGCATTTACCTTATTAGATTTCAACAAACACTTTGAATTTTAATTAGTTTTGTGGAAACTGCCCTTCTCTCTCTATCTCATATACATAGTCTTGCTTTCTCCTGTTTCACCGTTCGATGGAATTAACTGAAACTGACGGTTTAATTTAACACCAATTCATTTGCACTTCGATACATTTATGACCGCATGAATCGCATACCAATGCGTGGTTGACTAAAAAATTAAGCCTTGTTTCGGAAAAATTATAAGCAAGTTTAATAATCAAGCAAATAATAAAAGTATCATTTTTCTAGAATATATTCAAAGAAAACACGTTTCCTAATTCATGTCCTTTGGTTATAACAATTTGGTGACTTGAGAAATAACTGAGTTTCAAGTTTATAATTTTGTTAAGTTCACAGTCATTGCGAAAGTGCGCCGACCTAGATTGTAACTGCATTATATAGTGAACCGCTTTTATTAAGATAGTAAATTGCGTTAGATTTACGGTGTTGTTAAAAGGAAGAGGCAGTAAAATCCTTCCAATTTACAAAGACAGACGGTTGTATAGCATCGGAGCTCTCCAACGACAAAGGCATGGAATGACATATGTTTAAACGGAGGAGGCTCAACATTCCAAACAGCGTTGAATGACGGTTTGGACAGATGCGGATTATCTAATATTAAAAATAAAATTTATTTATTAATTAAATTGAATGGCTTCTTTTTAATTGATTTTAAATATTTTCACTTATATTAACGTAGAACTTTTGAAGTGGGGCTCTATCTTCCACTGCAGAGACAGATAGGTAACTGGTAAGGAATTTTTTTCTTCGACATTCAATTTCAACATATTCCATGTTGAACGAGTACCAGACTGGTTGCAGATTTGTGCTACTGGTTGTCAGTTTAAACATCGAACCACAAATTTCGAAGTTGTCGATAAAATGGAAAATTTTATCGTTTTCATTTATCGTTCTCATATGAAAAGTAGTTTTTGTTATTGCTTTTCCCGTTCCTACTTCTGAATTTCAGCTGATTTCTTCTGAACGGTTTTAATAGAATTTGATGAGCTCAGAAGTTCTCATAGTAAACATCTTTGTAGTAAAAGAGATCTAAATCTGTACATCTGTAAAGAGATGTAAATCTGTTTTAGAGGCAACTTGCCGTAGGGACAGTTCACCGTATATGTATACATTTCTTACCGAGTAAACAATGTTAGTTGACTACAGGATAAGTTAAAAAGACGAATTGACAAATTTACCGTCTAATATATAGTTTTGGACAAACAGTGTGAAAAAAATATATGTATGTGGTTTTTGATTGTATTCTTATAGCTCCTGAAATAATGGATATTGATAAGGAGAAAAATAAATTAACACAAAATATTATTGGTTAACTGTTATAACATATAATTACATCATTTTTGCCTCAGTCTACCTGCTGGTTTGCCAGTATGCTACATAGGTACGTAGTGCGCATATTAAACAATTTAGGTAAAGTTTGAAGTGGTTTTTAACATATAAATATAATAAATCGAACATTATGGCTGAAGTTTGAATTTAGTCTCTCGTCAGAAATTTTGTTAGTGGCATTGATATTTTAGAATATCTATGAGGCTTATGTCATAATTATGATTTATAAATAAAATATATAAGTGCATGTTGTTGGTAAACAGTTTTTAATATATATTTTTGCACTAAAATATTTATATCAAATTAATTAATGAAAGTTGTGAGTGGAAAACATCAGAATATATCTACGGATGTCCTTTTAAACGATGGCACAAGTGGTTTGCTAATAGCATTTGTGTGAAGGTGTGAATTTTTGCTATATTAACTAGCCTAATATTAGTCGATACAGTTTTCAGTTTTTGTTTTTGACAGTCTTTTAATCAGTAAAATATATGTATACCTACGGCGAGTTGTCCCTACGGCGAACTCTACGGCAAACTGTCACTGCGGCGAACTGTCCCTACGGCGAAACAGCGATGGCGCATTTGCGTCGGTGAATTGTCCTAGACCCATATAAAATATACGATGCTTACCATCAACTGCCCTTTCAGTTTAATTTTTCGGTCTTTGGTCCCTGTGGTTTACTGCTGCAGACATAAAGATCTACTAACGAAATTTATCAAAATGAAAAGTCCAACCCTATCGCATCTACAGTCGAACGAAAATCTCTTGCTCCGAGAACGCATTCAGCACACGTGATATAACCTGACAATTATTGAGAAGGAACTTCTGGACACACACCTGAAACTAGGCAACTTCATGTAGGTGGAACATTGGAATAGGGGTTGACAGGATAACACATGCAGCAATAGACACCACCACGGCCATAATGACAGCAAAACAGAAAAGGAAGATAAAACAATCTAATCCCCAATGCCAAGAAAGGACCAGATAGAGGAAAAACATGAACTGTAATGAACCCTTCCAATCGCATTCTAACACCGGAAGACGAATCCCTACTTGGGAAAGAAGGGAACTTTTCCATCATCCTCGCAGTAAGACCAACCTGGGAAATCGTTGCTAACATAGAAACTGGAAGTAGAACATTACGGCGAGACAAGGTTGAAGAAATCAGAACGGAATAATCCAGAATTATACAAAATGCAAAACTATCAGCCAGTTGTGACGACCTTTCTCGCCCTTTTGATTTCATCGGCGGCACGACGAGAATCCTGGGCTTTTGGAGAGGTCGTCAACTTTGAAATTGGCGCTGGTGTTTCGGTTTTTCGGATTTTCGGAATTACGGAGTTTTCTCGGGCGCCAGTTTTTATAGACTTAGCTGTCTGAAAGTCCGGGCAGTTTTAGTCTCAGGAGAAAATTCCAGGCAGTTCGTGAAAATAAACAGGATTTGACAAAATGCTTAATTTATTTTATTTCGGATAATCCTCGGCAACACTGTTACGGTACATGGCAGGCGAAGACAAATAAAAGAAAAACTAATCGGTGTTTACATTTCGGTGCGGAGAAAAATAAAAACAATGTTTTTACATTAGGCGGTCATGGTCTTCACATATGTACAATGAAATTACGGAAATAACAACATATTAATTATGTATAATTTACACACAGTTTAATCTAACGAAACACAGCTAGCTAAAGGAAAAACGGTCTATATAAATTGGAACTAATAATTAAACGGTGATGCGGGTTAGTACTCAACACGGAAACTTGCAGGCGAGATAAGCAGATATAAGCGGAGAGTGGTTAGCATTCTAGAGAAAAGAGAAATAGAAAGTAATGCAAAGCAAAAACTAAACTTTAACTAACTAACGGCGGATTCGCGGATCTGTTTTTGCGAATCGCGCTACGGTTTTTACCAACGCTTAGAAAACGGTAGATTGCGGCAGATTCGCGTTTTGATTCGCGGGTAATCGGTTGGTGCGGTGTTCGGAACGGCAAGTCGGTATTAACACATAGAAATCTTTACGGTCGGTCGGTAATAGTTCGGGGTGGCGGGAAAATATACAGGTTCACTTACCTTCAATATTCACGATGGTTTTCGGTTTACTCGGATACTTGAAACTATGGAGCATATGCGGAATAACTGATAACTGATAACTGATGATATACGGGTCGCCTTTCGCTCGTGTCAAGGCGTCAGCTTGTAAAGCGGAGGTAGAAAGGAAATTTTAAATTTTTACTCCCACTGGTGGTCACTTGCCCATTTAATCTCTCGGTCGGTAAAATTGTCTGCTAGATATTTGTCTGGTTTAACAGTTTTCATGGTTGATACGAGCAGGAAAATTTATTTTGCCACAGACTTCTCTGCCGCTACGGCCCCGAAAAATTTACTTCGTTACACAGTGATACAACAAGATCCGAAAGAACAGCTATGAGGGCACTCATCAAGGACGAGGATATCATAATTTTAGTAGCGGACAAAGGCAATGCAACTGTTGTCATGGAGAACAAGACCTACATAGAGAAAATAAAGGAACTACTAAAACCAAAGACCTAAAAAAATTAAAACAGACCACACTATGAAAATTTTAAGAATATTAACAATCTCATCAAGAAATCATACTTAGAATTGGAAAATACGATGACAATCCTGATATCATAAGCCCTGCACCAGCGACTATACGGACTACCGAAGATCCACAAACCGGACATACCTTTATGATCATTAGTCAGCTCCATCGACTACCCAACATACCAATTTTGCTAAACACCTCACCTCACTACTACGACCACTTATAGGAAAAAGCAGCTCATACATAAAGGATTCAACACAATTTGTGGAAAAATTGAACATTTCTCTGGCTCACAATATTTCAGCACGTCTTCCAAATGATTACAGCACTATTTGAAATGTGCCTGTCCACTACGGTTACTAATTACTTGTGTACTTTTTTTGAGGAAAAACCGAATGTCGAACGATACCGTATCAATGTATACAGTGTCGGGCGTTACTCCGTCTAAAACTCCTCCTTGCCCTAAGTTTGCCTCTCTGGCACACCGTTTTTCGGCATTCACCATGGAGGCATTCACCTATTTATCCCATCTTGCTTTTATTCTTTCCTTAATTTTTATATTCCCAGATCAGGTCAACAACTTTCTTCAGCTCTCTTTGTTATTATGTTTTCTCCTACCACCTTATCTGTTGCATCAAATCCCTGCTAGTTGTTATCACCTTCTCGATCATATTTTTACACCTTATCTCTCCCCTTATATGTCTATTTGCAACATTTTTAATTTTCAACCATCTTTCACACTGCAGAACCGTGTGTTGCACATTATTTAGGACACCACAGTATTTGCAGATATCTACATCGCACAAGTTCATGCGTTTCTTGTAAGCACCGAAGTTTCAATGTTCAGTAAGAACCTGTGTCAGCCAATATCCGAGCCTTTTGTGCTTACAGTTCGCCCACACTGCTATGTCTCCAATTAGTTATTTCGTCCACAGTCCCTGCATTTTATTTCTGTTCCACCGGTCCTACCATTCCTTCATGGTTCGTGCCCTAGCTCGGCGTTTCCCACTTTCTTTATTCATAACCACGTCTGCCTATGTCAGCCCTCATTCTCCTATTGAAATATCCATTGGAGTGATCCATCCTAGTGATAGCATTTAAAGCAACGCCCGTGGTTGTCCAATACCAGGAGGTCACACGGAGAAGCGTTTTTTTAACGAGAAAAGTTTCTTTTCGTAGCAATTATACCTCACCACATTTTACCAAACTGGTGCACCATAAAGTATCATATTTTCTGCTACATTGTATAAGAGTACCCTTCTGAATTTTGAGGGCCCATTTATGTTTGGTATTAACCTCGTAAGTACGGTCGCTTTCTTTTCAGCCTCCTTAATTTGCTTGTTGACGTGTGGACCGGGCAATTTTTTTACGGTCGTCTAGATATACCCCCAGATATTTCACTTATCGTCTCGGTATTAATTCTGTGTTGGATAGGTTGAACTTAACGGCATGCTCCCTTTTGCCTTTAACTATCAGTGCTTCGGTTTGTTCTTTTATACTAAAGACGAGATATTTTTCTGAATCCAAATGTTGATTCTATAGAGTGATTCGTTAACGCCCATAATTAGCACTGTTTTATCGTCAACTTACACCACTAGAGCAAGGTCATCTGAAAATGCTGTGGTGGTAGCTTCTCCCATCATTTTTACTGTAAATACTGCATCACACAGCACGTTCCACAGTACGGGCCCCAAGACTGAGTCCTGAGATATTCCAGCACTGTTTTTCAACTTAATATTTCTGCCGCCAACCACTCGTCTATTTCTCAGATAGTAGGAGGTCATCAAATAAATTGAAATTTCTCGTTGTCGTAGATACTTAACAATTAAGCTATGTCTGGCTGTATTATAGGCATTTCTAACGTCCAGTAGAATGAATGCTGGCCAACGCTTATTTGACGTTTTCATGCTGTCTTCTACCCTTTTTATGGAGTCTGTCGTACATCGACCAGTACTACATCGACCTAAACCTAAACTGGTTTTTATGCAAATTTCCCCTGTTTTCAAGCTTGTTTAACAAACTTTCACGGATCATGGTCTCATAGAGCTTACTGATACAGGTATGTAGACATATAGGTCGAAATGCCATTCTATATCCCATGTTATCGGAAGTTTTGGGCAGTAGGAAAACTCTAGCTGTTTTCTAGAAAATACTTGCTTGCTCAGTAATTCATTTAATATCTCTGTTATTAGTTGTGGAGGATGTTCGACAACAACTTTTATTGACTCCATTGGAACAACATCCTTCCCGAGCGCCTTCCCATTCTTTAGCTTTCCTACTGCATTTTTGAGTTCCTCATCAAATGATTCTGATGAATGAAAAATGGTTTTAAATTACTTGTGTACTAGGTAGTGGTAATAAATTACCACTACGGTAGCTTCCCTTCCAATGCAACATCGAATTTTTTGAACACACCAATAGAAAACACAGCAATAGAATTAACACCAAAGAAACCCAAATGTTGGTATAGATACGTCGATGACACATTTGTAGTTTGGGAACATGGAGAAGATTCTTGACGCACTTAAACCGCATCATGCCTATTATACGATTCACTGCGGAAAAGGAGCAGGAAAACCAGATCGCAGGGAACAGCACGTAGGGACAGTATATCTGCCATACATCAAAAACATTACGGACAGGATAGGACGGGAGATGCAAACAGGATTGTTTACGAAACCCCAAAGTCAAAACGGAACCGGTAACATCAGCGGGGGTTTATAGAATTCCATGTATATGTGGACAAGTATACCGGGTAACAATTTAAAAACTTTCAATCAGGCTTAAATTTAAAACTAACGACAAATATACAAAGTCGATATAAAGGCGACACCCGTCGATTTTTATTTCGAGAGTAAACCTTTTGTTCATACCACTAAAGTTTAAATAGGGAAGGGGGGTCAAGTGATACCTCAATTTAAAGCTTATCAAATTCTAAATTCGACGGTTTTTCGTTTTTAAATTTGGTTTAGGAAGTTTCGAGAAAATGAATAAAAGGCATTCTTTAGATAAAAAAAATAAAGTGATAATTTAGGAGATTTCGATATTAACTATATGCTTAGGTATTGATTTTATTGTATGTTTTAGTTGTTTTTAACAGTATCTTATTAAAAAAAAAACAAAAGTTTGAAATAAAGATCATTAACAAAGCATTAACTGATTTTTTTGAAGAGAGGTTCTTAAAATAGATGTTCAGAATGGTTTACGTCATTTTCAAGACAATAATAAAGCCTATTGTTAAACTCTTCTCGAGCTTTCGCAAAAGTGTATCTGGATATGCGACGACATTCTTCAGTAATTCTATTTTTTAGTTCTTTAACTGAATAAGGTTGGGTACTAAAGGCCGCATTTAAATAAATTAAAATTTAATCCACTGGTTTTGATAGTGTTTATCCAATCATTGTCTAACAAGGAGTACGTAGTGAGGAGGTGTTCCATCTTGTTAAAAATGGAGTAACTCCTCTGTTAAAGAAAGATTTCCATTTATCCTTTTAACGTGACGTGATAACAATAGCAGAACACACGCTTCAAAAACTGGCAACCACGGAATCCTCTTTGAAGGCACACAGGGATTATCAACAACTAACCACTTCCACACAAGACTACAGAGAGAAGTTAATAGAAATATACAAACAAAGGATTAATTGCAATAGAGAAGAAGAAATTCGGAGAATTAGTAATACTTGGATAACGATCATTTCGAAAACAAAAATAAAGCCATTAAGATACAAATCAACAACTTCAGAAGGATTAGGTAATCATCGACAAAAACAAACCAACCCATTAATAGAAAATAAGGAAACAACACAAACATCGTCACAGGTAGTAAGGGAACAAAAACAAAACAATCAACGACGGTTAAGTCAAAAATAGAGAGACCCGAAAGCTAAACCGGAAAAGCAGTTGATCAATATATCACTAAGACCAGCACCGCCATGTCCGACACAAAAGTGTTGGATATATTTTCAATAACAAAACAATAGCATTTGAATGATCACGTGACAAATATATCGTCGTGGCATATGGCGTTTATAGTAGATAAAATTCAAATTTCCTGTCAAACGCACATTCTCTTTCACAAAATTAATTACTTGGACTGGATTCATACCATCACTGTACTGATTACGTTTCCTGTGAATTTAATAGTAATTAATTGCTACAATTTTCTAAATTAATCAATAAGACAGTGGATCAGTCTATATCAATATATACCTCTAACAACAGTATATTTCACCATATATCTATCTATATATCTATATGTCTTCATCAATATATCATTTACTAAATAAAACTTCTTTGGCGGCAATGCAACTCCAAAATTTGAAGAAATGAATCAAATCCAAATTCATTGTAACCTTTGATATCCTAAGGGACATGAGTGTAGTTTCGATAATCACATTGCTGCAAACCTTCAAAGTTTTATTTCAAAAATTTCAGGGCGTTGAATAAGTGTCAAAAAAGTCATATTCATTAAAATTGACAACTTTCATTGATCTTAAGCATTTCAACTCTTTCAATTTGATATAGCATTGAAAAATGCACAATCTCACTAAAATTGTTAATTCGACCCAAATTCGAGCAATTTACCTTTAAAATATAATTTATGGGCATAATGTCGGCTTTTTCACGTGCTACGCGTAAATGTTTTTATGATTGAAAATTAAATCATTTACTAATCCAAACGGCCGCGAGGATCCCAATGAACGTATTCCAGACTATGCTTGGAAACTCTTAATTCTTCCCTTTACCACTTTTCCGCCGACTTAAAAAATTTGAACTGCCGACACCGAAACGCTACGAGAGAATGTTCTTTCCTTGTTAACTCTTTCATTAATATTATAGTTTTCTCTTTTCTCATCGTTGTACGAAATTCGACAAAAATGATTGACAACAGGAAGAGCATTACTGATTACAAAATACGGTATAACGGTACTTTGGATAAAAGCTCATCAGGACAAGGTGG
The DNA here is from genome assembly GCA_963576515.1 of Cryptocephalus primarius. NCBI lineage: Eukaryota > Metazoa > Arthropoda > Insecta > Coleoptera > Chrysomelidae > Cryptocephalus > Cryptocephalus primarius. Next base: position 2,750,444 of record OY754939.1, on the reverse strand, counting down.
ATCCGATTTACCAGAGCGGCCACTAGAAGGTACATATTTTCTTTGAAACTAAACAGCGCCATTGCCTTTCTTGATTTATATTTACTATATTTTACGTGAATATGACACATCATTGGTTTTAAAAATAACGGATCAGAGATTTGTGTGACCTGAAATGGCAACTCGCTTCCGACAGACTTACTTCAAGGAATAGGCTATTTTTTATTAGTGGAGAATTAACCAGTAGGAATTCTTCGTGGTTCGAAATTTTTTTCAGTAGTGAATAATCATTATAATGTCTTTAGCAAATGGTTTCTAGTAGAAATGAATTTATTAGTTTTCCCAGAAAGCTCTCCACTCAAATTTCTGTAATATTAGGACTTTCGTCAAATGCCATAAAATTTTCAATAACACGAAGTACCATTTCAGGTCCTTTAGACCTAGACACTAATAATACGTCTTCAACAGTTTTGTAAAATAAATAAAATTCGTTAAATCAATCACATGATGTGGGAAGTCGTGAATCTTCGATATTCCCATATCATGTGAGAGATGCTTAATGAGTATTCTATAGGTATTGCACTTTCTTTACGTAGATAGCCAATACCGTTTCAAGTTAGAAAAACCACCACTAAGAAAATTCGAACGAATTATATTTTCAATATCACTAAGCTGCCTTTAAACAATTTGGATTATTTGCACGATAAAATCAAACAAATGAACCACATGTTGTAAAATGGTCATAATTCAAGCCAGTGAAACTGTGTTTTGTTCGAAGTCAGTAATAGTATTTCCAACGGATGAATCCAAAGTGGAATAGACGTTTCTTTGCTTGTTCGTTGTCATCTTGATTTCTAGCCTATTTTGCAAAAGAAATTATGTTTAACATGTTCATTGAGGTCACTGATCAGTTAGCAAACATTTGGATTGAACTTTACCAAAATTCTATATAAGTTGTCATACCAAGATTCCAAAGGATTTGTAGTCCAGTACTTCTTTGTGGCAATTCCACATATTCCCAAATACCTGTAAGTAGGTTAAGTCAGCAAATGAGACAAAAACAGGTAAATTCTGTAGAGGTCCTGAAATGATACAATATCAGATTTTTCTGAAACGTTTGCTAACCTCCAAAATATTCGTTTATCTTGTCTTCCCTTTGCATTTAGGATTATTTGTCAAGTTCCCCAACTGTATTCGATGTAATGTCGAATAAAGATTTGACTGACGAAGAGTTAGCAGAATTTTTGAATTGTTTAGAAGACGATTAAAAAGGAGAGGATTTTGTGACAACACTAAGCGTGACAGCGATCGACTCGCACTTATGTGGTTCTAGTGTGTCAATCCGACCAGCCGGCGCCATTGCAAACTCCGTCTTTACCGATTCCCTGCAAATTAAATCGCAAATCTACCGAATTACGTTGCTAACGAATCGTTATCAAACCGTCCCGAAATCCGCCAAGCATATCAGAGAATTCATCACTGATTTATTAAACTTTTCGCATTACTGCATATAAACCGTTGTAATTCAGATTTCGCGTAGCACTACGCTCTGCTTCTCTCCGCCTCTTTATGCATTATTCTGCTTGTTGCGCCTTATGTTTCCATTTTAACAATGTATGTTTAAATGTTAAGAAATAACCAGCTTGTCCACTTTACTAACATTCGTTTGATTCTTTTTAGATAGTTAGTTTAATGGGCACTTAAGACAATTTAAGTGTAATTATAAATCAGCCGTTCTCATAATGAACATAAACTAGCAACTAAAAGTGGCTCGTTATGTCACTCTTTCGCTATATGGTAAGTTGCCTATCGGTTGTACTGTGATAAAACGAGGGTGATCGTCTTCAAATAGGCATCGGTTTGCAAACATATAATTTCAGTAATTGCTGGTAACTGGTAAATTGAATACCATTATTGCAACAAAATATCTGTAGTACACCATACACTAAGAAGACTTGATTCTCTATGAACCCAATATTCTTAGATGAAGTGGTAGACATATGGTGAACTGAAACGAACTTGATTAACAAATCAACAATAACGAGAAGATCTCGATTTTCATTTTTCAATAGGTGATAAATACCTAACAAATCTATTGAAATTAACTGAAAAGAGAAACTGATATTACGATATGATCTCACAGAACCAACTCGTGATAACTGACTCCTCTTGTTATCAGCACAAACGATACATTTGTTACAATTTCGATATTCACCCTTTCGGATACGAGGCCAATAGTGTAATTCTCAGATACGATGTCTTAGTGGTAGTAACACACGTATTTTGTCGTTGCGACCACTCTCAGTCAGTTAACAGCCAGGACAGGATTTTTACCGGTCCCCCGTATCAGTTCTTCGTTAGATATTAAATGCGCTATAACCATTCGAGATCGCCATTGCATTCGTAATGAAGTATTGAAAAAGAATTTCATATACCTAAGTTTATTTTTTGAGTAAGATGTTTATCCAAACAAAACAAAAGAGCTTTCTCAAAAGAATAAAGAGACGAACTCTCTACGCGTACTAGTGATTTGCTCCAAAGTCAAAAAACCGTATAGGCCTTCAGTACAACTACTTGTAATGCTCGCTATCACTTTAAGGTAAGTAGACTAATTCATCCGGGAAGAAACTGTTTCCGATGAATCAAGCCTAATTTCCCAGAATTCTCGATTAGAAAGGCCTTCTTGGGGATCTCGACCAGCAGGTGGGCGAGCGCACAATGTCACTCTTCTACCTAGTTACCAAGAAGAGGTCTTTTCTCAAGCTCACCTATTTGGACTTACGGAACGCGCTATGTGAACTTAGAGTTACCTTTTTCAGCTAAGATCTAACTAAATAGCTATTGCGAAACTGGCGTGTGAGCTGTATACCTTAAATCGGAGGGTCGTCAAGAACATGCTAGAGGTTTTATTCCGCTTTCCCGGGATAGATATTTTATTCTGTTGTTGGAATCCTAAGGCGAATCCTTCCAAGAAGACCGTCGCCAGCTATTTTCACCAAACATCGCATTGTAGGCAGGGGACCAAGTAGGTTCCTACGTGGGCCTACCAGGGACACATTTCAGGACGGAACATCTTTATGGTGGTGGCAGTGTAATGAAAGTCTCGCCAAAAAATAAACACAAGCCGGAAGGAGACGGTTTCCGACTAATCGACCCCAACTACCAGAATTCTCGATTGTTCCGGAGTGACCAGAGTTCCATACTCTTCTAGTGCATTCGGGAGCGATATTAGAGAGGGAATAAAAGCGAGGCCCGCCCGGTCAGCGAGGAAGTAGAAGTCAAAGTCGAGAGCGAACACGTGGGGTATCTGAATCGAGAGTATTTTGCAAAATATAAATAAACAAGTGAAATATAAATGAAGTGTTAAGAATTTAAGTAGTGCTAGTAATTAATAAATTAGTTCAAGTATAATTAGTGGTGAATGAATTATTTCGAACCCGTTAAACCTTAACAAATTGACAATTCTGCTGTTGAAATTGATGTTGCGGAAAATCATGACATGAAGTGGTAAACTGCTTAATCCGTTTCGTCAAATTTAGAATTTCAGTTCTATATTCTAATTTTTGATTCATTGTGAATGTTTTAACATGAAATTTGTATAATAAGGAAAGTAATACGATATTTACATAAACAGAATTTTTAAACAAAAATTAAATGTAACAGAAAAAAATATATTTTTAAATTTAAAACATATAACAGGCTAAATTTAGAGAAAGTTGGTGGTAAAATAAAAATTAATGAAACGATTGATAAATCAATTTACATCCTTCCAAAATTATATTGAACAGTTCCATTATTAAGCTCATTGCATGCACTTCTTGTGAGAATTAATGAGGTAAGCCTTATAATAAACTTTAAGAAACTGTAGTGATCTTTTTTGAAGTCAGAGTGAAGTTTGTCGAGAGAAAAATATATACAATTTCGGTAAGTAAGGAGCTTAAGTTTAAGACGCATGTGTAATAAATTTACATTAAAAAGAACTCCACTGTGATCGGAGCAGATTCGTCAACACATTTATAAATGTTTACGTTACTTCACCTTGGCTGAACCATGATTCCATTTCTTGTTTTGTTGCGAATTGAGGAAATCTCGTGGTCGTGACAATATTCTCCCAAGCTACAAATTTTTGGTTTTGTCTTTGTAGAGTGTGTTGCTGACATCCCACAATTCACCAAAATTTCTTACCAAAATAAGATGCCTTTGTATAGCAGATAAAAGTGAATATTGTCTCTGGCAAATAGATTTTACATTACCTGTATCAGTAGTAGTGATAGTAAATTAGGGGCGACCAAAAGTTTTCTGGGTCAAACGGTTCGAATCCATTTCTGGAATGAAATTGTGTTTGACAGACGGTATGAGTGAAATTTATTGTTTCATAACCACACGATTTTCCCTAACAAATACAAGTACATAACCTAACAAACCCTGTGCTTGACTATCGGCAGTTGTTATCTTTATACTATATTCATAAAAGATCTACAAGTTAAACTTGCGTGGGAGAGATTAACCTAACGAATACAATACCGAAAAATTACTAGCACCGTCGACAAGTGCTACCACTTCCTGATCATTAATATGAGTTTGAAGATTTGGTTTACTGTCATCTGGTCTCTTAATAAACAAAGAACTGGAAACAAGGAACAAGGAAATAACGAAACATTATTAACAGAAGAGCAACTGACTGGTTGACAGATTAACGGGAACTTGGATACATTGCCCTTCCTTGAATTGAGTTCGGTTTTTTCGGATTTTGGAATACTAGTTAATTAGATAACTCAGTTACGTCTAGAAACATTCCTTTATGAAGTTATACGTCGATTTTGGGGAGGCGAGAGAGAAAGAAAACAACTTAAATTAGGCTCTACCAACCTATTAAATAAACCAGCCACGCAGGAAATACATAATGTCACATGTTCGTCATCACCTTGCAAGCGAGCATCGATTTCGCGTTTGACTAATAGAGCATCTCAGTTCTGAACCTCGGTCTTCACTGTTTTGTATCACGATAGGGCTGGACCTTCAAAGAAGTCATGCACAAACAAAGAGCTCTTGCTCCCACACAACCCTAGCTTCCCTTAAAATCTCAACAATTTCTAAAAAAGAATGAACTCACTCACTGCAGGTGCAGGTAAAGTTATACAACCTAAAATTGAAATTCTCAGCACTATAAAAACCCACTCAAGTGAGTGAGTGAGTCAACTTAATTTGACCGGCAATTTGTATTGCGGTTGGTAAGGCCCCATGTTGTGTCAAAATTTAGATCTGTAACTCAGTGATGGTACGGGCGTCGTACGTTCGGGAATAATTAAACATTTGCAACGGTAATGACATCCTAAAGTAGTGAGAGATTATGATACTATACGGTATTTGTTTGAGTGCCACACGAGATGGATTTGATTTGAAATAATAAACAATTCATTTCAAGTGACTATATACGGTAGTGGCTTAGGGCAGCGTACAGACACAAACAAAAATAATTTAATTAATACAAATCCTGGGAACAAATAAGTGTGGTATTGGGATAATATTTACAATTGACTAAAATGTGACAGGATATCCTTTATATAGTTAAGTCGCTGTGTTTGCGAATTGTAATTGGTTTATCAGTATTTTGTTTTGTAATTATTTAGTGTAATTTTCAGGGAAGACAAATGGTTTCGTATTGATATGAGTAGTTAACTTAATTGTTAATATAAGAGAGAGTTTATATTACTTTCCCTATTTTAGGTTAATCTTACTTTGCTTCCGATTAAAATCCACCATTTAAAAATCATGTATTAATATTTTCGTAAATCCGTTACACATACGTTAAGTGCGTTGACAACTTAAATCAAAATATTGGTTTTGTTGTTCTCAGCCCCCGATAGTAAATAAAGATTGGTATTTTCTCCTGTTGCCATTGTCTACCGTGTATTTTGACAGTGCTGTTGAGATTTTTCCGAAATACAATAAATTATGTATTTTCCGAATACCGTGTTTATTTTCATGGCTCCCTGGAACTTCTCCTGAGTATAAACTTTCTGGACTTTTAGACTGCAAATGCTATAGAAACTGGCGCCTGAAGAGGCTCCTTTACTCCGAAATTACGAAACTCCGGAAAACCGAAAAACCAAGTGTCAATTTGAAAGCTGACAACCTACCGCCACCCTGGTTTTCGTCGCGTCGCCTACGATAATAAATGGATTAGAAAGATCGCCACAATTTATAAGAAAAGTTTGTAAAGATCGTTAAACCTAAATTCTTTCACGAAATTCTTTATACTGGATAAATAGATAATCCACAAAATTTTGAAATCTGTTAGATTAAAACGTTTTATTCAATTTTTTTCTAATCTTGTTTCAATATTTCATTAACAAACGTGATTCATATAAAAATGTCTCTTCCATGCCCATTCATACAGATTGTGTAAACTGAAATTATATATGCTGTGGAGTGAAAAAGATACATACCCTGTGAATATTGGAAAGCAGGATCGCACTGTACCCGATTGTCCCCGATTACCCAAGAATATTGCCGTCAATAAAACGGAAATTATTATGATCTCCGGCAGTTTTACTGCGCAATCAAAATGGTGAATAAGCCTGTCCGTAATTCTGTTTTGTGGATCAGAGCGAACGAACGTCACTATTTGCATGAGGATAATACAAGAGATACGTGAAACTTCGACGCTGGATTTGGGTGCCTCTTATGAATTTTAATCGGGCGCGATAAAAGTCGAATACGTTTCATAATTAAGTTGTACATAGACTTATGTCGATAAGTTTCTGATTACTATATTATCCATTTTTGACGTACAATTAATAAGGAATAAATACAAACATATCAGAAAAAAAAATAATCTGGTTAAAAGAGAAGGGACAATTCCCGGGCCATTTCCTCGACGTCGAGCGCTAACCCTTAATAACGAAGCAACAGTAAGGAGTAAAATTTACGGCTTTCCCCCCTAAAAAGCCAGCAATGAATACATAAAACTCTACTATGTATCCTTTCGCTATTACGAGTGGAGCTCACAACATTGTAAGGAACGCATATTATGAACGGGCGTTTCATCCCGTTTGCTTTTACTATCACGAGCAGAGATGACGTGCTGACGACGACGAGTGTGAACATTAAATTTGACAAAAGAAGAAAATATTTCAATGAAATAAATAGAAACCAAAACGAATATGCCTACGGTTTCGGTAAATCTGTTGACATATCTCACCTGCCACACCGCAAAACATTTGTTCAAACCACAAGGTTTAAACACACAAAGGAAGAAATTTCTAAGACAATTTTTACAAGTAACATTACAAGTAACATTCAAGGCCATAGTCATATTCCGGTCAAAAGCCATATATGGCTTTTGACATCCGAATATTTTTGTTTACTTTTTTAATTCGTAGATTTTAACTTTACATTTTGAGAGAGGAATACACTCTAAGAACATGATAACTGTAACGATTGTTCTTTTAAGGACATATGTGTGATTTGAGGACTGAGTATGCAATTAATAGGCCAAAAAACTTCATCAGAAAGAGTAAAGAATTGATCGCGTTGCTGATCAGTTACTTTGAAAAAGAACGTGGTAATAATAAGTCTCTCCTTCCCATCATGTTATTCAGAGAAACAGGTTTGCACATTATTTTTATTATTATTGCCACTTCATTACTAATTCTTTTTGTGAAGGTGGCCATTTACACTTGCCCCTCGCTCGCATATTCCCTGTTTTTCTGTGAACTTTGGGTTTCAATATTTCTCTGTTTTGAGACTTTTATGTATGCTCCATGGCTCTATATAAAAAAAGAGGAGACGCCACTTTTTGTGTAGAGTTTCTTATTTCATTTAGTTTTTAAGTTGCATGCCAGAAATGAAACCTATGTTGGCGCAGGAAAGGCTATCGCTTAAGAAACACATTCTGTAATCTACAACACATTATGGGCCCAACCGATCTGCTTCATTGCTTGGAATTGCAAGAGTGCGTTTTCGAGGTTAGAACGGTTAAGAAGATACGTGCTAAAAGGAAAAAGGGGAAGGTGCCGAGAAGCCATTGAGTCGGAGGTGGAAAAATTCAAGGTGCCGTTATTTGATGGCAGCAATTTAAACAACCGGAAGTTTCGAATGAAGATCCTATTGGACGAGAAGTAGCTTCTTCACCGCTTCACCGCTTCAACTACAAGAGGAATCCAGAACTGACGTGGAAGCAAGTAGAAAGAAGAATCTAGAACTAAATAAACTTGACAAGAAATGCAAGTCCTGATAATACAACGTATCGCAGTCACCTAGAATACTGTAAGGGACGAAAAACTGCATACCGAGTTTGGAACCATCTTGGAAAGAAGGGAGTAGCAAGTCAGTCAAGAATACGGATAGAACACTTAACTATAAAACTTTACCTTGCATCAGATTTTATGGAATCACTTCTTAAAATTTGATCGGATGATCAGAAAATTAAAATCAACAAGGGCAATGTTTAAAAACAGGACATCATCTATCGTTTGCTTCTTACTGTGCCTAGGGAATATAGTGTAGAGCAATGGAAACTATGTCCTCAAACCAATTGAGTAAATCCCTTGTTAAAAATCGTTTACTAGACGAGGAATTTAAACGTCAGTCCCAGAAACAGACTAGAACTAAGATTGAGCAGCAGACCCTTACTACGACCTTCAAGCAGTGGAAATAAATTAAAAAATACACAAGGGAAAGAAGGAAAGGACCCAGAAAAACCTAAACCACTTTCCTTCTGAATATCACAAATGCGGACTAGAAAGACATAATAGAGTTGACTGCAGAAAGCCAAAGAAATCAGTGAATGATGTATATTCTAAGAGAGCATATATTGCAAAAAAAAATAAAATGAAGTCTCGTTTATAAGATATGAATCAGAAAATGACAACACAGTGGCAAGTTATATGGGAAGGAGCAATGAAGAAAACAAACTAATCTGGTATCTGGATTCAGGAGCAACAAAACATCTGGTACGAGACGAAAACTACCTACAGAACATAAAAGTGCTGCACAAACCAATAAACAAAGCAGGAGAATACGTGCCCACTGTAAAGTAGGGAGATATTTTTGTGAACTGTATTATGAATGGCCACTCTGTAAAAGTGACGATTAGAGATGTGTTATTGGTGTCTAATCAAGAAATCAATTTACTGTCAGTAACTACGCTAGAAGTCAACGTATTAAAAATCGTTTTGCAAGTGGAAAAGCTAGCATTTATTCTGGAGATAAGGAAATAGCTGCAGCGGAGCGAAGGGTAAAACTGTATACATTAACAACTTTTATGGTCACAGAAGATAAGCTTGTAAGTCTGAACACCGATGATGATACTTTACTTTGGCATAGGCGTTTTGGTCATTTTAGCAAAGAAACGTTGAAAAAGTTGAAAGTTAGTCAACGGGGGCAATGGCAACATTGGTAAATTTGATTTTGACAGTTGTGAACCTTGTCTGGAAGGGAAGCTTACAAGGTTGCCGCATTAGCAGGAAAAGGTGTGACCTCGTCCTCTCCAGCTCGTACATAAAGACCTAATGGGTCCGACTGATCCAGAATCTCATGATAACTAGAGACGCATTTTAACATTTATTGATGATTATACTCATTTTACGGTTGTTTACATTCTCAAGACCAAGTGAGAAGTGTTTCATTTCTTCAGGGTGTATGAAGCAATGGCTACCGTTCGTTTTAATTCCAGAATCAGTAGATTTATATGTGACAATGGACGGGAAGATTTTTTATTTGAAATGAAAGATCGCTTGTACGAAAGAGAAATCAGATATCAGTTTAAAATAAGGTACATTTCGGAGCAGTATAGAGTTGCTGAACGAATGAACAGGACAATCCCGGAAAAAGCAAGTTCCAGAATGTTGGATTCACGATTAAAAAAATATCTTTGGTCAGAGGATTGTGGAACTGTCACTTTCATCATCAATCGAAGTTCCACAAGTGCGCGTAAGGATTGTGATCCCGTTGAATAATAGTTTGGATATAAGCCAGATGTGAGTAAATTTAAAGTGTTTTGATATCTAACCTACGTTAAGATACCTATGGAATTGATAAAAGGAAAATTTGATTAAAGGACTGAAAAATGTTTTATGGTGGATTACTATTCTAATCGATACCGTCTTTGGAATCCGGAAACTAAGCAGAAAATATTATGAAGAGATAAAGAAATCATAGAGAGCATATTTGTTAACTCGAAAACATTAACGGATTTCTGGGAAACAAACGAAAATGATCAATGTGAAGAAACCGTGAAACAAGGTGGAGCAATACCAATTCATGGAACCGGAATAGAACGAGAAAACCTGGAAAATGAAAATGTCCCAACTTATCGTCTATAGGAAACAATAACAAGAAAACTTGTATACGTAGAAGACTATGTAACAGAGGATATCTCTACAGAAAACTATATATATATATATACATGATGTACCTGAAATCTTTGATGACATTGAGAAGAGAAACGATAAACATGAATGGTATAAAGCTATCCAAGAGGAAATACAAACCTCAGCAGAAAACAAGCCATGGACATTGCCTAAATTATCATTTGGAACAAGAGCTATAGATCCTATATGTGTTTTCAAATTAAAGTGAAATAAGTGCAACTGGTGGTGTGGTCGTCACAGGATGTGCTCAGAGGAAAAGATTAGACTACCATGAAACTTACGCACCTCTAGCTCGAATTACAACGTTGAGAACACCTATTAACGTTGATAAAACAACAAGGATTATTGTCTAATCAACTGGATGAAAAGAATGTGTTTCTATTTGAAAATCTACAGGAAGTCTATATATATATATATATATATATATATATATATATATATATATATATATATATATATATGAATCCGCCTAAGGGATTCACAACAGAACATGAACTAGTACACAAACTGAATAAAGCTCTGTACGGATTAAAACAAGCACGTTTTGAATGGAATGCTAGATTTCATAAGTTCACAAGTAAACTGGGATTTCATCAAACACAAAGTGATAATTGTCTCTACATATATATCAAACAAGAAAATATAATATACATTATACTGTATGTAGATGATATAATACTAGCAAAAAAAGTTATCTAAAGGTGGTTAAATTTCTGGACCTGTGGTGGACCTGTTTTCTTGAAATTAAAATAACCCAAACAGGAAATGGAATGTTCCTAAGTCAAGAAACCTATTTGAGAAATCCACTTCAATGATTCAATATGGAAGATTCCAAAGTGGTAAAGACCAACCGTTAGAGTTACTACATTACATTAAATTTACTACATTACAGCTCAATACTTAATACACAGACGACATAATGCATTAATTGCTAAAGGGTAACTCTTAGATGAGAAGCGACATTTGTGAGCGACTGGAGGGTGACACTGAAAAAGAATTACAGTAGGTCAGTTGCAAAAAGATGTTTCCTCAATAACTTATTAAATCTACGTAGGGAGGGAGCATTTCTAGTACTACTGTGGATGGAGTCTCCGTGCGGAAACTCGGAATAGATCATTCCTTCAGTGCACCTACCAGCCGCTTGCGTAACTCGAAAGTGGTATAATGGCAAAGAAAGAGTAGTCTATAAAGTATACGGTTGACTCGTTTGGCCACTGCATCTACCTGAGGCATACACGTAAGTTGTAAGTCAAAAATTACCCCTAAGTTGGTGGCAATGCCAACAAACGGGATAGGAGTGCCATTTAATTCAGAACCAGACAATGATACTGAGAGATCATTAATGTTACGACTTGAACCGATTGTCATCGCCTTGGTCTTTGAAAAGTTGAATTCTAAATCTGCACCACTAGCCCATTCTGATACTTTGTTTGCTTCACGTTTCAAGCGTACTATACCACTATCAATTTCATTGCTTCTCTTATGTAGATAAACCTGCAAACCATCTGCGTAGAATGCTTAACTCACGCCATCGACTATCAGTATTCTCCCTAAGTCACTGATGTAAAGAAAGAACGAGGGAAGTCCAAGAACTGAACCCTGTATAACTCCCAGATTGGTAGCAATCCAATCGGAACACCCATCGTTTTTTGTGATCGCTTTTTGGTTTCTGCCAGTAATATATTAGGAGGTCCAACAAAGTGTAATCCTCGAAAATCCCACGTCCCTCATCACTCTTTGCAACCTGTAAGGTATAATAGTATCGAATGCTTTCGAGAAGTCAAAAAGCGGCAGTATGGTCATTTTGTTTTTATCTGCGCTAATTCTTATACCATCAGTCAGTCTTAGCAATGCAATGCAAAACAAAGCAATGCTATTGGGGGAATGTTCGAAGCCACAGATGGTGTGGTTGTTTTCTTTAATGGCAATAACTGTGAATCTATCCCAATTGATGGAAAAAGCCCATTTAAAGGAGGAGATTAATAATACATATGAGAGACGAATCTAAGAAGTGTAACGCTTTGGCTATTGCACATTGTGGAATATCGTCACTTCGTCATGCCTGCGATGTAAAAGGTTTCACAGCGAATAGGATATCTGCGAAACTTACCTTAGAAAATTTGAAACCGCCATCGCCAACTCCAGAAAGGACCTCCTAATAGATTTGTTGCTTTCAGAACAAGAAGTAGACACTGACGCACAGTGGTCTTTGATGGAATCCGTAGTAACACCGTACAGATTTCCTCCCTCATGAGGAAGTAATCGCAGCTTGCGAAATTGCTGCCACATATTATTAAAATTATTTTCTAATGCTTTGGAGATTTTATCTGGGTAAAAGTTTTTTTTATTTACTCGGGGAGCAAATTTAGTCTATCACAAAAGTGCAAGCACTCATAAAGGTATCTAACATTCTTGTACGTCGTAAAATTGCACTTTTCTATGGCACTGGTTTTTAGTCCACTGGCCATCCAAGGGGGTTTGCCCTTGGATCTTGTAACAGTTTTGAGAGGGGCAAGGGTATTAATAGTCTCAGTCAAGTTTGTATTAAGGCAGTTTCTTCCACTCTTCAAGTCAGAATTAGACATCGACAGGAGACCAGCCACACTCTCAGAGAGCCGACATTAGTGACTCAAGATTGATGTTGTTATAGTCACGATATCAATCGTGATCCACGTCTATCCAAGTGTGAGATGTTGCCGTGTGATATGTTTCAGAATGAGAAACGATGGAAAGGGTGCGGTTTTCTGCAAATCGTCTAATACCATTTCTTTCCTGTTCAGTGGTAGACAACAGGTTTCTATTAAAATCGCTTGTTACGTCGGAACCTCGTCAATGTGCCGAGATCCCGTGTTTTTAACTTACTCTAAAATTATAAAGGAATAAATAGAAAGGGAATTAATAAAACTACCGGTTTGGGGCTCAGACATGAATTTATTGCCCCCAGGAGGAAAACCTGGCCAGTACAGAGACCAACCAGGAAAAAACCCCCTGTTTCATGAAATGCATTAATTTTACAGATAACCTTAATTACACAAATTAAACAAAAACCTATCAAGGTAAAATACATGAGTTTCTCCCTATGTATGAAAGTATAAAAGAGTGAGAGGTATATGTATCGATTAATTATTGCTCTCGGTTAGTATAGGGCCATTGAGCAGCCCTTGATTGACGAACTGTTTGTTAGGTCGTGATTAATAAGTCAGTAAACAGTCATTGGGTCGGTTAAGAACGCAGGTCCGTTGTGTGGGACCCGCATCGTTGAGTAAGATCGTGGGCCCATTGAGTAGGACCTGTATCGTTGGGTCGGTTAAGACCGCGGGTCCGTTGTGTGGGACCCGCATTGTTGAGTAAGATCGTAGGCCCATTGGGTAGGACCTGTATCGTAATTGTGAGCGTTATGTGACGTAGCTATATGTGAGGTCGTTGTTTAAATCAGAGTATGTAAGTTTGATGTAAGTTGAGTCGTGGTGTGACATTCATTAAATCAATATCAGTCGGTACTCACCGTGAAACACCTCGTTGGTCAACTCTCTCGCAAGTTCAAGGCGCACTCTGCCTTTTCGCATCGACTCGTCTTTTCTTTTTACCGGACTCGCGTCGCCGCGCCGTCCCCACTCACTCGGCCGTCACGTATTCCCTCTTTTAATCCCACTAAATATATGTACACAAAATTTTTCTCTTTTTGGAACTCTACCGTACATCGCTCATAATTATTTTATGACTATACTCACCCCCCAAGTCCTCATGTGTTCATCAAAATCATTTCGCAAACAAACCAATGTGAGGCGGTTTATAAATGACTGAAACGAAAATTGGTGGAGAGTTTTTCTTGTATAGAACACATGAGGTAGTGCGGTAGGAACATGCGAATTTCCTCAATGTGAGAGCGCAAGGATTTCACGATTTGAAAAACCGCTTTTAAATACCCTCCCCCTTGCACTCTCCGCCTAGTTATTCTTGCACATCCGTCGATGTGAATAACGATGCATTATATATTGAAACATAAGAACCTGAAATCCAGGCCTTTGGCCTTTGGATTGAAATCCAAAACAATTTAAATTTTTTTTCGGGAGAGCCTCATTAATAAATATCTTACATTGTCTGACACGAGACAGAAGCTCATGGTCAATTTAGCGCAGGTCAGCTCTATATTTAAATCCCCCTGCTAAGTCGAATACACTTAGATCTTGCCAGTAGCACTTTTTCAACCAATACTGGAAAGGGGAGAGGCAGCCATCCTATTCCACGAGTGATTTACATGCTTTCCGAATGGATAGGAAAGGAACAGTGGACGAGCACAAGTTATGTCATGTTATTCTAAGCAGTTATTTAAGCTGTTATTCTAAAGCAGTCAACAGGGTACGTACTACCATATCGAACCGTCACGTGAAATACAATTTGTAATGTTTAATTCACCTTCCTTGACTACTTGAGGCTGAACTATGGAAGAGTCATTGTCGGGAAGACCACCTCGTCTTCGACGACCCTCCTGACATAATTGTATGATGTGTTAGCATACGACAACCATGTTTTGATAGCAGTTTCGTTAGTCATGATTTTTTGAGAGGTGGTAACAGGCCAGGGACACAGTTAGCACCGTTGCTCTCCGTGGATATACGTACAGATGAAGTGCAGGTTCTATTAGATGTGTTGAACTGGCCTCCCTGACAACTGATGATTTTGGGTTGATATGTGTGCTCTCATGTGTTTTATTTGCTCTTTTATTCTCTTTCGCTCTTTTAGGCTTGCAGTCTATGCACAAATTTATAGATGTATTGTTCCCTGCAGTTATTTTGTGAATACAATTGGCGTAATATTGTTTTTGGCAGCTATTGCAATCCGTTAATTTGTACCCATAGCGTGCAGGCCTGAAGCATTTCGAACATGTACTTCCCATCGATGTAACCGTGGGTGTTGACATACTGCAGATAACAGGTGTATTATGCTGCATATGATAGAAACGTCAGGTAATGTCGGGCAACAGGCATACACGAGCCGTCAGATGGGTGGGGTCACAATACTTCACAACTCCAACGATCTTAGGGATGACTCTGTTAGAGCAAATTCCAAGATTTACACCCAGGCTAATAAAATACTTGATTGATACCAAAGCCCTGTGGTGTTCACCCGTACAAATACATTTAAGAAAACACACGTGCACGATATTTAGGTTTTTCGTGATACGGGCAATTTTGGCACTTTAAACATTCTATAAAGGGCTAATGAATTAAGAACTCTCACCCTTGTTCTATAGGTTCGTCATCACCGAAAATCACAGAGTGAACTCCTCAAATGTTCTTTCACAGACAGTCAGTGGTGCTGTTTTGCCGCCTATAGATTTAACCTGGTTTTTGAGGTTAGGTTAGGTTAGGTTTTTATTTTACCATTACCATTTATTTTAATGATTTCTCCAATTTAAATGTCAATACCATCATTATACTAATTTCTCCATTACACGTTTAATCAACTATTGTAACGAACTACCGTTCGGTTATGTCTAAGATAACGTAACGACCCTGCGTGTACTTACATGTATTCCGCTTGCTCCTTGCTTTTGAATCGCAGAAGCACGTAGATGTTAATATGTATGTACCCGGAATCGCTGACAGATTATTGGGTATATCACACGTGACGCCTATTCCATAATCACGTGGCGTATTCCACTCATCAATTCGTGTCAAGCACACCGACCGCTCCTGAATCACGAATTTCAGACGTACGCACATACAACCCCAAAATGTCCATATCCAGAGAGTAGAATAGGGAGAGGGGAGGAAGAAGGCAATGAGAGAGAGAGAGAGAGAGAGAGAGAGACAAAAGGGAAAATGACCGTTATATATACGAATACAAACGTATAGTATGTCACATTTTAGATGTGCTTTAAGATGTGATTAAGATGAAGTGCTTTATTGCCGATTAGGAGATGGTTTCGTATGGTGTTCAGAAATTTTTAAACCGTACCGGGATTTTTTAACGATCACAGACAAATTAACCTTTTGTGTTTACGTGTTCTAAATATTATAGTTAAATAACAAATGAATTTGTAGAAACAGAAACAGAATACAACATTAACAAATTTTTAATCTATTAAAAATGTGTGACTCATATAAAAATATTTCTGTTATATTATCTTTAATAATAATAATACATAATGAACATAATTTTTTTATTTAATAGGCAGGAGTAATATCAAAGTATTTACATTTTTTTGATATCCACTTTGTTTTTGTGTAGCTACATATAACATACACCATCCTTATATTTTATATAGGTAGTACTTACTTAATATCATTAATATTTAACTAGATAAAACTTTATTTTTCGTAAAGTTTGCCTTCGCTTCCTGTGTCATTATTTAAATTTATAATGAATGGTTTCACTTTGGTACACATGCTATTATAATTATCTTCAAATGTCTATAATGTGATTTATGCATTTCCTCCAACTGTCAGCAGTTATTTCATCGGCTTCCTTTTTTTATTAAATCAATAACTGAATTAGACAATTCAAGAAATTTATTTTTATTTCGAACCCTCGTCTTTAACTGAGCCCATATTAATTCTATAGGATTTAATATGCAATAATGCAAATAATATAAAAAATAATTTAAAATGCAAAATTTGTTGAACGTGCCATTTCCAAAAGGACTGTCTTAGGATATATTTCTTTAAAACATACGTCAGATTGTATTAAAAATACTTTAATTGCTTTTTTTTAAAAAATTTCTTGGTACTTTATCAAGTACTCAAAAATTACTTGTTACTGCAATATGGGGCGTTATCCATGACTATTACGCTATTTAGAGTAATACTGGTTAACAATTTACGGAACCAGGATTCGAAAAGTTCGCTATCCATATCTTGATGATAATCGAGACAACAGTTCTTAATATTTTTAGCGGGCAATAGAATGGCTGTGGAAACCCATGCGTAATTTCCACCGCAATGTAAAACACCAATTCATTTTCCCCTTCCTGGAGGAGTTTTTGTAGTACATTTGAAAGTAGTGTCAGCCCATTCATTCTTAACAATATCATGAGAATCGTACCAAGTTTCATCTAGATAATAAATTTCTCTACCCTGCTTCCTATATTTATCAATCTCATTCAAATACTCAATTATACGATACAACTAGTTTTCAAAATTGATCTTCCCCTATTAATTTTCTTAAATTTGAGACCATTTTTTTTTAAAAATTTCCATACCGCTGTTTTGTTACAATTTATTTCATTTTCCCGAAGACATGATACAAACTTTGACACAATTGGAAAATTATTTTCTCCCACAAACTATATACTATGTCTCTCACCATATGTAGTCGTTCATTTAATATTTGACGAAATTTTCCATCGTCGCTATGAATTTTTCTTTAATTTGCGCCTGCCTCAATTACTCTATAAACGGTAGCACGGGATCTCCTAGTCAATTTTACAGTTTATAAAACTGTTTCGGTGGTCTTCAAATTTCAGTTCAACAAACGTACCACATATCATCACTCGCGAAACGAGTGGAAACTAATTTACAAAATGAGAACTAACAATTTAAGAAAATCGACCAAACAGATAATTTTTAAAATAGTGAAAAAATTAAATTAAAAATGTCTTTCACATACCATTGTAAATATTTAAAATCATCTCCCTTTCATTTTCTTGCATATGGTGTCTAGACCATTGCGATGCAGGTTCTACAGGTATGTCGTCGACTTCCTCCAATTCTACCTCACCTAATTCTCCTTCTGCGCCATTCTCCATATCTTCATCCACTGCTATTTCTTAATCTGATCCTGCTTCTTGATTTATTTGAAGTTCACCATCGAATGAAGGCCGCCACATTTTAAAAATTATGAAACTGCACTTGTCGAAATCGGAGTAAAATAAATTTATTTTAACACACAATTTCTTTAAATATATTTTCAGATTCTGTCTTACCCGTCGTTACGACAAATTTACCTCGTTATTCTGTAATTTAAATTTACATCGCAACTAATCAATGAGAATAGTTTGTAAATTCTTGAAAACCTTGTGGTTGTCTTAGTCAGAGGTGTCCACTAGGATGAAGAGAGATACAGAAGCGACGGATACAACCCACCATAGACAGACCCTAATGAGCTGATAGTCGGAATATTAATATGCATGCCGTTCCCGTACAACACGCAAAGGGTCGGACTCAGAAAGCGAGTTGAACTCTTGCCGAGGAGAAGCTATGAAAAGCAATTACCTAATACTTGTATAATTGTAAGTAGGTACTAATTTACAGAGTTTGAAAATACTAAAATGATGACTATATTAACTAGTAATTCTAACGTCTTTTATATATGAATGATTAATGAAAATTATACGTAAACTGATGGTTCAAAATAAATTTATTTCGTTAAATTAAAAAAGAAGCACTAGGTTGGGTCCATTTATGTCATTTTCCCTTCACACTTTTACAGGCTTTCTAGTATCCAGGCTTCTCTGGATCGTAACGCACTATCTAATGGAAAATTTCTATAAAAATCCTGATGCTGTTTTTGATAACGCCGCTGAATGTTACATTTTTTGAATATTACAAAACTTTGCCCACATATGACGCATAAAATTTTGTTATATATTTTGAAAATCCCAAATAAATCCCACCATTTAGTATCGTAATCTTGCCCCCTTCTGATTCCGTTACGCACAGGTTATTAAAAGTTTAGGAAATGAAAATCGTTTCAAGTCAAAATTGACAAGCAGAACTGGAATAAAACAAATACTCTGTAAAATCTTTTACCCATACAAAGCACACTAGTACAGTCACTCACAGACTACATATTATTAACCATAAAGTGGCACTTTATAGATTTTTCTAAAGTGACAAGTCAAGATTTTCCGGTAATCACTCAGTTACTGGCACTATTTTACGTGATCATAACGACGCATCGGGTACATTTTTCCTGAACGGATGAAGGATAATACGTTAGCTCGCGATCATCCTTACACTTACTAGTTGCTGGGAACAATTACTTAACTACTTGTACACGATTTTGTGTACTAAATATTTAAAAACAGGTAAAAGCATTTTTGGTATGCTCGTATATGTTTCATATATGAAATAATAAAATTCTAAAATCTTAAACACGTCTAACTGAAATCATATTAATTCAACCCTGGATCTTCTGACGTAAAAATCACGAAATGCCCCAAGAGACAAGCAATAATAGCTTTATGAGTGCCATAAATTACCGGTACCACTGATAAAGCGTTTGCTCCCGGGAGCTCGGAAAACACGGTCAGTGAACACCCTTGGACTCTAAGTACTCTAAGTACGGTCCATTTAATATATGTAAATAGCCTGTCACAATGAGCACATAACAATTTTTAAGCCTGTTTATCTTCTTCGTTTATAATCTTGTACAATCGGGGGTCTGTTAAAAACATACCACGATTCGAATCTCAAATAAAGTGCACCGAATTATATACGCACACATGCTTTGTTCAGGGGATTGATTGGTTCAAGTGTTCGTCGAGAAAATTTGCGGTACATTTGAACCGCTTCAAGCAACCAAATAAATAAATGAAATTGCGTCAAAATTATGGTAGTTTTGCAGTGATTTTTTAGTCACAAGTCACCCTTAGGTTTTATTAATATCTATATTCTAAATCTTTTTTTCACAATTATTGACATTTTTCGTTTTTTAGTTCTTTTTAGATAATCCATAATTTTATAAGAATATTCTTTTGTGCTAAGTATTAACCGCCGACAAATGTCTTTAAGATTGCCTCCATTTAAATATGACAATTTCTAGTGACATATAGTACAGAAGACTCCAGCGGTGTGTCTATTATATGACTTGTACAGTAGGCAGATCTAAACTTACTCCAATTTTTACCCTTTATATTCGACATCATTTCGGCACGTTTCGCAGTTAAAAAAAGTATTCCTTCATATCGGGATGGAATTCTTTTTCCCTAATAGTCATAAGAAGAAACTAACAAAACTCCATAAATTCACGTAACTAAGGGCCACATCGAGGGACATTTGTTTATTAGCCGTTCGAAAATATCGCCCTTTATTTTACTGGATAACGCGAATGGCATACCATCAATTAGTGTAAAGTGAAAATTCGTGTTAATCCAGCTGGGGTACACGCTGCACGTTGTAACCGTATTTTCATTTTATCCCAATTCTAACGTCCAGTCGAAATTAAACATCAAATCTAGTTTCATGTATAGTAATTACTGTGTCTTTAGGGATTTGAAAACCATACAAACCTTATAGAAAAAATAGGTAAGGTATAACGCGATGACTACATATAGTAAAAAAAATCAATCCGTTAATCCACCTCTTTGTGTAATATTTGATATTTCCTCCATTTCATTTTCATATTTACAGAGAAAAGCAAAAGAAAATATTAATCCATCCCGCGTTTCACATTTCGAGATCGACGGATATCTCAAATAACCAGTTTCTGAACAATATCATTGGTAAAAGGATTTCTTTTCCTCGTCGAAAATATTTTAATCAAGATATTTCGTGAAAATGCCGTTTTCCGTTTCCCCCCTTTTTTTCATTCCTCGCACGCAATATTTTGGAATTACGACGCGACCTTTCAATTTCTCCTATTTTCTCAATTTATTTCCCGATACTCTGCTGAATTTTACTTTCGATTCAAATATATTCGGCACGGTTATTCCTAAGATCCGCATAAAGGGGGAAAAGGGATAAAAACGAACATTCTTATGTTTAGAAAGAAAAAATATTGAATACAATAAAGCTGAAACAATTACAAGGACACAAAACAATCCAATGTTTTTAAAAAAAGTGACCTGTTTTAAAAATAAGATAATAAAAATCAGGCAAGTCATTTAGTGCTTCGATACTAACGCTTTAACACAAAATCAATGTTTTAATACTTTCTATGTGGCCAATCACAAATTGCATAACGCTATTTCACACGTTTTTACTCTCTTACTCCATCCTAACATACAGTGGCACTAAATCATTGAAATTTTGTTTTTCAACCATCTACTGAGTTATGTAGTTACCGAAATTTACTTATTTTGGTGGAGTATCCTTAAAAAAATTTTACCCTCTGCGATCTAAGGCAGTTCGATAAATTTAAGTTCAAGCGTCCCGTCCAATGGGATTTCTTCCTTTTTTTGCATCACGTGTCGCACAAATTTCATGTCTTCTTATTGTCAAGTATCACTTGGGCAGCCTTATCCAACCAACCTGTTTCAGTGCATACCGTTTAACATTATTACATCAATTGTAACAAATAAGGTCAATTTATTGGTTAAGTTTAATCAGTTAGGTACAAATACTCAATATAAATGCAAATCGCTCAAAATCGTGGGTCGGGTGTACGGCTAATAGTTCAGACTTTTTAATGTTTTCTTATGTATTCAGGATAAACTGTCAATATTTTTAGCATTAGTACACGCATCACACGAAAAGAATGTACTTGTCCTATTCTCGATGTTTCGTGTCCTCGTCTTTCCTATGAAAATTATTTGGCGTTGTCTTTCTCGTGAATATTGGCGATTCAGGTAGCATTCATCATAGCCATACTACTGGACATTTTCAATTATTTTATAAAACAGGCTGAGAAAAAGAAAGAATAGTTTGCATGTTTAGTTGTTTCGGAAAAGTCGTTTCAAAAGGACAGCAGTTGTATTTGCTGAATGTCGCTCTGTTCTATCGCAATATTTCTGTTTGTGCGTTGACCACCTATACATTTTTTTTCAGAAATATCTTCCTAAAACGTATTTTAGGTTAAAAAATGCTATTACATGAAGTAAAAAGGTATCTAGTTTCAAAAGTCAGATTCTAGTATTCTAGTGAAAAGGTAGTAAATATTGTCACGAACACGAGACTTCGACGACCATAAACAAAAAACAATTAAACAGACCACGGTCGGGGGCAAGAAGAATCGTGATTAGCTTCTAACAACGAAAGCGAGAGTGCTTTTGAAAACTACACGCATTACAATAACAAGAGTAAAGATCGCAAAACAACGTTGAATATAAATAGAAGGAGGACAGTAGTGGAGAGGACCCCCTCATTCGACAAGCTATTCTTGAACGGTGAAGACGTGTGTTTATCGATCGTGCGCGGACCTGGTGCAAGTGACGCACGGACAACGCTCCCGCACATCGACAGCATCGACCACGAGAGAGGCAACATCGACGCCGCTGAGAGACGAGTCCCCGATTCGTCTACCCCGACGCTTACCTGCGCGAGTACCTGGCTTAGGTACGCCGTAAGTAATCGACCTTTACTGCGTGTTAAGCGTAGTTAGCTTTATCATTAGAGACGAATGTACGTAGTAATAATTTTGATTTTCCTCCATTAGACAATATTGTTTTACAATAGAAGCTTCCGTAAGTAGACGTTGATAGTTTCCGCTCCCCGTAGAGTTGTTAGAATAGTAGTTCCTCACCTACTGTTTCAAACAGGTTAATAAACGAACGCAGAACAGAGTTCTCGTTCCGCTTTTTCCCCCTTAACTGCCGACTGAGTTGCAAAGCAACGCAGGCGGAAGGTATCTGTTACAGAATACGAATATGGCGAACCCACCGGAGGCAGCGACGTGTGCCTTTGACGCGGAATTTGTCCTCTCGAAAATAGAGAGGAACCAACAGCTCGTCGAGGAGGTGCGAAAACTCTCCCTGCGAGTGGAAGGACTCGCTGCGGATAACGAGCGTCTCATGGCGCTCCAGAGGAAGAAAGAAACATCGGACGCGGAGGAGGCCGAAGCGAAGGAGGAGGGCGGCGTCACGTCGACCGACTCTTCCGCCGAAGGCGACGACGAGGCCGCAGCGAACGCAGAGGACGTCCGGAAGCCACGGACAAGAAAGCGGAGGAGGAACAGGCGTAAGGTGTCGAGCGCAAGCTCCTCCGACGTCCTTAAGGCACCGACGAAGACGCCGAACCCAGATGGAGTCGCCCCAGGTCAGGCGACGCCGTCCACCACCTTGACGCAGAAGGCGTCCACCACCTCGACGGAGAAGGCGTCCACCACCTCGATGGAGAGGACGTCCGCCACCGAAGCCACCTCAGCGGTAGCCGTCCGCCCCACGGCGACTACGAAGGCCCCCTCACCGATCGTCCTCCGCGATCAAGGGAAGTGGACCGAGGTTTCCCGGAAGCTGAGGGAACGCGACCTCAGAGTGAAGACGGCGAAACTCGTCGGAGACGGCGTCAGGATCCTGCCGGAAACGACGCAGGACTACCGAGAGATCCATCGACTCATGGAGGGAGCTGAGTATGAATTTCATACTTACCGACTTCCAGATGAGCGCCAACTACGGGCCGTGCTACGAGGAATTCCAGCGGGAGTACCAATGAGCGACGTCGAGGAACACCTCATAAAGCAGGGCGTCCAACCCACCAAGGTGACCAGGATGACGGACAGGGGGACGAAGAAGCCGATGCCACTTATCCTCCTGGAGGTGCCGCTGGAACAAAGGAACGTGTTCAAAATTACGACGTGCTGCCACCTCGTCGTCAAGGTGGAGCCCCAGAACGCGAGGAAGGGACCCTCGCAGTGCCACCGGTGCCAGAAGTTCGGGCACGCGCAAGGCAAATGCCAGGCGGCGCCGCGCTGCGTTAAGTGCGGTAAGGGCCACCACACGCGCAACTGCAAGCGGGAGGAGTCAGCCCCGGCGAAGTGCGCTAACTGCGGCGGCGAACATCCGGCCAGCTACCGAGGATGCCCGGCATTCGAGGCGGCCAGCAGGAGGAACCGCCAAGGACAGTCGACGCAAACGACGACGTCGAGACCCCCAGCAGGAGCAGCCCCGCGGACCGCTGCTCGCCGGGTGACGCCCCAGGTGAGCTTCGCCCAGGCCGCAGCGGCCCCCCGCAGTGGAGCATCTGCGCAGTCGAGCGCGACGCGAGTCCCCCCGCCGGCGAGGACGTCGAACTCCAGAACAACCGACGACGCCTCGATGAAGGAGATTATGGAGCGGATCATGCGTGAGCGTATCGACGCTTACCTCGAACGCCATGGACTTTTCCGGCCATGAATCCGAAGCCGACAAGGCCGTCCTTCCTGAGGATAGCTTCCTGGAACGTCAGGGGTGTCGAAAGTCGGAGACACGAAATAGGTGAATTCCTAGAACGTGCACGCATCGACATCCCGGCAATCCAGGAAACACTGCTGAGCGAACGGACACGTGACCCGACCTACGATGGATTCACCACGTACAGAAGGGACAGAGGACGGCGCGGAGGCGGTGTCGCTCTACTGGTGAGAAGGGTAATCGATCATTTTCAGGTCCCGACCCCAGAGCTACGAGGCATCGAAGCAGTCACTGTGGCGGTGAACACTTCCACGCACGGGCTGCTTTACGTCACGTCAGCCTACTCACCGCAGGGCGGCGACCTCGACGAAGGCGACCTTAATATCCTGCTTAACACGGGCAGGAGGCAGGTCGTAGTCATCGGCGACTTAAATGCCAAGTCTACGACATGGCATAGTAGGACTACGAATCGAAGAGGACGCACTCTGGACAGCTTCTCCGAAGATCACCACGACGTCATCACCATGGGCTCCCACACCCACACCCACTACCCCTCAGCTGGAGGGAGGGGGGACGTCTTAGACCTGGCGATCCTCAGGCGGGTTTACCTGCCGACGGAAATCGTCACTCTCCAAGAGGGCTCTTCCGACCACAACCCGATCGTGTTGACGCTGGGCAACGAGCCGGAGGAGGAGACCGGACCCACGAAAACCATCGTGGACTGGGACCAATTCCGGCACATGGTGCGAGGCGCCATAGGACCGATTCCCGTCATCCGGACTAGGACGGATCTGGACCAAGCTATCTGCGACCTGACCACGAGCGTCAAAAACGCTCTGGCAGAAAATACGTGGGAGGTTCCCTACAGAGCTTGGAGCAGGTATGGTCAAATCCCGGATTTCCTGCAGGACCTCATACGGGAGAAGAACAGAGCCCGAAGGAGAGCTCAGCGTACCCCAACCGCCGAGGAACGAGCGGAGGCGATCAGATGAAGCCACGAGGTGAAGTCTCGCCTCCAGGAACTTCTTCGGGAACAGTGGGATCGACGTCTGGAGGAGCTGGACCCCAACCACCCGGGTTCTGGAACTTGCAGAAAGCACTACGGAGCAAACGTGGACCGATGCCACCGATCCATGTGGAGCGAGAAATCGTCCGGACGAGGACGATGAACACAAGGACATGGTACGACGCGAGGCGGAGGATCCCACCGTAGGAGACACTGGAACGGGCTACAACTGGCGATGTGTATCAGATCGTCCACAGGATAAAGCAGAAGAAGGCGCCCGGAATAGACGAGTTGAGCAACCGCGCCTTTGAGCACCTCGGTCGTAAGGGAGTGGTTGCCCTAACCAATATTATCAACGCCATCACGCGTCTCCATTACTTCCCGGAGCAGTGGAAAGACGCTATCATGGTGATGATACCAAAACCTAATAAAGACTAAGAATAAAGAATAAAGAAGGGGGTGAACAACAAGAGACTTCTCGAAGCCACTGAGGAGCTACAGGTATTTCCCAACGGACGTTTCGGCTTCACAGCGCAACATTCTGGCGAACTCCAAGTGTAGAGGTTGGACGAACAAGCTACGACGTTGCTGAAACGGGGACGAGTCAACGGAGTCCTCTCTCTAGACGTCGCTATGGCCTTCAACGTGGTATGGCATGACGGCCTCCTTTAAACGATGTTCACCCTGGGGTACCGAAAACTCCTCGTGAGGATCATCGACTCATTCTTACGAGGCAGGAAACTGCAAGTGAGAGTGGGTCACGAACTGTCTACTACCGGTACCCCGGAGGCCGGAGTACAACAAGGAGCCGTCCTATTGCCGCTGCTGTACTCCATCTATACTTCTGACGCCCCCAAGTCCGAGAAAACCTCGTTGTCTCTGTTCGCAGACGACACGGCTGTCGCAGCCAGCTCTCGCAGCGCCGATCTGGCAACCCGCTACTTCCAGCCTGCGGACGATAAACTCGAGGACTGGTGCGTCAAGTGCAAGATCGAGATTAACGCGAACGAGAGTCAAGCGCTCTTGATACAACGTCGACGGCAGCGACAGACCGGACACATCCGACTGGGAAACGAAGACGTCGTATGGAAGGACACCGCGAAGTTCCTCGGCGTCACGATGGCCAAAGGATTCACCTGGAAACATCACATCGAATCGACGATAGCGAAGGAGAGAGCTGCACGCTCCAAACTCTATCTCCTGATAGGGAAGCGAAGCGTACTTCACCTAAGGTAGAAGCTGAGGCTGATCAAGACCATCATCCTGCCGATCTTGACCTACGCTTCCGTGGCACGGGGCCACGCCTCCAAGACTCACGTCAACCGTCTACAAGCACAGGAGTCCATAGCGCTGCGCTGCGCAGTGGACGCCCCCTGGTACATGAGCAACCGACGCTTCCAGCAAAACCTCGAACACCAGCCTCTTAGGGAACGGATGAGAGAGCGAGTAGGGATGTTCTTCCTTAAAGCGCAGGATCATCCAAATCCGCTTGTACGACAGGCGGTGGATCACAATCCCCGCTTCAGGGAACGATACCGGCGCCCCAGGACCCAGAACGTAGTCGAGGACGACTAGGACTGAAAATCACCGATTACGACACCACCGATTTTGACGCCATCGATGTGATCGAAAAGGTTTCTCTAAGGAACCCTAAACAGCCCTAGGCCCTCCAAGGACCACACGCCCCGCTCGAGGCCGAGTAGGAGCCCCGACAGGAGTCCCTTTAAGGAGCCACCAGCTGGTGCCTGCCCAACACCACTCCAAGAAGGAGCCCCCCTGCGCCGACCACCCAGGACCGTCAAATGGATCTCGAGGTAGCCCAGCTGCCGGTCCCAGCGCCCCGACGGCCCCGAAGTCTCTCCAGAACGGAACGGGCCAACCCACATGGCTGAGACGCGGTTTTCTGCGGTTTCCCGCGACGGTAACCAGAATTGGCAGCCACCTCCCGAAGGATTGTGGGTGCCGCTTCCCCCTCACAATCTCCCGTACATAAAATGTACCCCACTTATGTTAACTTTTGTATGTAGTATTAACTTAGTTAGGACGATGCCACAGACTTTTTCTTGTATATACGTAGCGTTAGTAGTAATATGAAAATTTTAAAGTCATACAGTTAGCGGAGGCGGTTACAGTACTACTAGAGTTTGTATATTATAATAGAAATGTGTTTATAAAATATTTATAGTTAAAAATATTGTAGAATCTTGTTTATTGATTTACCCGACATTTCCACATTCAAATAAACCACATAAAAACTATAAAAATAATCAAAAATCACAGGAAGTAAGTTTATCGGCATGGGTAATTAAAGTAAACAGTAAAGGGTAATTAAAAACGGTTTAAATTTTTCTATAGTCACTTATTATATTATATCACTTATCAGTAATCTTGTTATCAATAGAGCCAGAATTTTAGGTAAATTGCCTTTTTTGCGTATAAAATTGCTTTTTTTTATTTTTACTGCCTTCTTGACCCAAACCTTCTGCCTTTGTAGGCGCCTTTTCCTTGAATTTTTTCTGCCTATAAATCCGGACTCTAGTCATTACTGTATGAGTCTCAGGTCAAGGCTATTTGTATATGGACCGGACTCGGGAAGTACCTCTACAAGTGGTGACACTCGTGCGTATCATGAAAAGCCGTGTTACTGGCAACTCGCAGTGCAGCGGATTCCTAGTACTTCCGGCGGTGAGAGGCATTGGGGTTGATGATGAGTACGAGCACTTCACGTATGAACGCAAGACAAGCAGCTCGTATCTTTTGTTTTTGCTTTCAAAAGTATGAGAATAATGCCAGTGTGTGAAAGGGAGAGTTTAAGTTCATTCAAAATTTAACATACTATTTCATTACAAATGCAAGAAAGATAACCACTCCCC
Source organism: Cryptocephalus primarius (assembly GCA_963576515.1). Lineage (NCBI taxonomy): Eukaryota > Metazoa > Arthropoda > Insecta > Coleoptera > Chrysomelidae > Cryptocephalus > Cryptocephalus primarius. Next base: position 2,722,220 of record OY754939.1, on the reverse strand, counting down.
ACAAATGTAAGTGACGAGTGAATTATACAATTAAACGTGAGACCTAAAGAAATGAAAACAATTTTCACCCAATGGATTGAAATGTACTTCATTTTTCAGTTTTAAAATTGATGGCTGTGTTAACTTATGTAAACTGAAACAAAAACAACATAATAAACGAAATAAACAAACAACTGTAAAACATAAGATACATAATTTGTATTTGACTGTAAAAAATGTACAATGAAAAATTAATTAATGAAACAGACATAGGGGCTAATTTAAATGTGAAATTCATGTATATTAAGGTTACTCGTAGATTTTTGAATATGGAAAGCTTCAAAATACAATCTTTTAAACCAAGAATCCTCATTATTCAATATTCTAATATCAAAATTGTGATGGTATTTTATAGCATATTTTGTAACTGATTTATTCTAACGAATGCTAAGATGATGTTGATAAGTTCTTTTTTAATGCATTGGTACGTTTAAAACCTGCTCTTATTACCACCATAAAGCTTCTCCGGATTACACTCAATATATGAGATTTGATAAACTACTCCATGTGTGTTGTCTAAAGCAGAGGTTTCTACTAGGATTAAGAGAGATAGAGAACTGACAGATACAACCCACCATAAACGTGCCCTAATGAGCTGATATTAGGAATATTAATATGAATGCCGTTTCCATACAACACGCAAAGAGTCGGACTCAGAAAGCAAGTTGAACTCTTGCCGAGGAGAAGCTATGGAAAGCAATTACCTAATACTTGTATAGTTGTAAAAAGGTACTAATTTACAGACTATCTAAATACTAAAATGATGACTATATTAAGTAGTAATTCTAGAGTCTTTTATATATGAATGATTAATGAAAATTATACGTAACTTTATGTTTCAAAATAAATTTATTTCGTTAAATTAAAAAAGAAGCACTAGGTTGGGTCCATTTATGTCATTTTCCCTTCACACTTTTACAGGCTTTCTAGTATCCAGGCTTCTCTGGATCGTAACGCACTATCTAATGGAAAATTTCTATAAAAATCCTGATGCTGTTTTTGATAACGCCGCTAAATGTTACATTTTTTGAATATTACAAAACTTTGCCCACATATGACGCATAAAATTTTGTTATATATTTTGAAAATCCCAAATAAATCCCACCATTTAGTATCGTAATCTTGCCCCCTTCTGATTCCGTTACGCACAGGTTATTAAAAGTTTAGGAAATGAAAATCGTTTCAAGTCAAAATTGACAAGCAGAACTGGAATAAAACAAATACTCTGTAAAATCTTTTACCCATACAAAGCACACTAGTACAGTCACTCACAGACTACATATTATTAACCATAAAGTGGCACTTTATAGATTTTTCTAAAGTGACAAGTCAAGATTTTCCGGTAATCACTCAGTTACTGGCCCTATTTTTACCTGATCACAACGACGCATCGGGTACATTTTTCCTGAAAGGATGAAGGATAATACGTTAACTCGCAATCATCCTTACACTTACTAGTTGCTGGGAACAATTACTTAACTACTTGTACACGATTTTGTGTACTAAATATTTAAAAACAGGTAAAAGCATTTTTGGTATGCTCGTATATGTTTCATATATGAAATAATAAAATTCTAAAATCTCAAACACGTCTAACTAAAAATCATATTAATTCAACCCTGGTCTCGTGACTAAAAATGCTCCAAGATATGAGCTGTAATAGCTTTATGGGTGCCATAAATTACCGGTACCACTGATAAAGCGTTTACTCCCGGGAGATCGGGAAACACGGTTAGTGGACACCCTTAGTCTAAAGGAGTACTATCTTTGATATTAGAAAACAATAAATCAATAAGTTATAAAATAATAAATGATACAGTTCTATATATGACGATGACACCGTTATCTTTGCATATACGACTCATGGATTACACCTCTTGTCGAACAAAACAACTGAAATTAGTAGAAAATATGGTCTGGGAAAAACAACAAAAGGAACGAAATTGATGATAAGCAAAAATGCAAGAACTACCATTCATAATGAGTTGTAGAACGAGTAACAATATGCACTTATCCCGGCACACTACGAAATCAGCATTAAACAATTCTCAGGATATAAAAACCAGAATAAGAAAGAAAGGATGGCGTACATCCATATTATGCAAAAACCCATAAATTGAAACTTATCCGACCAAACCCTGACTCTTCTTACATACTTTCCATCTTACCGTACAGGGTAGAGTTTTGTACATTGACAGAAACAACGGCAAAGTAACTTGAAACGTTCGAAATGTGCACCTATCGGAGAATACTAAAAATTTCAATGATAGAAAATGCATCGAATGTCAGAATACTCCAAAAACTCAATATAGAAACGGAAATCATATTCACGGTGAAAGAAAAGAAACAAGGCTCTTTAGGTCACATCTTTAAAAATGAAAACAAATATAACCTATTAAAATGTATACTGCAAGGAAACGTCCAAACCCGACTAGAAATTTGGCTAGGCAAACCCGAAAACATATCGGGTCCCGATCAGGAAGTGGCCGGGCATGCTCGCCTAGGATTACCTGGCCAGATCCTGGTCAGGACCCGATCAGGTAATGGCGAGGCATGCCCTCCTAGGATTACCTGCCCAGATCCTGATCAGGGCCCGACTAGGCACTGGCGCGGCATGCCCGCCTAGGATTACCTGGCCAAATCCTGATCAGGACCCGACCAGGCACTGGCGAGGCATGCCAGGGTAGGACTGACACTGGCGAGGCATGCCCGTCTAGCATTACCTGGCCAGATCCTGATCAGGACCCGACCAGGCAATAGCGAGGCATGCCCGCCTAGGATTACCTGGCCAGGACCCGATCAGGCACTGGCGAGGCATGCCCGCCTATGATTACCTGGCCAAATCCTCGTCAGGACCAGACCAGGCACTGGCAAGGCAAGCCCGGCTAGCATTACCTGACCATATCCTGATCAGGACCCGACTAGGCACTGTCGAGACATGCCCGCCTAGAATTACCTGGCCAGGATCCGATGTGGCACTGGCGAGACGTGCCCGGCTAGCATTGCCTGACCAGATCCTGATCAGGACCCGACCAGGCACTGGCCAGGCATGCCCGCCCAATCTATCATTACACCCATTATTCATAATATACGTATTAAGAATGTGACAAAATTAAACACTGAGTGTAATTATATGTGATTAAAGGTAATTAAAACTCTGTTACATTGTGTAAAAATCTAAGTAACAAAATATATTTATAATTTTCTGATTTTTTCGAATTTTCTTAATTTCGCGCCGGAATAAAATAATATAAATTAGTTTTGTTAATTATTTATAGTCTGTCTAAAAATGAGGCGAAGTAATAAAAACTCATTATAAATGCAAAACCGATACAAGGTGGCACCCACTAAATGTGTCGAGTTCTCTAATGTTTTGCACGCTACCTCCCCTAATCTCTTTATATTACGAGTGTTTCTCCCTGAACATCTGCTATTTTGTGCGTCTCGACACATGCGAAGAACCACTCACTGGCGTACGGTCGGGAAAAATGACGAAATGTGCAATAATCGATAACTGAAAAAATTACGTGTGCGTGCGCGTGTGTGTGTGTGCGTGCGTGCGTGTGTGTGTGTGTTTGTGTGTGGGCGCGCGCTTGAACGAGATAGAGAGGGAAAGAAAGACAACACGTCAGTACATGTATGGTCGTACATTAATTTATGAAATTTTGCGGCCCTGAGAAGGGCCAGTTTATGAAAAGTTTTTCCCAGCCGTCACCTTCTCCTTGGTAACCTCAGTCGTCGTCGTCATCGTCGAATTCTTCCCAAACATCGGAATCTGAAGAAGAATCATCATTTGGGTTGATAATAATTGGTTCTATCAACGACTCTGAAATGTTATCTAACTGAAACATTTGGTCTTCTATTTTCAGAACGTGATTTATGCATTTCCGCCAATTTTCCTTGGAAACTTTACATATTGCTTCTTTAAGCAAATTTTTGACATCTGCTAATTTGAACGTTGTATTTGTCCTCGCCACGTCACCTTTTATTTGTGCCCATATTAGCTCAATGGGATTCAGGTCGCAGTGGTACGGAGGAAGCCGAACCACTGTTATTCCTTTCGCCTTGGCTAATCCATCGACGACGTGCCTTTTAAAATCACCTTTACGTGAATTGGCTAAACGCAAGAGTTCTACTTTTAATAGGTTTTCGGCACATTGGATCTTTTTCGAGGATAACCATTCTGCGATACGTTGTTTTCGCCAAGAGCTATTTGGTAATTTCTCTTCTAATCGGGAATGGTAACTAGCGTTGTCCATAACTATTACGGAACCATTCGGAATTAGATCGATCATTTGACCAAACCATTCTTCAAACACGTCCGCAGTCATTTCTTCATGGTAGTCTCCTGTCTTAGTTGATTCAAAAATTAGTTCTCCCCCTTCAACGAAACCATCCTCGCTTCCAATGTGGGTAATAATAAGCCGTCGCCCTTTACCCAACGAAGGCTTTAAACCGGTGGACCAACCTTCTAGAAAAGATTGCCTTCGATTAGTTACACTGGTATCTTGCCAAAATTTTGGTACGGAATGTCCTGCGTTAATCCAAGTTTCGTCCAGATAGAAAATTTTTTTCATTTCTAGCCTACTCCTTCGAATATCGCGCAGGTAACTTCTTCTCCACACAATGATGTCATCTCTTTCCATCAATACAGATTTTCTATTGTGCTTCTTCCATCGAAATCCCAAATCCTTTAAAATCGTCCATAATGTACATCGGCTCATTTTTGGAAAGTCCTCGTCTTCTTGGACAGACAATAGAATTTTATCTAGTCTTGGAAGTTCGTTGCGGAAAAAGAAAGCGTGAACTTTTCGACGTAGTCCCCTTTTTAGAAATTCGTCTAAGGAAATTTTCGGACGTCCTGGAGACTTTTTCTCCGGTTGAACAGGGCCACTCTTTCTTTCTTTTAATAACCTGTACACTGATGTCTTACCAACTCTCAGCATCGCAGCGGTTAATTCCACGGTTTTATCCACACTCGCATCTAAATTTTGTTTCTTGATGAAATCGAAACAATTCAAAATTAGAACTTTCTCATTAACTGAGAACGGCGCTAATTTTGGGCGTTTCGATGGTCCTGGTAAATTCTCCATACTCCAATACGTATCTCCGTACTTTAAAAATACCACTATGAACACACAGGAAAGTCACTGTCAAAGTCTGTCTAATCACACACACGTACACGTCTATAAGCAATGCTGACTGACTACTGTCTTAGGCTTAAATGGAATAAATGGGCCGATCTTATACACATAACCACCTGATATGTTAACGCAAGCATTAAGCGCAATCAGTTCCTATAACTTACCTAGAATTACTGAGAAAATAATAGCCGTTTGGTCCCTTCTTGGAATAGTTAATCACATAATCCGAACTTTAGTATTTATCTGCACCTCGATTAGACAGCACCCACTTTTGTACTTCGGTAGGAAATGTTCATATCTCTTCGATTCTTCCATATCCCGAGGATTTATTAGACAAACAGTATGAAAAAAAACATTACCGTAAAATATTATAAAAAATACCGATTTCCAATATTGTAGTATGTTATATTAATGACGAGTTAACAACAATTCAGATAAAAAGTGCAGCGTTCCTGAGATGATAACAATCGCGGTCGTAATACCTACCTTTTAATAAATCAATTATACCGGTTTTAAGGAAACTCAACATTACATAGACAATTTTAATTCATTTATTAATATTCGTTGATTTCTTTAAGAACGCCTCTGGTTAGCTGCGAAATAATCGGTTTATTACTTCGCCTCATTCTTTGACAGGGTATAGATCATTATCCAATATGCTCGAGAAGACAAAGGGAAAAATGTGTGATAACCGTGCAAGGCGAATTCGCGAACTTACTCACCAACGAGTTAGATTGTTCCTCGAGAGTCAAATTGAATTAGAGGGAAAAAATAGTGAATTTGGCATAACTACATATTTCAGTGTTAGTGGAGTAAATTCTTTGAATGACGATTACCGCGATAGTGACTAAGTAATGCCGAAAAAGCAGTTGACGTAATATCATAGGACGTACGAATTTGTAAAATTATTTCTATCTTTAATATTTTACTTACGCAGTTGTTGACAAAAAAATTTCGCAGCGCTATTAATTGGACAATACCGACATTTATGATTAGCATAACGATTATTGCTTCCGGATTAACGCTTCAGGTAAAAGCGACCCTTCGTTCGTTATCTATTACTATTCCAACCAGTTTTTATTCAAGTCTTGTGATGTGAACTTCGCCGGCGGTGGATGGTGCCGATGCATTGCATTTTCTACGACTGTAATGAGGTAATTCATTTACTAAAACGTGAATATTTGTTAGAAAATAATTATTTCTCAATTTACAGAAGACTCTGACATTTCGAAGTCCCCACTGGATAAAAGCAAACAGGTGAGGGCTTTCTCTTCTACATTAAACGATCCTAAAGATTAGAATGGGTGCATAAAAAAAATTGGTTTTTGTTGTATTTTAACTTTTTTTGCGATTCTTTGTATTTGTACTGTGTTTTTTAGTATATTATCACTTTATTATTTTATCCTGTATATATCGTTTGTATTTCATGTGTTTATATTTGTTTATTTTATTTATTCATGTATTCTTGTTCTTTAATATGTTTGTATTTGTACTGTCTCTTTTGTATGTCGATTTTTGGTGTATTTCTTATGTTGTGATATCAATAAAATATTGTATAATATAAATTAAATTTTCTTGACGTGGACCCGGTCAGGTCTTCCTGACCAGGACCCGGCCGGGATTGCACGTCTAGCACCCTGTAAGGACTGTAACGCAGATGTCCTGTCGGGTCCTGATCAGGACGACCTAACGTGGACCCGGTCAGGTCCTCCCGATCAGGACCCGGCCGGGCATGTCCGTCTAGCACCTTATAACGCCGGCCCGATCGGGTCCTGGTCAGGATGACCTGACCGGGTCCATGCCAGGAATGCCCGGTCGGGTCCACGTCAGGTCGTCCTGATCAGGACCCGACGGCACATCTGCGTTACAGTCCTTGCCGGGTGCTAGACGAGCAATCCCGGCCGGGTCCTGGTCGGGTACAGGAAATAATTTCTAGTCGGGAAGTATAAGAGGCATTGGTAGGAAACAAATATCGTGATTAAAAAAATTGAGAACTTAATGCAGAATGAACACAAGTATGATAGAATTACCTGCCCCTAAATGGCCGTAATAATTTGGTAGAAGAATTAATTATGTGATCATATTTTCTAGCATTTATTAACTTCCAAAAATTATTTTGACTTTTATACTGTATTCAATAATTAAATTCTAACCTAATAGAAATACAGAAGTATAGTAACTGATGATAAGTTGCAATTTACAAAGGTATATAAATAAACAAATTTTACTCAATTCATTATTGTTATTGACAACAAAACTTCCAACTACATTTTAATAAAATGGGAGAAACATTCCATTCAGCATTTCTAACAGCTATAACTCAAAATTTTAGTAACGTACCCCAAATTATGCAGCTTTAGCATTTTCCTAATTTACACCCGCGCTTTTCCGCGACCTGGGATTATGGAAATTTTAGTTAGCCAGCAGCTATCGGCCGATAAATAATACTTAATAGTTAATAAAGGGTGCTTTACGCGATGACCGCGAGGTATTAAAGGCGATAATTATAAATAAGTATTAAGTACACTGTGGTAAGTCTTTATTATACGCTTGCGATAGGTATTAAGTGAATTCCATATAAGCCGAGGCGCCGGTCACATTATATTTCCGTGTTTGTAACTGTTGAGATGGAAGATTAATTTGAAGGGGATGTGGCTGCCGTTGGTTTAATACAAAAGGTCAATATCAGCGTGTAGTTTTTATGATAGATATAGGGTAGATATTGATTAATTGACATTTACTACTTTCTATAATCAAGCACTAATCGATATATGCTTACAATTACCATTCAAAAATTGAAAACAGTTCTATTGAGCATTGACCTATAGTTAAAAAGATAGACATTTTTCAAACTATTAACATTAATATGTCTGAGGAATGCACAATCGATTTTTATTGCCAGCGATGTTGGTTCTGAATGATGATTATCAGACATTGACGAACCGCAGACCAGAAAAGTTTTTATTTAGCAAAAACTGAGTAATCAAAAGCAGTGGATGTCAACTCTGTGAACCAGTCAAAAACTTTGTGCAATCCTGGCTTAAATAAATGTTAGCTTCTTCCGACATTCGCTTTATTCAGAATAACATTAGTCGTAATCAAAGATTCTATTTTCTCATATTACCAAAAATGCTCCATGAAATCCATGCACAAAGTGGAATGACCTTAAAGAGCAAATAAATATTGTCACGCTTGCGATAATTATTGACCTATATTACCATGACCCCGGTCAAAAGTTCGTCGCCATATGTATAGTTGCAGATTGACGACTGTTAATCGCTTCACGACAAGGATAATTAGTTCATGGGTTCATCAGTTCACCTGTTGTTAAGTAAATCTCGCAAATTTGGCGACCGACCTAATCATACGGAATCGCAAAATCTGCGATATTTACAATAAAAATATTGTCGATCCCAACAAGAGAAAACCTGTAGATTTAGTCAGATCGCCATGATGCCGCCTGGCACCCCCGAGATTATCTCGCAAACGTGACAGCCTCCCTTGTACCTCTGAACCACGTAAGAATATTTTATATAATGATATTTTACTTTGGTTTGATTCGCTCTCGTAATTATTCTTCCCTCGGTTATTCTGTTTGGTGTTAATACTTTCTTTCGTTTAATGTTTTTTATGCGTAAATAAACGCACATTGTTTTGAACCTTTATTATTTTCTTTACCTCTGAGTAAACCCCAAGGGTACTCTTAGGGACACCCCATACTCCCTACGCGTGACAATATTGTAATCCTTTTTATATTTGTATATCCCGGGCTTCTAAATACTTTTGCAAACAATATCATGAATGGGAATTATCAGTTGTCCAAATTATTTCCTATGTTTTTATAATTCTTTGGGTGGCAACAATATTTACGTATCTGTGACGTTCTTTTAACTCTCTGGAAAGCCTTCTTCGATATGGTATTGTAACGAATTCTCCACGTTTGTAAGGCCATCTCCAAGCCAATCTAATGTTCCGCAGACTCTCCGACACCAGAATTCCGAGAACTCAGTTAATGAGCTCGAGTAGGATCTCGAAAGATCCGGAAAGTGACACCATTCGAATACAAAAAGGCAACCGAGAGATAAGAGAGGAGGTCAGATTCGAACATCTCTTCCTGTGAACGTTACGTGATCGCACGTGTTCCGACAACGTTTGAAAATAAGTCGGCGTAATGTTAGTGTTAGTTAAATAAATTACTAATAATTAGGAATAGTTAGTGTAATTAAATTATTAAGAACCCGAGAACGTAACAGTATACTGTATTCTAATGCTCTCCGAATTTTACAGACAGAATGTCAAAAAATTAGTTCCTCTAAAATTTTCTCTCTGTAAAGTATATTTATCGATTTTGAGATTACTATACATTCGGCAATTAAAACAATATTTCTAGGGTTTGTAAATGTACACCGTTTTCATTTGGTCAATTTTGATAGAAAAAATCCAGGGAATGTGGTCGAGTTTTAAATATACACCGAGATGTTTTGGTTTAAATTTCAGAACATTTTGCAATGTTCTGCCCTGTGCTGTTAAAGGAATCTTCCTCACCTTTACTTGTAGGCATATACATTTGTTGAACATAGGTATGAGCATATACAGTTGATTCAACGTCCATATCCACATTTGAGGATCAAAAGTCAAATTGAGTTCGAATTGCGTCAGCGATGTAATTCACCCTCTGGACATAATATATTACCATATTTTTGTTCACTTTAAAATCGACAGATGTTTGTAATTTTGTTAGTACAAATGGGTTTTATTCGAATTCATGTAGCAACGCAGCATTGTGTGTGTGTGTGTGTGTGTGTGTGTGTGTGTGTGTGTGTGTGCGCGCGCGCATGTACGCGCACGCGTGTTTGGTTTTATCAATTACGCTAATAATAGTTTTAATCTATACTCCACACGAAGAAAATTGAAATTATTTTTATGTAGGTATTTTAAATACCTCTATCTAAATTGGAATAATGAATAAAGATAATTCATTACTACTACATTGCGAACAATATTAGAATTCGTCTCGTTTGTTAAGTGTGATTATTTCAATCTCACGTATACACGAACCTCTCTCTCGTTTCACTGATTCCTATTGGATAGCCTTATCTAACTGTCCCTTTGAGTGCACACAATGTAGTCTCCAAAGGGCAGTCGAGATTCTGGGTGCCCATTCACTGCATTTCCATATTAAATACCTAGAGTATAATAAACACACAATTGAATTATACAATCGCCATAAATCCGATGAATAATGCAGAGGTACACCTATTCAGGAAAGGATTAATTACGTTAAGATCGGCCAAAGACAGACGGAAGACTGGCTTAGCTTTCCCTTCAGCTACACTACACTTTGGAGTATGTATGTGTGTGAGTGTGTCTCTATGTTTATTTTGTACAACTTTGACGGACAGGATTAGTTACTGTGGATGAGAATGTGCCGTCTATTATTGAAGCGCCAATCGTTGTTTGGTTCGTTTTCTTCGAACAGGCCGTTTAAAATTTGAAGTTACGAAATTTGATTTGAATATGATTTTCTCATTTTGTGAAATTATACAAATCTGCCTCGTTTTTCAATTTCCACTTTTACTTTCCCGTTACGTATCAGTCAATCAATGAAATTATTCTGTTTATTGCAGTTCTAATTATAATAATATTACAGTTTTTATCACATACACTTACTACAATTTAAACATAATTTAAACGTAATTATTTTAGGTTAGTGTTATCCTAAGGAAATTTTTATAACCATATAAACGAGGCATATAAGTTTCCTTCGATCCCATACGAGATACCATACTTCAATTAAGTTCTGTCAGCTGAGTTGGGGGATGATAGGAGGAAAGGAAAGGGTGGTATGGTACAGGGCGGTGATGATGATCACGAGGACAGGGTCCACCGCTAGGGCGACCCCGGGCCTTCACCAGTGTACGCCGACAATGAAAGGCAAAGACACACGGGCGGAAGTGGTGCGCGAGCTTAGCGGTATGGTGGCAAGGGCGTCACCAGCCGATGGCGCAGGGGGTATTGTAGGTATTCTGTGACAGTACAGAGTCCAATGTGTAAAGCTACACGAGTACTTTGGTTGCATTATATTTGGCAACTTTTTTAGAATCTCCAGGGGGGGGCAGCTGCCCCTCCCTGCCCCCCCCTGGCGACGCCCTTGTATGGTGGTGTTCGCCCGAATTGTCGAGCAGATGAGGTAGAATAGCCGGTCCGTATTACTAGGAAGTCTCGTAGGATTTAAGGATGTCTGAGTCTAACACGAGTTAATGCTGAGAATCACTTCAAAATGCGAGGACTGCTTAACTAAGAGGTGTTAAGAACCTACATGAATTTTCAAGTCGATTCAGAACCCCTTACTTCAGATATAAGAAAAATATCATGGTTTTCTTTCGAAACTAATGTGGCATCTTATGGGAGTCAGCGCTTCAAAGGATTATATCTTTTCTGTTAATACTAAGCATTACGTGAAAATTGGCACATTGATAAAAAATATTTCCTCTTTCGATTGATTTAATAAAAGTTACTTTTTGATACTTGCATCTCGATATATAATATATAATTGTATTTGTTAGATCAGCTGGGTAAACTTGGCAACGTCGCACTTTCTAAGCTGCCTTTAAGAAAAGAGGCGAATACTGCCCAGATTAGTTCGCTCCCTCGCACTAATAAGTTTAACGCCGGCTTGTCTGCTACTTATAAAAACCTACACCTATCGTCAATCGCGACGTTGTTAAATGTAGAAAGAGAATGCCCTCGTCAAATTAGAGTTACACTTCGTAGCTACTTAATTTAATAATTTCCTGTAAAACATACTAAAGGAGGGGTGCAAGATAAAGTGGGGCAAAGGTTGCTTGTGCATACTAAGGAGGGTAGGACAGCCGACCAGCCCAAGGTAATGGCAAGAACGACGCCGGTGGTGCTGGTGAATGGGAGGTTCAAGTTGAAAGGGTATAGTTTTATGGAGGACACATGCATCAAAAGTATGTTAGTGGACGGGATGAGAGAGGGGGTATCGTGGCGTCATTAGACAAACTACATAGCGATGTTTAGCCCGGGAGCCAAATCCTCTTTAGTAGCAGAGCGGTGGCGGTGGTGAATGTTCCTCGACGGAGAAGGCGTCCACCACCTCGGTGGAGAGGACGTCCGCCCCGCCGCGACTACGAAGCCCCCCCACCGATCGTCCTCCGCGATCAAGGGAAGTGGACCGAGGTTTCCCGGAAGATGAGGGAACGCGACCTCAGAGTGAAGACGGCGAAACTCGTCGGAGACGGCGTCAGGATCCTGCCGGAAACAACGCAGGACTACAAAGAGATCCATCGACTCATGGAGGGAGGCGAGTATGAATTCCATACTTACCGACTTCCAGAGGAGCGTCAACTCCGGGCCGTGCTGCGAGGAATTCCAGCAGGAGTACCGACGAGCGACGTCGAGGAAGACCTGATCAGACAGGGAGTCCAACCCACTAAGGTGTGCAGGATGACGGACAGGAGGACGAAGAAGCCGAAGCCACTTATCCTCCTGGAGGTGCCGCTGGAGCAACGGAACGTTTTCCAAATTGCGACGTGCTGCCACCTCGTCGTCAAGGTGGAGCCGCAGAACGCGAGGAAGGGACCCTCGCAGTGCCACCGGTGCCAGAAGTTCGGGCACGCGCAAGGCAAATGCCAGGCGGCGCCGCGCTGCGTTAAGTGCGGTAAGGGCCACCACACGCGAAACTGCAAGCGGGAGGAGTCAGCCCCGGCGAAGTGCGCTAACTGCGGCGGCGAACATCCGGCCAGCTACCGAGGATGCCCGGCATTCGAGGCGGCCAGCAGGAGGAACCGCCAAGGACAGTCGACGCAGCCGACGACGCCGAGACCCCCAGCAGGAGTAGCCCCGCGGACCACTGCTCGCCGGGTGACGCCCCAGGTGAACTTCGCGCAGGCCGCAGCGGCCCCCCGCAGTGGAGCACCTGCGCAGTCGAGCTCGACGCGAGCCCCGCCTCCTGTGACGACGCCGAGCGCGACGCGAGCCCCCCCGCCGGCGACGACGCCGAATTCCAGAACAACGGGCGACGCCCTGATGACGGAGATAATGGAGCGGATTATGCGTGAGCGTATCGAAATAGGTGAATTCCTAGAACGTGCAGGCATCGACATCCTGGCAATCCAGGAAACACTGCTGAGCGAACGGACACGTGACCCGACCTACGATGGATTCACCACATACAGAAGGGACAGAGGACGGCGCGGAGGCGGTGTCGCTCTATTGGTGAGAAGGGTAATCGATCATTTTCAGGTCCCGACCCCAGAGCTACGAGGCATCGAAGCAGTCACGGTGACGGTGAACACCTCCACGCACGGGATGCTTTACGTCACGTCAGCTTACTCACCGCAGGGCGGCGACCTCGACGAAGGCGACCTTAATATCCTGCTTAACACCGGCAGGAGGCAGGTCGTAGTTATCGGCGACTTAAATGCCAAGTCTACGACGTGGCATAGCAGGACTACCAATCGAAGAGGACGCACCCTAGAAAGCTTCTCCGAAGATCACCACGACGTCATCACCATGGGCCCCCACACCCCCACCCACTACCCCTCCGCTGGAGGGAGGGGGGACGTCTTAGACCTGGCGATCCTGAGGCGGGTTTACTTGCCGACGGAAATCGTCACTCTTCAAGAGGGCTCTTCCGACCACAACCCGATCCTGTTGACGCTGGGCAACCAGCCGGAGGAGGAGACCGGACCCACGAAAACCATCGTGGACTGGGACCAATTCCGGCACACGATGCGAGGCGCCATAGGACCGATTCCCGTCATCCGGACTAGGACGGATCTGGACCAAGCTATCTGCGACCACGAGCGTCAAAAACGCTCTGGCAGAAAATACGAGGGAGGTTCCCTACAGAGCTTGGAGCAGGTACGGCCAAATCCCGGATCTCCTGCAGGACCTCATACGGGAGAAGAACAGAGCCCGAAGGAGAGCTCAGCGAACCCCAACCGCCGAGGCGCGAGCGGAGGCGAACAGATGGAGCCGCGAGGTGAAGTCTCGCCTCCAGGAACATCTTCGGGAACAGTGGGATCGACGTCTGGAGGAGCTGGACCCCCAACAACCCGGGTTCTGGAATTTGCAGAAAGCTCTGCGGAACAAACGTGGACCGATGCCACCGATCCATGGGGAGCGAGGAATCGTCTACACCCCCCGCGAGAAGGCCGAGGCATTCGCCGACTGCCTGGAGCGGGAGTGTAGGGAGAACCACCACCCGGACGAGGACGACGACCACGAGGACATGATACGACGCGAGGCGGCGAGGATCCGGGGGACCCCAGCAGAGGGGACACTGGAACCTGCTACGACCGACGAAGTCTATCAGATCGTCCGCAGACTCAAGCAGAAGAAGACGCCCGGAATGGACGAGTTGAGCAACCGCGCCCTTAAGCACCTCGGTCGTAAGGGCGTGGTCGCTCTAACCAATATTATCAACGCCATGATGCGTCTCCATTACTTCCCGGAGCAGTGGAAACACGCCATCATGGTGATGATACCCAAAGCTAACAAAGACCTTCTGTTTCCACAGAATTACCGGCCGATCAGTCTCCTTCCTGCTATCAGCAAGATCGCGGAGAGGGTGATCTACAGGAGACTTCTCGAAGCCACCGAGGAGCTACAGGTTCTTCCCGACGAGCAGTTCGGCTTCAGAGCGCAACATTCGGCCGAACTCCAAGTTTGGAGGTTGGTCGAACAAGCTACCACGGAGCTGAACCGCCGACGAGTCACCGGAGTCCTCTTCCTAGACGTCGCCAAGGCCTTCGACCGGGTATGGCACGACGGCCTCGTCTACAAGATGTCCACCCTGGGGTACCCATGACCCCTCGTGAGGATCATCGACTCATTCTTACGAGGCAGGAAACTGCAAGTGAGAGTGGGTCACGAGCTGTCAACTACCCGCACCCCGGAGGCCGGAGTACCACAAGGAGCCGTCCTATCGCCGCTGTTGTACTCCATCTACACTTCTGACGCCCCCAAGTCCGAGAACACTACGCTGTCTCTGTTCGCAGACGACACGGCCATCGCAGCCAGCTCTCGCAGCGCCGACCTGGCAACCCGCTACCTCCAGCGTGCGGTCGATAAACTCGAGGACTGGTGCGTCAAGTGGAAGATCGAGATTAACGCGAACAAGAGCCAGGCGCTCTTGATACAACGTCGACGGCAGCGACCGACGGGACACATCCGACTGGGAAACGAAGACGTCGAATGGAAGGACACCGCGAAGTACCTCGGCGTCACGATGGACAAGGGACTCACCTGGAAACATCACATCGATTCGACGATAGCGAAGGCGAGAGCTGCGCGCGCCAAACTCTATCCCCTGATAGGGAGGCGAAGCGCGCTTCACCTAAGGCAGAAACTGAGGCTGATCAAGACCATCATCCTGCCGATCTTGACCTACGCTTCCGTGGCATGGGGCCACGCCGCCAAGACCCACGTCAACCGACTCCAAGCACAAGAGTCCATAGCGCTGCGCTGCGCAGTGGACGCCCCCTGGTACGTGAGCAACCGACGCATCCTGCAGGACCTCGAACACCAGCCCCTTAGGGAACGGATGAGAGAGCGAGCAGAGAAGTTCTTCCTTAAGGCGGAGGATCATCCAAATCCGCTTGTACGACAGGCGGTGGATTACGACCCCCGCTTCAGGGAACGATACCGGCGCCCCAGGACCCAGATCTTAGTCGAGGACGACTAGGATTGAATATCACCGATTACGACACCACCGAATTTGACGCCATCGATGTGATCGATAAGGTTCCTCTAAGGAACCCTAAGCAGCCCTAGGCCCTCCATGGACCGCCACGCCCCACTCGAGGCTGAATAGGAGCCCCGACAGGAGCCCCTTTAAGGAGCCACCAGCCGGACCCTGCCCAGGACCACCCCGAGAAGGAGCCCCCCGAAGCCGACCACCCAGGACCGTCAAACGGATCTCGAGGCAGCCCAGCTGCCGGTACCAGCCCCCCCCCACGCCGCGACGGCCCCGAAGTCTCTCCAGGACGGAACGGGCCTACCCACATGGCTGAGTCGTGGTTTTCTGCGGTTTCCCGCGACCGTAACCAGAATTGGCAGCCACCTCCCGAGGGATTCAGAGGGCCGCAGCCTTCCCCCTCACTAACTCCCGTACATATAATGTACCACGTTTATGATAATTTTGTATATTGTATAACTTAGTTAGGACGACGCCATAGGCTTATCTTTGTATATACGTAGCGATAGTAGTAATATAAAGATTTTTAAAAGTCAAAAAGTGGTGAATGTTGGTGGGGGTGGAAGAAAGAGCTCTTCAGGAGATTACAGGATATGAGAGAGTTTGCTAAGGAAAGAGGGATCGAGGCTCTGTCATTTCCCTGCGCGGTGGGGACGATGGAAGGTGTGACTTAGGTCGCGGAATACATCCTGGTGAGAAACGGGATTGAGGTAGTTATACAGCAGCTGGAAAAAAGGGAGGGACGACAGTGCACTAGAAAAGTAGGTGTCCCATTTGTGAGGGGTGAAGATGGCAACAAATAAGCTGACCTCCTTCGGAAGATGAAAGAGGCCGTGAAGGATGGATCTCTTCACCAGTAAGGAGGTGAAATTGTTGAAATCGGTTAGGGGGGGGGAGAGTATATTGAGAATATTATGGAGATACTGGGTGGTATAGAAGGTCTAACGTATCTGCGACCGGCGGAAGCCGGATCAATTTCCGTATGTATGATGTGGTGGTAGGTGTCATTAAAGTGAGACCGAGGAGACAATGACAGAAGGCGAAAATTAAGATCGAGGTTGTTTATATGAGAAATGATGGAGACAGGAGGCTGACGGTGTTGTTAAGGTGGGGAGGAAGTGGCGGGGTGGATTAATGTGGGCTGGGTGTCATATCAAATCCGAAGGAGGAAGGAGCAGTTGCGTTGCTACAGGTGCTGAGGTAGGGGACATGAGGCTAAGGCGTGCGACAGACACGAAATGGACGATAGGTGGTGTAGGTGTGAGGAGGAGTGCGAACTCATGCTACGAAAAGGAGAGTTACTGGGAATGCGGCGAGAAGGGATATAAGAGGGGGAAGGAAAGTGCATGAAGAAAGTACATGGACATTTGAAAGCTAACACGTGGCAGTAGGGATAAGTGGTGTATGTAGGAGGAAAAGGAAAGGCATATTGGGTAAGGGTTTTGTAGGGGTAAGTTTAGAATGTGGGTGTGTGATCGGAGTTTACGTGTCTCCCAATACCAGTCAGAGAGGTCTCGAGAGAGACTGGAAATGAAATGGCCTATGCTGGTGGTGTGCGATTTCAACGCCATGTCCCCCCTGTGGATTAGTGTGAGGAGAAATGGAGTAGGGTACCTAGTAACGGAGGGGGCCGCTCTCTTGGTACTAACGTTGGTGAACATAGGGAGTTGGCCAACCTGTGTATGAGGCCCACAAATGTCTTGTAGGCCAGAGATGAGAAGGCTACTGGGCGACTCCTCGAGTGGGAGGTTTCAGTGGTGGAAACTTTGAGTCACCATAAACTCATAGTAGCAAACTATAACGTTCGAGGTAGTGGCTCCATACTAAAGAAGGCAGTGGGAATGACATGCGTTAAAAGTATCTATATAGATGAGGTGAAAATTATGCGCGTGGATAAGTGGGTGAGGCCGATATGCCGATAAATCGTAGGCGGCTAGCGGCTATGCTGCAGAGGACATGCCGTGTCAGTTGTAGGGGGTTGGGAGGCGGCAGCGCTTGCCAAACGTGGAAGAAGAGTGCGGCAGCGAGGGGAATGTGGACGAGGAGTAAGAGGAAGGGTGCTAGGCTAAATAAGGAGGCACGTGGCATGTATATGAAGAGTGAAGAGCGTCGAAACTGCTATAGTTCGTGCTGTGCGAGAGGCCAGACGCAACTATGTGAAAAAATAGAGGTGCCTATAAAATTGTCAGCAAGAAGCTGGCTATGAACGGCCCAGCGCAGATGAATATGGGTGAGGTGAAGAGCACGGGTGGGAAGGGTCTCTGGACCAAGAGGCTCTTCAAGAACGAAGGCAGATGGATACTGCGATTTTATGGGCACTCGGTTTGTCATCACCTTACCCAGTTTCTAATAGGTCATGTCGAGTTCGGTACCTACAAAACAAAAACTGAAAAGAGGGGATTTGGTAGAGAGGTATGCTTGTAAGGTTCTGCGTGTTAGGCCGAAAACCTGTGATCATACCTGCATGAACAATAAACGGAACGGCTCCTAAACGAGATAATTATTAAATACATTCTTACAATACATTCTCTTCGTTCTCCACTTCAAAAACCAGGGAAAATCCAACAGCACTACTGACTACCTGTGAAGGAACATTTGATGAATTCACTCTGTGATTTTCAGTGAAGACGGACCTATAGAACAAGGGTGAGAGTCCTAAATTCAATAGTCCCTTGTAGAACGTTTTAAGTGCCAAAGTCGCTCTTATGACGATACACCTACAAATCTGCCGTATGTCAACACCCACCACATTGAACGGAAGTGCATGTTCGAAATGCTTCAAGCCTGCGCGCTATGGGTACAAGCTGACAGCTTGCAATAGCTGCAAAAGACAATTCCACGCCAACTGTCTCCACAAAATCAGTGCCGGCAGCAAAACACTTATAAATTTGTGCATCGACTGCAAGCATAAAAGAGAGAAAAGGAATGAGAGAGAAAATAAAATGCATGAAAGCACACATATAAGCCCAACGTCATCAGTTGTCAGGGGGGCCAGTTTCAACACATCTAATAAAAGCTACAGTTCTGCACATATAGATCCACGGAGAGCATCGGTGCTAACCACGTCCCTGGCTTGTTACCGCCTCCTGAAAAATCACCGTGGGAAAGTACAACGCATATCGCGACGACTGAAGATACACCTACTTCATCTCATCTGAGCAACGAAGCTGCTATCAACACACTGCTGTCGAACGCTAACACACCATACAGTCCTGACAGGAGCGCTATCGAAGACGAGGTGCTAATACAAGCTGCTACACAAAGGACGAACAGGACACAAATGCTTCCGGACAAGAACAAAGTATGCATGCAAAGAGCAAAGTATGTATGTGAAATAGAGTGCAATTTAAGTAATTTTGCTACCTTAGAGCAGGTCGAAAACGAAAACAACAAGCAGGTATGCATGACGTAGTGTTTGCTTCCCTCAAAACATCAGAATTGATCGGGGTCATAGAGGCGAAACTCGGGGAGTTTTCTGATAGATTTGCCTCTTCACAAATAGAGGAGGCTGATCTGCTGAGAAATATCCCTGGTAAAATTGAATTGATGGAAAACACAATTAATCAACAGGGATTCGTGCTAAGCAACCTCACGTTAGAACTACATGGGTTGAGGAGAGCAAACACTGCTTTGTCAGATGAAGTGACGAGACTGCGTTCACTTACATGTCCCAAAGGCAATTGACAACACATTGGTGAGGGATTATTCCCTTCCTCCTATGTTCTCCATTAACACTACTCCTCCCGACGGTGACTCTTCAACAGTTCAGCCTGAAGTTCTCGAGGACGGTGAGTTAATCATTACAAATTATATTGACGGACAACTCTCACGTGAAGAGTTCGAAAAGGTAGCTCATAGCCCCCTGACTGCTTTAGTACCTGATATCAAACTTGAAAATATAATCTGTGCTCGTCCACTCTCCCTCTCCTATCCATCCGGAATGCAGGTTAGTCGCTCGGGAAATAGGATGGCTGTCTCTCTCTCCTCTCCAGTGTTAGTTAATAAAGTGCTATTGGCAAGATCTAAGTGCACTCGACTTAGCACGGGAGACTTAAATCTAAACTCGCTTGACCATGAGCGTTCCTCTCGTGTCACACAGTGTAAAATATTTATTAATTAGGCTCTCCCTAAAAAAAATTTAAATTGTTTTGCAATTTAAAGCTAGCAGCCAAAGGCCTGGGGTTCATTTGGCACAGGGGAGGTAAATTCATGGCCAGGTGGCGCTCTGGAGACAAGAATCATGTATTTCAATCACTTTCAGACCTACAGATTATACAGAGTGCTTCGCAAAACAAATCGAATGATGTGCAAGATTGACTAGGCGGAGAAAGAAGTAAGAGAGCAGGGGGTGGAGGGTATTAAGAGCGGCTTTTCAAAATGTGTCATCCTTGCACTGTCACATTGAAGAAATCCGCATGTTCCTACTAGAGGGCCCTCAATGTCATATATTTGGCGTTGCTGAGTCTAGACTGGATTCAGTGGTCGACGACTGTGTTGCCAGTATAGATGGCTATATTCTGATTCGACAGGATCGCAATGTGGAAGGTGGAGGAGTTACTCTTTATGTTCGGGACACTTTTACTATTAAAATACTTGTGCGCTCAAACACAAATGTCTCAGGCAGACCAATGGTACCGAAGGACCTCATATGTTCTATACAAGAAAAAAATTCTCCACCTATTCTCGTTTCAGTGATTTATAAACCACCTCACTTTGGTTTGTTTGACAATGATTTCGATGGACACTTGCGGACTTGAGGAACTGATTATAGTCATAAAATCTTTATGATCAGGAGGCAAATGCTGTAAGACGTTTTGCACAAAACCACACCCTTTCCATCCTTCCTCATTCTGCAACACATCACACGGTAACATCTCACACTTGGATAGACGTCATGTTCACGAATGGCATGGATGAGATACTTGGCTCCACTAATATACCCATCCCCTTTTGCGAGCACTCATACGCACGATACTATTGACGTCACCATAAAACTGTTCTTGTTAGAGCCTGGGGATTCATTGTTTACGTATCGTGACTATAAGAACATCAATCCTGAGTTATTAATGTCGGCTCTCTCAGAGTATGACTGGTCTCCTTTCGATGTCTCTGACTCTGACTTAACGAGTGGACTGAACTGTCTCTCTCTCTCTCTCTCTCTCTCTCTCTCTCTCTCTCTCTCTCTCTCTCTCTCTCTCTCTCTCTCTCTCTCTATCTCCCGCACTCTATTTTAAATCTCTTTTAAATTAAGAAAAAATTGTCTCGCTCGTGTAGTTTATGCTTTTTTAAAATTGTAAAATCAGAACATACTGGTAGGTCAGGGAAGTTAACGAGACAGACAAAAGATATGAATACAATTTTGTACAAAATTTTAAAGTAATTTCGAGCTTCACAAAAGTATATTAGAGCTATGTAATTGTTTTTTAGGGCTAACCGATAAGTTTTCTTAATGACAGGAAAACCCGAAAAAACTATTTATCGAGCAAACATCAGCAAAAGTAAGGTGACATTTATTTAGAAAATAATTTCGACAAAAAATTGGCCATTACATCTATTGTAACATCGTCGTGGTACACAGGTTATACTTAAGATAGAAGATAGAAGATAGGCAAAAGTTGAAATAAATAATGAAATAAACTAGATACTGAAAAATGAAGTTGCATTTGTATACTAGAAATTCCGTTATATTTTTATTTTTACCGAAATTGTGTTTACTTTGTCTCGTTAATGACCCTGATATAAATTGTCTTGTTTCAAAAAGAGACAAACTCAGTAAACATCTTCAAATGTGTGATTATACTTCTCCTCTTAAATAAAAACGAACGGAATTACTTTCGACAACATTATATTAGACCGATGGCTGAGTCCCGTTTGCAGAAAATTGGTACGATTGTTTCCCCAATTCTAAAGCTACATTTGAGGGTTCTAAAAATGGACGACCGAAAAATTTTTATAAAACTATTACAATTGCAGAAGTTTAGTCATAACATTTCTTAACTAAACCTAGTTTAGCTAAATTTATATATAGCTAGTTAGGCTATATATTAAAAACAAGTTGTTGAATTTTTCGCCACAAAGACTGACTCAGGTGAAATCAACAACCATTTTTAAATGTTGTGTTACCAGTGTGTAAAAAGAGTAGGGACACCTATACATTATTTAACACTTAGAAAATTGTAAACACTTGAAAAAATTGTTCATGGCAGGTGTAGAAGATTCCATCTATGTAAAACCAACGGTAGAACGTAGAAGTAGGCGCAGAAACATTCAATTCTAGTTTATTGAAAATGATATTATATATGATGTCTTTTTTATTTATAAGCAATCAATTTGCATTATTATTAGTGATAATATTCATATTACTCAAGGCACCACGGATATGAATTGAAGTGTTTGGCTATTTGGATATTTGAGATCTTTCTTCTTCCCTTATTCATGGCGTGCCGAGGTAAGATCGTTGAAGATAAATGTCTTTGGTTGTTAAAGTTTATACGTTATCCTTTCATATTTTGGTATGTACCTAAATATTTTGAAGACCTACGCAAAAACCTTGAATCGCCTTGTTCTATTTAAATGTTTTGATCATTTTTTGCCGATTGATACTTATTTCACTAATTTCTATTTTTATAGCATCAATATCCATTTGTGACCGTGGGACACTTGATTCAACGGCGCCGCACCGATACCGATTTATTTTCTATACCGATTTCAAAACGATTACAGAAAAAGATAAACCTTATTAGCAGTCAAAGGTCGACTGTAGTCCTCGAAACGCTCCTAGTAATCACAAGTAACTGTTCCCTATTACATGAAATTTCGAAACAAGTGATGGCTGATCTATCGCTAATGCGTCATTAAGGTCGCAAACACAAGTGTTATCACCGGGGACTGCTACCTTACCGACTATGAGCAGTTTCTTGAAATTCGGACAATGATCAAAAATGGTTTACAAATTTTTCTGCCATTCCTCTAAAGATGAGTAATATTTTTGGTCTAAAAAGAGAGAATTTTTGAGAACATGTAATCAGTTTATCGTTTTGAATATATGAGCGTTGACTTGTGCGTATCTTATTTCATGTTTTATACGGTTTATAACGTATTTTTCTGATTTATTGTCGGTTTTTGTGCCACGAACTTTAGTTCTTGCACGTTAGTGCAAACACTGCCGGTTAATTCATCTATGAAAGGCACTTGCCATTTTCCGATTGACTAAATAAAATGAGAGACTTCTCAACTTCTCGCTTTTCACATGAATCGGCAACGTTGGCAACGTTTCGCCAACTAAACACCTTTAGAATTCTGTAAATACTCTTGAATTTACCTAACCTAAGCTTACTGTTCTGACACCAAGGCGACACTAGATCCGGCTGGAACAGAAATGTATCACATATTTTTCCATTGCGTTGCGCGTCTTATTAAAATTTTTTCAGTCAACGCCAGAAAATATCCGTTTCTATAATTTACCCTTTTGGATTTCGCTATGAGTAAGTATAATATCGTTCACTATTTCACTACCTTTACTTTCTTTCTTAGTTGCTGCTATGATTATTTTATGATCATTATATTGCAGAAAATTTACACGTGAATAACACAACCAGATTTTACTCTACTCTAATGTCATCATTAACTTTCACATTTACATAAACCATTAATTGTTTTTCACATGAACCGCTACCTATTAGGGGCGTCCATTGCACTACCCCTCCCCCTCTTCAGGGTCGCCATCGACACTCGTATCATCTTCTTCGACAGCACACCATGTCAGCGAAGGACGCGTCTTCCAAAATACGCATTCGAAGTCTTCCGTATCTTCTCTTCTCTAGACGATATTCCTCTTCGCAAATTCCGCTAGGGCTTGTCCACTGGGATGAGTTGCTCCCACCATTTCAAACGATCTTCAGGTTCAGAAATTCCGCCAGAGGTTGTCCACCACCGAGAGCCAGTTGTCGTCTCCTTTTCAGACTATGTTCAGCTTCAGAAATCCCGCCAGAACTTATCAATTGAGAGCCAGTTGTCCTCTCCAGGCGATATTCACCTTCGAGAATCTCGCCATAGTTGATCTAAAAATCAAACAAAGCACGGCAGAACGCTTGCCAAATCCATTTACACCAGTAAATGTGGAAATGTGTACATGTGTGCATGTGTAGGTGTGTGATTAACTCCATGAGCGGATCAAACTGCAAATCCTGCACAAAAATTCATCAGCAGCAAATCAAAACCAAGCATGCTATTCCTCTTTCTGACCATCAAACACTCCAGGGGTGATCAGTCCCAAACGATGTTCCTGGTAGAAGTGTCCTGGATCCTGGTTCCTGGTCTCTCGACAAATCCAAAGGAAGGCGAAAATTCCGACCCTAGTAGACTTCAGACGGTGTCAAGCCTGTGGATTCGTTTTTCGCAAATCCATACGCCAGAAGAAACATTGGAATCAATTGATAGCATTCTTTTTGGTTTTCCGCAACGAACAACCTTAGATACTGTAGAATGGTCCAGTTCAAACGCTCTACCTGACCATTTGATTGTAAGTTTAATGGTGTCGTTCCATTTTTAAACACCCTAACAATTCCCGCTAAACATGATAGAACACCATGAGTAGCAACAACGTGAATGACCAATGCTAGCGCCACCGTCCCTAGCGCTAGCACTAGTATTCGGAAGAGGAATGATTTCTGGCCATCTGGTGAAACAATCTACCACTACTAATAGATACCTATTTCCTGCTGACGAACAAGATAGTGGGCCCAGAATATCGACTTGAACACGTTGAAAAGGAATACCAACATTATACATTTGCATCGAGTTTTTACCACGATCCCGCGGTTCTTTCTTTGCAACAGAGACGTCGCCGGTTATACACCAGCTTTCGACGTCTGATTTACAGGTATCCCAATAGAAAGGTTTTCTAATCTTACCTAACATTTTATGTATCCCAAAATGACCGCCAGAAAGAGAGTCATGTGCTTGGCCAAGAACCTGTTCTATCCTACTCCTAGGCACTATTAATTGCAACCTATAAGTCTTGAGATTAGGCGAATCCCACCTTCTGTAAAGACGACTATTCTTGATAACCAAAGAATCCCACTGCAAGGGATACCATTTCAAAGCTTCACTTTCTGCAGAAATGTGTTGCTTATTTGCACGCTATTCGCTGGTCTGGAATTGTAAAACTTTCGAAATAACACGAACTTTCCGTTGTTCCTCTAACCAAGTGTGATCTTGCTCTTGAAGACTGATACGACCAACTAATCCTGTACTATCTACTTACAAGATATCTCGGAGCACAAACGCCATGATAATCCATCCTCATTCAAATGCACATTATTTTTTCTATGCATAACCTGAAAATCAAACTTCCCTAATTTCCCTATCCATCTAGCCAATTGACCATCTAAATCTCTGAATGACAACAACCACTTTAAAGCTGAATGATCAGTACGGAGACTAAATTCCTTCCCGATGACATAATGACAGAAGTGCTCTGTCGCATCGACCACTGCCAATACTTCGCGCCTAGTGGCCCAATAATTCTTTTCAGCCTTATTCAAAACCCTACTGTAATTGGCAATCGCTCGCTGTTGGTCATCTTGAACTTAAGATTACACAGCACCTATCCCATGTCCAGAAGCATCAGCATCTAAGATGAATTCAAGATTCCTTTTGGGAAAAGCCAAAATCGGAGGGGTCGTCAACAAAACTTTTAACCTATCAAAGTATTCTTGACATGCATCCGTCTAAAGAAACTTATAGTCCTTTTCGGTCAATTTGTGTAAAGGTTAACTCTTTCTGAAAAATGAGGAATGAATCGCCTCGAATAGGACGAGGTACCAACAAAAATCCTGACTTGTTTCTTCGTCAAAGGTACGGGCCAATCCTTAATTGCAGCTACCTTTTTTTGGATCCATAGTGACTCCTTCTTCTGTAGCCATATGCCCCAGGCATTCTACCAGCCGTCTGAAAAAGTCGCACTTTTTAGGATTTATTTTAACGTCAATTTTCGAAGATCTTATCCAAATTATCTAACATCTCAATTGACCCGATAAGAACTATCACATCTTCTAAATAAACTTTACAAATGACCATTTTAATCTGCCAATAACCGCTCTTCGGATCAAGAGTAGAAAACCAGCGATAACCTACAAGATCATCTAACATCTGGTCGATTCTAGGCAAAGGATATGAGTCCTTTTTCGTTACAGAGTTGAGCCTCCTATAATCAACCCGGGACTAAATCGAACCATCCCTCTTAATCTTAATAACCACCGGTGAACACCAAGCGCTGTTTGATTTCCTTATGGCCCCAGTGTCGATCATCACTTAAAGAGTTTTGTTGACTTGTTCTTGAAGACGTATCTGTACTTTCCTGATGGGTTGCTTAATGGGACGCGAGTCCAACAATTCCATGTTATACCACCATGTTATCCACATTCCATATCTGCTACGAAAACTTCCAGTTTTGTTTCTTGTACTCCGACCTTTAATAAAGCAACGCTTTTGAAGCGAAACTTCCAACCCTCCCATCGGATACTTTAACACATTCTTGTCTACAGCTATCCTCCTTTTGTCAGCGGTAACAAATCTATTACGGATTATGGTAATGTCTGACCGCCTAACAACCCCAAATCAACAAAGGAATATCACTAACCGAACCTATAGAACACATTTTTCTCACGTTCCTCGAAATATTCCTTACCCACTTCAAACTAGAACGACTATGTGCTTGAGCTATGTTCCACATAACCTGGTTTTTCCGCCTTCTTACTCTGCGGACATTTGAATCATACATGCCCTGCTTTTTCACATTTCCAGCACTGAAATATGGAACCTTGATTTACCTTATTCGATTTCGAAGGATTATTAGGTCGAAAAACTTTTGTATTACATGTGTCTGTTATCTCTATCTGAAAGAGATTTGTGCTCTGTTGGAGTTGATACGATGGTGTATACCGAGTACTTGAGCTATATGAACGGTTTAGCGCCTTGATGATTTCAATTTTCGTGGCCCTATTCAAAGCCGTCTTGAGAGAAACTACTTTTTCCAGTTGAAGGATCTCCCTGATAGTCATTCGTAATAGCCAAGCTGTGCACATGCTACTTTATCCTGAGTTGTGTAAGGACATTCAAAATACGTGAAAGCAACGAGTCTTTTTAAGTCAGCCGCCAACGTTGAAAAATCCTCTCCTTCGGTTTGTCGACAACTCTGAAATAGGAAATAGTACGAGAGAGCCAAATGTGAATCTCCAAAACGAAATTGGAGACGTGACTTAAGTTCTGGAAATTACCACCAGAATCGAGGTTGAAATTATCGAGAACAGCCCTTGCTTTGCCGCGCAGACAGCCGGCCAAACGATCGTTTGCCTATCTGCTTCCCAACAGTTCGCTCGTGAAGTCAAGTCGAATTGATTGAGGAATTGCCGTAAGGGTACCTCACTGTCATAGAAATCAGGTTTAAGGTTATATCCTAAATCTAACTTAGGTGTTACATTTGTGTACATATGTGTGGAGACTGCGGTACTTAATTTCAAGTTCTGTGGTGTCTCGAGTCGCGCCAGTCAGTGTTCTAGTTCTCGAAAACGCAATTCAGCCTGCTTTTCTCGCTGTTCCTCCTCTAATCGTCGTATGCGTTCGTGAGCTAATTGTAATGTGATGGTCTCCAGCTGTCCACCCGTATCGTCCCTCGACACTTGCTCCTCTACGAAACCTTGACACGGGGAGTTGTCCTAGTTTGCCTTCCCCCGAGACTTCGTCAACTTGGTTGTATGTCTTCTGTCGAGACAACCGGGTACGGCGTCGAACTTGTCGGACGCCATCTCTTCGCTGGGTGTAGATAGAGGTTGCCTTCGTTTAGCCTGTCGTGTATCCATTGTCTAATTGTTTACCTGCGTCGCCAAATCTTTGTCCGCTATCTCGATTCACCAAATCCCGGACAGGCCCCAAGATTGCAGCAGATTTACACATGAATACAAACATGTGACACAAAGAGGTTTTACTGTACTCTAATGTCATCATTAACGTTCGCATTTACATAAACAATTAGTTGTTTTTCACATAAACAGCAACCTATACGGAGCTTCCATTACAATATCACTATTAGTTTACATTAGTTCATAAATAAATTTTGCATATTTGCATGAGTTTTGTTATGTTAAAGTGTAGCGTATTCCACAGTTCCAGAAGAACTATAATTGATCAAGAATTAAAAAAATGTTAAATGATGGTGTCATATATCTCTCAAATTCAGAATTATCCGAGCCTATAACCTTCGTCAACAAAGAAGGTAAGGGCCACAAACATTTTAGATTAGTCATAAATTATTATCTATCGAAAATAATAAATTTCCTCTACCTGCATTTGAAGTAATTTTAAGTACATCGTCGAGAGCTTTATTGAACATTATATAGGCTAATTATTTATTTTAGCCATTTACGTTACCAGGGATAGTATAATTCCAAAATGGATAAATAATCAGCTCGTTCTGCGGCTCATATAATATATTAAACTAAGTATCAAACGACGCGAACTCTATTGGACTTAAATACTATAGTCTGTCTAAAAATGAGGCGAAGTAATAAAAACTCATTATAAATGCAAAACCGATACAAGGTGGCACCCACTAAATGTGTCGAGTTCTCTAATGTTTTGCACGCTACCTCCCCTAATCTCTTTATATTACGAGTGTTTCTCCCTGAACATCTGCTATTTTGTGCGTCTCGACACATGCGAAGAACCACTCACTGGCGTACGGTCGGGAAAAATGACGAAATGTGCAATAATCGATAACTGAAAAAATTACGTGTGCGTGCGCGTGTGTGTGTGTGCGTGCGTGCGTGTGTGTGTGTTGGTGTGTGGGCGCGCGCTTGAACGAGATAGAGAGGGAAAGAAAGACAACACGTCAGTACATGTATGGTCGTACATTAATTTATGAAATTTTGCGGCCCTGAGAAGGGCCAGTTTATGAAAAGTTTTTCCCAGCCGTCACCTTCTCCTTGGTAACCTCAGTCGTCGTCGTCATCGTCGAATTCTTCCCAAACATCGGAATCTGAAGAAGAATCATCATTTGGGTTGATAATAATTGGTTCTATCAACGACTCTGAAATGTTATCTAACTGAAACATTTGGTCTTCTATTTTCAGAACGTGATTTATGCATTTCCGCCAATTTTCCTTGGAAACTTTACATATTGCTTCTTTAAGCAAATTTTTGACATCTGCTAATTTGAACGTTGTATTTGTTCTCGCCACGTCACCTTTTATTTGTGCCCATATTAGCTCAATGGGATTCAGGTCGCAGTGGTACGGAGGAAGCCGAACCACTGTTATTCCTTTCGCCTTGGCTAATCCATCGACGACGTGCCTTTTAAAATCACCTTTACGTGAATTGGCTAAACGCAAGAGTTCTACTTTTAATAGGTTTTCGGCACATTGGATCTTTTTCGAGGATAACCATTCTGCGATACGTTGTTTTCGCCAAGAGCTATTTGGTAATTTCTCTTCTAATCGGGAATGGTAACTAGCGTTGTCCATAACTATTACGGAACCATTCGGAATTAGATCGATCATTTGACCAAACCATTCTTCAAACACGTCCGCAGTCATTTCTTCATGGTAGTCTCCTGTCTTAGTTGATTCAAAAATTAGTTCTCCCCCTTCAACGAAACCATCCTCGCTTCCAATGTGGGTAATAATAAGCCGTCGCCCTTTACCCAACGAAGGCTTTAAACCGGTGGACCAACCTTCTAGAAAAGATTGCCTTCGATTAGTTACACTGGTATCTTGCCAAAATTTTGGTACGGAATGTCCTGCGTTAATCCAAGTTTCGTCCAGATAGAAAATTTTTTTCATTTCTAGCCTACTCCTTCGAATATCGCGCAGGTAACTTCTTCTCCACACAATGATGTCATCTCTTTCCATCAATACAGATTTTCTATTGTGCTTCTTCCATCGAAATCCCAAATCCTTTAAAATCGTCCATAATGTACATCGGCTCATTTTTGGAAAGTCCTCGTCTTCTTGGACAGACAATAGAATTTTATCTAGTCTTGGAAGTTCGTTGCGGAAAAAGAAAGCGTGAACTTTTCGACGTAGTCCCCTTTTTAGAAATTCGTCTAAGGAAATTTTCGGACGTCCTGGAGACTTTTTCTCCGGTTGAACAGGGCCACTCTTTCTTTCTTTTAATAACCTGTACACTGATGTCTTACCAACTCTCAGCATCGCAGCGGTTAATTCCACGGTTTTATCCACACTCGCATCTAAATTTTGTTTCTTGATGGAATCGAAACAATTCAAAATTAGAACTTTCTCATTAACTGAGAACGGCGCTAATTTTGGGCGTTTCGATGGTCCTGGTAAATTCTCCATACTCCAATACGTATCTCCGTACTTTAAAAATACCACTATGAACACACAGGAAAGTCACTGTCAAAGTCTGTCTAATCACACACACGTACACGTCTATAAGCAATGCTGACTGACTACTGTCTTAGGCTTAAATGGAATAAATGGGCCGATCTTATACACATAACCACCTGATATGTTAACGCAAGCATTAAGCGCAATCAGTTCCTATAACTTACCTAGAATTACTGAGAAAATAATAGCCGTTTGGTCCCTTCTTGGAATAGTTAATCACATAATCCGAACTTTAGTATTTATCTGCACCTCGATTAGACAGCACCCACTTTTGTACTTCGGTAGGAAATGTTCATATCTCTTCGATTCTTCCATATCCCGAGGATTTATTAGACAAACAGTATGAAAAAAAACATTACCGTAAAATATTATAAAAAATACCGATTTCCAATATTGTAGTATGTTATATTAATGACGAGTTAACAACAATTCAGATAAAAAGTGCAGCGTTCCTGAGATGATAACAATCGCGGTCGTAATACCTACCTTTTAATAAATCAATTATACCGGTTTTAAGGAAACTCAACATTACATAGACAATTTTAATTCATTTATTAATATTCGTTGATTTCTTTAAGAACGCCTCTGGTTAGCTGCGAAATAATCGGTTTATTACTTCGCCTCATTCTTTGACAGGGTATAGTACAAATACATTTTCACGTGCCCTGACTATAGTCTGGCTTAAATTATGAAAGTTTTTCGTATATCTAAATAACTTTATGACACTTGAAGTAATTTATCAACCTATAACAGCAATTTAGTAAAAAAATCTCACTGAATTAATCAAAGTTAATTTGAAATCAATTCCAAGTGAATATAGTTTCTTGATGATAAACATTTTTTATTTGAGGTATGTAATCTCAAAGACGGTTTTTCTTCTGATCCTAAAGAAGAATTCTGTAATGCAAAAATATTCAGCCTGTACAGTTAAAAAACAAGTGTGTCGCTTTGTAGCATTCTTTAATTAGAGTCGTAAATTTGTCAGAAAATATTCACAAATTACAATTTTTAAAATCAGCACAAAATTGGGGAATCTTGCGCTAGGTCCGATAACTTCCAACAATCATTTGTTACAAACAGATTTACTCGTAAATCTCCCCTATATAGCAATATACAAATATTAAGAAAAAAACACTTTCTTTTAGGAACATACGCGTCAGGTTACCCCTTCGTTGCTACATGAATACCAAACGGAAGTTATAAGCCGGTTGCATACGTAAGTAGGACATTAAATAGAGGTAAAGTAAACTATTGTACACAGGAAAAAAACTTCAATCTATAGCTTTGGCACCGGGTTGTGGCAGTTTAAAGTGATGCCGTTTGGACTACGTAACGCGCCTGCAACGTTCGAAAGGGTCATGGAGAACGTGCTGAGAGGACTGTATTGGAAGAGGACCGTGCCTGATGTACCTCGACCACATCATCGTGGTCGGTAAAACCTTCGAAGGACACCTAACTAATTTGGAAGATGTGTTTAAGAGACTCCAAGGAACCAACTTAAGACTGAAAGTGAAGAGGTGCCATCTACTTCAACAGAAGGTTCACTAACTGGGGCACGTAATGAGCAGCAACTAGGTGGAAGTAGACCCTGAAAAGGTGCAGGCAGTTCAACAATGACCAGTCCCCAAAGATAAACATCAAATCCGAAGCTTCCTAGGACGGTGTACCTACTATCACCGATGTGTGCGAATGTTCTCCGACGTAGCTAAACCGCTCACACGACTAACCGAGGAAAAACGAACCTTCCAGTGGGACGAAGAATGCCAGAGGGCCTTCGACAAATTAAAGGAATGTCTAACGACTGCTCCAATTCTTGGGTATCCAAGGGGGTCGGTTCTTTCTAGATACGGACGCTAGCAACGTCGACATTGGTGGAGTCCTGTCGCAGCTACAGGGAGGGTATCAGCGCGTCGTTGGCTATTTTAGTAAGGAGTTGTCAAAGCCAGGTCGGAACTACTGCGTCACACGGAGAGAGCTCCTACCAGTAGTCAAGTCCGTGGAGCATTTTCACAAGTACCGCCGACGGTTCTTGGTGAGGACAGATAAGGCAGCATTAAAGTGGCTGCTACAGATTAAGAACCCGGAGGGCCAAGTAGCGCGTTGGATCGAGAGGCTCCAAGAATATGACTTAAGCACTGAACACCGGGCCGGAACGAGTCACCGAAATGCGGATACTCTCTCTAGAAGACCTTGCCCCTTGGATTGTCCCCACTGCAATTGAGTGGAAAATAAAGAAGCAGTGGCATATCGAACCACGGTTGTTATTGAGGACTGGTCACCTGAAGAAGTCTAACAACATCAGGAAAACAACCCGGAAATACAGAGGATCAAGTGACCCGGAGATCAAAAGATTCAAAGAATGGAAGGCGGAAGGTCAACAACCAACTTGACAGCAGGTGGCTCCATTCACGAAAACCCTCAAGTCCTGTTGGGCCCAATGGAATTATTTGGCACTTGAGGGTGGACTGCTCAAAAGGACGATCGAGAACCACGATGGCACTGAACAAAGAACGCTGCTGGTCATCCCCAGGAATAAGGTGCCAGAAATACTTCGTCTGACACATGACGAAACCTCGAAAGGGCATCTCACGAAGACGCTGCAGAAGGTTCGTGACAGGTTTTATTGGCCCAACTGCTCCGACGACGTGAAGGACTGGTGCCGTAACTGTGCGACTTGCGCCGCCAGTAATGGTCCTCATCGCAAGCTAAGGGCCACTATGCGACACTACAACGTGGGGAGCACCTTTCAGAGGATTGCCCTGGACATTACAGTACTATTTCCCGAGACCAACGGGGGGAACAAGCATATCCTATGGTCATGGATTATTTCCCGAAGTGAGTGGAGGCGTACGCCATACCGAATCAGGAAGCTGCGACCGTAGTAGACGTACTGGTAAAGGAGCTGGAGTGCCCATGAAACAGCATTCCGACCAGGGCAGGATCTATGAGAGCGAGCTCTTCCAGAGGGTCTGCGAGAAGTTGGGTATTCGGAAAACCAGAACTACGGCGTTTCATCCCCAGTCGGACGGAATGGTGGAGCGGTTGAAACGAACACTGGGCAAATACCTCTCCAAAGTTGTGTCTCAACACCAACGAGACTAGGACCAGCACCTCCCTTTCTTCCTGATGACCTATCCATCGACGGTAAGCGAATCCACTGGAGAGTCTCTGGCCAATATCCTCCTTGGCAGAGAGATGAGACTCCTATGTGACCTGAAGTTCGGGTGTAAGCCTGGAGAAAATCTGGCGGAAGATGACTACGTTACCGAGCTACGGAAGAAAATGGACGGGATTCAAGAGATAGTTGGAGGCGCAGAAGGTGTGGGAGGGACCATATATCATCAGAGCCCGGGTTAATGACGTCATCTACCGAATCATTAAATTTCCCTGATGGAAAGCCCAGAGTGGTGCATTTTAACCGGCTTGCACCATATAAGGGAGATCATGATTATGATCAGTTCATGAACGCGTACGGGGGCACCGGGAGAGCGAGGTTTGGCGTCACAAAAGAAGAACACCGCTGGCGGGCTGTGTAGCCCATGACCTGTAAATGTCCCAGGGAATAGCGGCGCAATTCCGAAGAAAATTCGGCAAGATCGAAGAATTGCGATAGCAAGGGTCGGCAGTAGGGCATAGTCTGGTACTCGAAGAGAGCGGTTCTCACCGGAAAAGTCCATTGTTCTACTTGGTCACTAAATTAAGGTCCTGTGACAAACCAACGTACCAGGACATGTGGGACACCTTGTGTGACCTGAGGGAGGCTGTGCCGAATAGAGAAAGAACATCTCTTCGTGCGAGCGTTACCGACGGGCGCACGTGTTCCGAAACAGACACGCTTGAAAATAAATTTAAGTAAATGAATTACATTAAGTCCGCGTAGTGTTAGTGTAAAATAAATTAACATTATTTAGTTATAGTTAGTGTTGGTTATTAAATTATTAAGAACCCGAGAACGTTACAAAATAATATGAAATACAAAACAAAATGGCACTCTAGTTGGTAGGTTCATTCAATTAAATAATTAAAATCATCAATAAATATATATAAATATATATATATATATATATATATATATATATATATATATATAAAAAAAATATATATACTAATAACAATTAGTTACTAGTTAGCCCTGAACCTGTTTCGCAGGGCAAAAACTTTTCATAAGAAGGTGATATATTGAAAATGAACACACTTTCTTCTCTTTCAAAAGCATACAAAATGCTCTTTGCATCAGTTATGCAAAAAGTTCATCATCTTCACCAGGTCAAAACTCAAATTGGGTTGTATTACCGTACTGTCTTTGAATGTTGCCAATTCGCATAAAGTCTATACAGTGCGAGTCTCTAACTTAGAATAAATTCAGTAAATCAAGGACAGCTTCTTGTTCGAAATATTCTCGACAGGTCGTTTAGTATTTTGAGTTGCGCTTTTTTTTTAATGTAAGAAAATGTTATATGATGATTATTTGTTTTTGTTAAATGCCAATTTTCCCGAAAGAGTTTTTTTAATTTTGCTTATGGTACTTTGCGATATGTGTGGTAAATCAGGATACTTCTCTCTGAATAATTGAATAATTTAATTTTTGTGTTTTTTTCCTATCTCCGTAGCCTATCATTATTAAAATTTCAATTTTGTGAATTTCAGTTAAGTACGGCACTTATTTCGGATTTTCAACAAACGTTGTTTTTTACAAAACGACAAACTAGTAAATATCCTTGCTCGATACGGTGCTACTCTCCTTACTTGTGTTCATTTAACTTTTTTTTGTTTCACAGTGTCAACATCTACCCAGTTTAGACAAAAAATGATAAAAAATAGTCTGTAAGGAACCTAATAGTTCCTTACAATTTAGGATTGAAATTTTTCAATTTCTCGAATTTGTTGACCAAATATCTAGATCAAAGCTCAAAAACTTGGGTTCCTCGCGATTTTCATTTCGTAATTCATAAGCACGCTGTAAAAATTTTGCCGCGTAATAACCACCCTGCTTTACAATAAAATAACGCTGAATGTTGAGCCCTAATGTCCTTGTAGATTGCAGAAAAATATCTCGATTTTAGGGACCGCATTTTTATAAAATTTATAACTGTCGTTAAGACAGTCGTTGGGTTTAGACTAGGCTCATTTCTTTGAGGCAGGAGATTATCGGTGAATCATGCTGTGTGTCCAAAAAAATTATAGATGTTTCTGTCTCACAAGAGCTTGTAAGCTATGGTACCTGCCAGACATTGTTCGAGCATAATCTGTGCATATTACAACTTTATTTTCCCATTGAATATTTGCATCGTTCAAGAAATATGTTGTGCAATATATTAAATAATTCAGTTGCTGTTGTTCTATTCTGAATTACTATTAAATTAAGGTCAAATTATTATTACTAGAAATAATTTCGCAGGAATTGCTCTTCAACTACTGATATTCCAACGCAAAATCGAACATACGGAATTAAATGACAATTCTTGTTGATCCCTGTAACTTCATCAAGGTGATTTGCGAATAATCTTACGCAGCTTGGAAAAAAAGTTGTTGCTGTATATCCTCATATATATCACTTATTTTGCGAGCAACAGTACCATTTGATACGGGAGTAACAAAGAATTTTTGAAAACAGATTTTTGTTTTCCTTATGATTTTAGTTTAGCAAAAAAAATTGTGTGGTTTCCTGACGTACTCACTGTGTACTGTTTTTAGATGTCTAAAGTTGTTGGTTTTCGTACTTTTCTACCACCAAAATTTCTGAACAGAGGACGTTCTACCTGATTTGTCTCAGTGCACATGAATCCAAAACTAAAGTATTTTTCAAAATACTTCCTTGATTTTGGATTCGAAGCTACGCTTCTATGTACACTTGTAGATGCTTTACAATCGTTCTGATGCTCGTGTACGCCCAGTTAAAAATCTATCCACGATTCACTATCGAGTGATCGACTCAATTGTAACATCCTGAACGGACCTAGCTGCCCGTCCAGCCCATTTCAGTACATTCTAGATATCAGAACTTGTCCAAAAATCAACGAATAACACAACACACATTTTCACGAGGCGACAGTCACTGTTGTCAGATATTGCAAGATTTTGGCATTTTATTCATGGTGCAATCTTGGACTTGTAGTAACAAGGCAGCGGCACAACGAGATAGATTTGGATAGATACTGGTATTTTTATGGCCTTCTAAAAAATTTTTTGAAAAGGGGTAGTGGTTAAAAATGATTCAGAAAAGTGAATCTAACACTGAAAGTTAGAGGAACGCTGAGCTACAGTTATGTATGTATATATATCACGAACTACGAATCTGACAGAACCGATGCTATACCATAATTCCTGATCGGTGTGCTTACCCCGTCCACAAAGTGTACGATGAAAATTTTTACACTAGAACTGACCGGAATCATCTAAACTGCTTAAGGTTCACTTTTTCCATCATGAATCGCCACTACTTCATTTTTCGCATATTCTTGAATTCTCACCTTCCATTGCAACAAATAATGACTGTTGTGGTTCAATTTTATGCTACCAAAACTTCCTCAATTACAACGTAAAACCTTCGAACTGTTAAAATGGCAGCAGTTGCGATATTTCTTTTGACATGAGGTGTACGTCACTTTCGGATATTCCCTCTCGTAGAATGTGTCAAACATAACCCAATAAGGGTACACCACCTCGTAGACAAGCAGTGAATACGTTAGTAGATAATAAAAGGCCCTTGGATGAGTAGTAACGGCCCGAACGACTGCGAAACGCTGTCACAAATCATATTTAATACTGGGTGAAAATTGTGAAGCTATCCCGAGCCGCAGCTTTATCGTCGAAGCTAAGTAATACAAATGGCTAGCATATCCCCGATGGAGTTAAATATGCCGCTGGGTTAAGTAAAACTCCCGCATTAGGGTAACGCTTATCATAAATATTTTTATGAAAATGTCATTGAAGCCGAAAAGCTGAAGCTCGATCGAGTTCCACTTCGTAAATCCGGACTCCTGCCAGTAAGTAAGTGGTGTATTGTTTTTTTCAAAAAACCATGCAGCGGATTTTAAAATTAAACCATGGGTAAAATAAAATATTGTTTGATTCAAAACGTACTAACTTATTTAAAACTATTCAAAACATGCAAAAGGTCAATTTTTTCCCTTTCCAATTCTCTTTCGTCGGATCGATGACTACCCTCGGTTTTATTCAAATACAATAATGATAGGAAAAGTGTACGCCGCCACGTTTCAATTTCCATTGAACAATCAGTAATCATACCCTTTCTGTGATGGAAAAAAATGTCAATCGTTCGATGATGCAAATGAAGTTTTAATCTAATCGAATGATCTACAGGGACGCGAAACGAATCGCTAAAAGTTCATTGTACGTAATTTGTTTTGGGTATACACAACGTACTCTGAAATAGTATTTCGAATTAACGTAGCTCGGCAGAATGGAAAAAGGGTAATTGTTTTAAAAGCAAATTTCATTTAATTTAATAGACATGTACAGTACTAGTAATTTATTAAAAATCATTAAATTCATTAATATGCTATATTTCAAACCTCGCCTTCATAAACAAAGTGTCCATTTTATTACTCATTTCATCAAATAATTTAAAATTTCATTAATTCATTAAAATATTTCCCCTTTAGCTCTCCAAAAAATTTTGGCATCTCGCTTCCATGAATTATGCCATATTTTCTTTTGTAAATTTTTAAAAAACATAAATGTACCGCCAGACATCAAAGGGGCAGTTCATTGAAACGGGATATTAACTGAAGCATGAAACTTCAAAGGAAAAACACAAACGTATCCCTAATCCTCTCTCCCTCTCTTGCTTTCTCCCTCTATGCCGGATCAGCGGTAAATGAGACACGTATATTCATTTGGTGGAAATTATTTCAACTCTAAATTCGGCGGACGACGACGACAACGTAGTATTTTTTCCCCTCACAAGGCATAAAAATATCTTTCATTTAGGTCACCTTGTTCCCTGCTCACGTTTTTCTGGAAGTAAATCCTCAGATTTAGAAAAGGTAGACAAAAGCTGGAAGCAGTGTACAGAGCTCAGATTTACTTAATATGCAAGCCAGGTAGCGCGAGCGAGCGAGGGCTTTTTTAGCTGGATTTTATTTAAAATTCCTATTAAACGATTGAAAAAGGAAACTCGACCATGTTCGCGAAACGTCTCAGTTATGGTTTTCATTTGGTGAACGTACGACGTTGTATTCGAGAGATTACCTTGTAAAATGATTACGGAACGGGTTGTATTTTTGAATTACATCAAATATTCCAGTTATTCTCCAGATTAAAATGAAATTTTCCTACTAAATTGTTAAAATATATATTCTCGGTTGCTGGAGAACGCAACGGAAAATACGATTTAAAATACAGGAGACGTCCGAATCGTTAGCATCATAACGATGGAATATTGAAACTTACATTTCAATTGTAAGAATGTACGAGGTATTTCAAAAATGTACACTCAAAAAAGTAAAGTAACGGAGAATGATGTAGATAGTCAAGGTAGCCACGTTCGTTTGTTAACTACTTTTTGATGGTTTAGAAATTATATTATTTGTATTGTATAGCATTCTATTTTTACCAGTTTCATTAGTAAACCCAGTATGATTAAGTGCATTACTTGTTCGATATGTTTTCATATCATAATAAAATAAATTTTCTCATTAAATTTTACTTTTAATTGTTGATGAAACAATAGCAATACCTGCCACAAAAAAATCGGAAAACGAGACTCGTCAAACAATTTTTGATATGCTGAAGCAACAGGCCAAATTTTGATTGAATCGATCTGACAGCTTCACACAATAATACAGCAATAGAGATATAAGAAAATGAAATTTTGAGACATTATATAAAGCCAAAAATAAAGTCTATGTACGTTAAGTTACTAAGTACTAGACACTAGAAAATTTAATCAAAAATAAAATATGTATATAACGTAGCAATATTTTTAAAAGGCAGTAGGGTATCCGACTAATCAACTCATACCTCCGAAATAGAACAATCACAGTACGAACTAACAACACATCATCACCACGTAGACTCGAAGCAGGCGTCCCCCAGGGCGCCGTGCTATCACCACACTTGTTTAACATATACTTACATGACATTCCGAAACACACAGAAGTCACCCTATCCCTCTATGCAGACGACACCGCACTCACCACACAATCCTGGCAACCACACTTAACACCCATGCGGACCATGCGGTTTGTTTAGAGTAGACGCACCGTGAGTAGTACCGTAGTACCGTGCGGGCACCAGCGATCACTAGAACAGACGACCCCCTCCGGAACTGTCATGAGTACCCCGATCGCTAAGTACACACGGTGTAGTTAGAATTAAAAGCTGTCAACATTGCTTACCTCACTAATCTTAGTCGCTTGAGATAATGGTTTGAAAATATTGGGGGAAAGGACCAAAGACGAGGAATGTGAATAATTAAATAAATCTGTTGATATTAACAAATTTACCTGTCACCCATACGTTGCTCATGTAACAGTTGCTCGTATTCAGCCTTACTACAGCTGGATGCTGGATACTACAGCTCCCGGTGACATAGTCTCGGTCGGGTGGTGGCTGGGTGGACGGCTCCTTTGACAGTGGAGCCTGAGACTCGAAATGCGGGAGTAACGGGGTCCCTCCAGATGTCGTATTCTCGGCCGAGTGATGGCTTAGTCAATGGTGCCCCTAGAACAGCGGAGCCCTAGTTCCGAGAGGACTGGAGCAGCGGGGTCCCTCCGGTTGTCGTAGTCCCGGCCGGGTGGTGGCTGGGTCGATGGTGCTCCGTCAAAGTACGTCGAACATCGACGACCGGCAACCCGTTGTATCACTTCTCTTAAAATGTCTCACTCTCGGCACGGACGAAAGAGGAGGACCGCATACTCAAAATTATCGAATACTATCGACCAAAATTAGCGTATGGCGTAACATAACTGAGCCTTACAGATGGCGAACAAAAGAGAACCAACCATCGAAAATACACGAGTGAAAAGAGCACCAGAGGGAAGCTCTCGTTTATATACCATCTCCTTGGCCTTCGTCGAATCTCCTCGAGTAAACCAACATTTACCCTCAAAAATTCCCCCAAATTAAGCTTTTGGGAAGTGATAGACCACCTTCACTACACGGTATCTTTACAATTATGTGGTTTTTATACCTGAATTAATATGGATTACCACATGTACAGCATGTTACCTAATCAAAATGCACTAATTAGTCAGATATTATATTACAATTAATCTGATATCGATCTGAAATTACATCAGATAGCCCTTACTCTACATGGGCCGAGGCTCCAGGCTCTGTCGTCTAATTTCTCGTAGAATCATGTCAGTCAATTCCAACCGAAAAGTATTTTGATTATCACTTGAATGATTGTAACGGGATATAAGCGGAGTCATAGGACGCCGCTTCTTTACTCTATTGACAAAGTACGTTTGAGCGGACTCTCTTAGCGCTCTGTTTCGGTGACTACGGATTGAAGGTTGTGTTAATGTTTAGGGTACTTTTCTGACCTCGGAACCTACAGACGTGTACTAAGATATTATCTGGTGATCTACTCCAAGACTTAATATTCCTATGGACATGCAGGGTAGATCAAAATGACGGATTATATAAATCCACATGGTGTGAGGACATGTCAAGCTGCCTAACTTGTAGGCGCATTACAAGCAACATAAAGGTGACAGGATGCGTTCTATTCGGCTTGTCGGAAACCGGATTTAAACCGTTACAACTAATCTAAATAAAAAATTTCATTTATAGAATAAACTACAAATCTAAATTTTTATATAGGACATAGACTTCAGATTAGGTTTCAAAGGCTATTTCAACCCGACTAGAAATTTGGCTAGGCAAACCCGAAAACGTATCGGGTCCCGATCAGGAAGTGGCCGGGCATGCTCGCCTAGCATTACCTGGCCAGATCCTGGTCAGGACCCGACCAGGCACTGGCCAGGCATGCCCGCCCAATCTATCATTACACCCATTATTCATAATATACGTATTAAGAATGTGACAAAATTAAACACTGAGTGTAATTAAATGTGATTAAAGGTAATTAAAACTCTGTTACATTGTGTAAAAATCTAAGTAACAAAATATATTTATAATTTTCTGATTTTTTCGAATTTTCTTAATTTCGCGCCGGAATAAAATAATATAAATTAAGTTTGTTAATTATTTAGATCATTATCCAATATGCTCGAGAAGACAAAGGGAAAAATGTGTGATAACCGTGCAAGGCGAATTCGCGAACTTACTCACCAACGAGTTGGATTGTTCCTCGAGAGTCAAATTGAATTAGAGGGAAAAAATAGTGAATTTGGCATAACTACATATTTCAGTGTTAGTGGAGTAAATTCTTTGAATGACGATTACCGCGATAGTGACTAAGTAGTGCCGAAAAAGCAGTTGACGTAATATCATAGGACGTACGAATTTGTAAAATTATTTCTATCTTTAATATTTTACTTATGCAGTTGTTGACAAAAAAATTTCGCAGGGCTATTAATTGGACAATACCGACATTTATGATTAGCATAACGATTATTGCTTCCGGATTAACGCTTCAGGTAAAAGCGACCCTTCGTTCGTTGTCTATTACTATTCCAACCAGTTTTTATTCAAGTCTTGTGATGTGAGGTTCGCCGGCGGTGGATGGTGCCGATGCATTGTATTTTCTACGACTGTGATGAGGTAATTCATTTACTAAAACGTGAATATTTGTTAGAAAATAATTATTTCTCAATTTACAGAAGACTCTGACATTTCGAGGTCCCCACTGGATAAAAGCAAACAGGTGAGGGCTTTCTCTTCTACATTAAAAAATCCTAAAGATTAGAATGGGTGCATAAAAAAAATGGTTTTTGTTGTATTTTAACTTTTTTTGCGATTCTTTGTATTTGTACTGTGTTTTTTAGTATATTATCACTTTATTATTTTATCCTGTATATATCGTTTATATTTCATGTGTTTATATTTGTTTATTTTATT
Source organism: Cryptocephalus primarius (assembly GCA_963576515.1). Taxonomy (NCBI): domain Eukaryota; kingdom Metazoa; phylum Arthropoda; class Insecta; order Coleoptera; family Chrysomelidae; genus Cryptocephalus; species Cryptocephalus primarius. The sequence goes on along the minus strand of OY754939.1, from coordinate 2,679,912 downwards.
TATTTTATTTATTCATGTATTATTATTCTTTAATATGTTTGTGTTTGTACCGTCTCTTTTGTATGTCGATTTTTGGTGTATTTATTATATTGTGATATTAATAAAATATTGTATAATATAAATTAAGTTTTCTTGACGTGGACCCGGTCAGGTCTTCCTGACCAGGACCTGGCCGGGATTGCACGTCTAGCGCTCTGTAAGGACTGTAACGCAGATGTCCCGTCGGGTCCTGATGAGGACGACCTGACGTGGACCCGGTCAGGTCCTCCCGATCAGGGCCCGGCCGGGCATGCCCGTCTAGCACCCTATAACGCCGGCCCGATCGGGTCCTGGTCAGGATGACCTGACCGGGTCCACGCCAGGAATGCCCGGTCGGGTCCACGTCAGGTCGTCCTGATCAGGACCCGACGGCACATCTGCGTTACAGTCCTTGCCGGGTGCTAGACGAGCAATCCCGGCCGGGTCCTGGTCGGGTACAGGAAATAATTTCTAGTCGGGATTATTGTTACCAAACAAAAGTCCTCCTTTTCTAATTTGAATTATTTTTTTAAATAATTATTTTTTTACTCGTCGTTTACTTAAAATATAGACGGTTCCTGAATAAGGATCATGAGGTAATTTGCACATGAGGCACTTGGTGCATAGCTTCCATTAAAATCACCTATTCAAGTTACTAATTGAAAATGCCTTTCTTTCGAATGTTATTTGCTGTAGGGAGTGGAAATACCGACTCACATGCGACCTCGTTCGCGTAGTTGCGGCAGGCCCAAATGCGGTTCAATCATGTTTGCACAGGGATATTTGCAATCGGGGGATGCTATTCACATTCTGACGATTAGCGCTAGAGGTGCTACAAATCGGGGCTTCTTTAAGCAAGATAAGTTTTTATGTTTTATTCAAAAATAGTCGACTAAAAATAACTAATTACTCTGTAAGTTCCTTAAAAAATGTCTTTCCAGTAAAGTTAATATTAGCACACAGAATATATACGCTAAACAAAAAAACACCTTTAAAAATAAAAAATACAATGAACAACTTTACAGATACCACTAATTTATTTGGGATTTCATTTGCAGTATCATGTTTTAGTAATTTCAGGGATAAAGATGATATTCGTAAAAAAAAAGAATTCGCCAAGATAGCCTCTGAAATAGTCTCTCAATGTTTTTTCACCTAGATAAACCTCATGTATGCAGTAATTACATTTTATTAGAAAATCCGCGTTGTTTTGGTTAAATAATTTTGTACTGTTTTTGAGTTTTGTTTTATGAATAATGTATTATTTGTGATTCAAAAAGTATGCCACGCTATACTGCTTTCAAGAAATGTATCATAACTGGTTGAAAATTACCACTTCCATCATTCTGCATTTACTAAATATATACTTGTAACTAAATTGGTCTTCACGTATTATTCATCTCATGTCTTATCCATTTTTATCCGTTTGAAGCAAAAAAAAAAACAAAGGCAGAAGTCCGTATCGTCCTCTCTCCTAATCATAATTGATAGTCCATTATTTTCCCTTACTCACTCCAATATTCCGAACTTAATTCGACTTGAAATAATACAGGTTTTCTTCGTGCCTGTATGTATGTTCATTAACTCCCTCCTGTTTTCGTATTACCAGTAAATTAGCGCCCCTCTACAATAATTTCTTATTAAATAAGACGTCGCGACGAAGTTAAGTACCTCAAAGTGAAAAGTACGTGAGGAGGGAAAAAGCGCATGTATATTTACGTCTAGAAGATATTCATTGTAATTGCCGCGAGGCGAAGTCTTTCTTGGCGACTGTCCACACGTTCTTCCCGACTACTGTCTCTATTGGGAACACACTCTTTAAATTAAGCGTGCTCACCGCCGACGAAATATTTTAACGGGATTAAAACTCCTGCTCCGTGCCATTTACGCCCTATGTATGTATGTGTATAAAATAGTGGCCACTTTAACATTTTAGAGTACTTAAGTGAAGTTACAGGTTGTACAGATTTAACGTGAATTTATTCAGAAAACGTGGATTTATTGGATGTATTCAAAAATGAGAATTGCAATTGTAGAAAAAAGCCATCATAGTAACAGAAAAAAACCAGTATATCGTGAAATTAAGGTTGTAAATTTACACCAAGGTTGAAAAAATAGAAAGTTATTGAAACTGAGGAAAATGATTGCCATAAAAAATTTTCTAGCTGAAGAAGGTTCGGCTAAGAATAAATAAAAAAAAATATGATAATCAATTTCAGTACTACGAGCGCTGAAGGAAATAGCTCAAGTTTGATGTATTTTTTTCAAGTCTACATCTAAAAGCACCCACACATATTAAAAATGTGCTTCAATCATATCTGTTGATGTTGAATAGTAATTTTGTTCCATTTATCATTATGGATAAGGTTAGGTGGCAATTCCACCAACACGTACATTTGAGAATTATCGTTAATTAACATGAAAAATTTCAATAACATATGTATATTGTGTCTAGGAAACTATGCCGTCTAGTTATTTTAATTGAATTATCGTGTAGATCACACCTTAAAACATAATTAAACCATTAAAACGTAATTTAACCCTGATCGTGGATTAAATCAAGGCCATTTATTAATATTTAACTATATTTCTTCAAATACATATAACCAACAATTCAACAAGTGTCTAACTGATTCCCAGAAGAGAATTGATGCTTTGTTAAAAAGGAGAATTGTTCACCATTGGCCGTTAAGCCAAATTCGAGATCGCGGTGGAATGTTTCACGGATACTGGAATTGTGATTGGCTGAATAATAGAGTAGTGCGGGGTTACAGTCTTCAAGATGTGTTAACTCCCACGAAAAGTCTGGTAATTTGTGAGACCCTTGTGACTAAAATATATCTGAGTTCCGTTAATAGAAATCAGTAATATGAAATCAATGGCCACTAGATGTACTACCCTATTCCCGAATTATACAAGCCGATGACATATTTATTGCCCAAGTGGGTCAGGATGAAATGAATACTTTTGGGAGCAAATTTGCCTTCAGTAGACAGATGTAAAAAATTAAAACTAATATAATAGTGAAGATTTTTCATTTATCTTTTCATATTTTGCAAATTTACGAGTACATGTGGTAAATTGCAATAATGTTTTGGAGGTAGAATTTTTCATGAAGTTTACCCCATCTTAGTGGAAAACTGAGCTACTGATGCACATTACACAATATATTGCCTATTTTATGGTGATTTCAAATGGCATAACGCAAGTGAGTTTTCATCTTAAAAAACGATGTAAGTAAAAGGTAGAGACCTTCTGACGAAGTGTAATTTCACGGTTTTTATTTATTTTATAACATAAACCCTTTAATTGTGTTCAGAATATTTTACAAGGGTGTTAGTCCTTGAAATAGCGGGTTCCTTCTTTCGTAGAAGGTTGATGAACGGGGTTCTTCGTCGCTCCAGGGGTGCGTTGTAGCAATAGAGTGTAAACTCGGTTTGAAACTCGGTAAGTGAAACTGGTATTAAACTCAAACTCAGTTCAACTTTCCGATGCGTTGTACCAGCGGTTTCAATACTCGGTACAATCGACGGGAGGTTCCACATTGTTGCCAGGACTTCCAGCTATATTTTTTATGTTTTTGTGGATGACAAACACTACAAAACCTAACATACATAACCTAACCCAACCTAACCTAGGATGATCTGTACACCCCATTAAAGTTAAGTAACCAAGGTTAAGTAACCTTAGCACCGTAATAAGTAACTCTAAATGTAATATTAAAAGAACAAAACAAACTAACAACTACTGACACCAATGAGTTAAACACAAATGAAAGATTTAGAAAGGTACAAAAATAAAAACATCACGCCAAATGCCAGAACATTCCTCAACCCTAACCATGAAAAAGATGACACAGTCGTTTTAAAATCACAAATCACTGATTATCTTTCATTTCCTGTGTTCGACTCGGGTTTAAACCCCCACATTCGGTGATTCGGCGATACCGAGTTCAATTAACCGCAGTTCCATGGTTAACCGTCTGTTTCGGCGTGCAACGCAATTTTCGACGAGGCACCCTAGGAACGCACCTGTTGGCGGCAAACTGCTTGCTTCGTCGCGATCAGTCAGGGTTAAAGAATATCTTCCCCGGCTTTGTAGTTCGAGAACAGCCTAACCGGAATTCCAACCGAAAGCAACACGGCTGAGACGACAGGCGGAAGAAAACAGTCGGATTTTCAAAAGGAAAGCAGCACAGTTTTAATTCCCCGGTTGCAATCGACGGCGGAATGCTTCTTAGACTAGTCAATGTTTAGAAGGAAAAGTTCTTAAACGAGACGTAATAGACTCTGACTTATTGACTGAGTTTTAAAATCTTTACAATACGAATCTCTATTTGCAAGACATTAATGGCTATTTGTCCTGATGTCACCTTGTGTAGGGGGAAGGTCGCAGCCTTCTTGTTCCCTCGGGATGTGGCTGCCAATTTTGTATAGATTACGGAATTCAGTGAACTGTTTTTTCACTACGTGCTGTTATTTTATTTTCCGTCTCTTCCGCTCTCCTCTTTATGTGTCAATAAGTTCGTGGAAAGAGGATTATGTCTTTTCCCTTATATATTTGCGATATTTTTCAATCGGCGCTCATTTCGAAAACAACTGACCCTGCGGGGCCCATCCCGGGCCCAATAGCCGGCACACAAATTGATATTCTTCGCGGTATATGTAATAATCCGATGTTCATAATAAATTGAGTCTTTATATTCCGGACGACGAGTGCTTCGGAATACATTTCATTAATAAAATTTTCCGATCGTGTCCGCAATTGTTATCCGGGAGAATCTCGGGTTCAATTGGGCAGCGGGACTGTGAAGGCACGTCTTATCAACAGTTAATTGGATCTGGGATTGCACGGAGTCCCAATTTTTTCCCTTTTTTTTTTAAGATGAAACAGGGAAAATTTAATTTTGGTTTCTTTGCTATATCCGGGACGCATGCGGAATAGCAATATCAGGAGAAAAGGAATAAGGAGAAACAGCCCCGAAATCGATATATGAAATATGTTTATGAGTTTTGTTACTAAATGCAAAATGTTCGCTTCCCGTTATCATTCCCTTGGTCGAAAGTGAATAAGTAATTTAGTTTTCTGTTACTCCTCTTGATAAAATTTTATGTACAAAGTAAATACATAATGATAATATATTGTTAAATTAAAAAATTTAAAAGCTGACGTGACACCTAAAAGCGTAAGAGTAATTATATCCTAGGTGGTAATAAAATGCAAGCACTACGACGTTTATGTGTATTTTTTACCAAGTTAATGAATATATTCCAACTATTCCACAAACATTTGGTGGTTATAAATCGTAGCGAAAATAACCAATTTTGGGATAAAAACGTGCCTTTGAGAATATAAGTGAATAAATTTTTTGTGAATGTCTATCAATATCTAAAATGGTTATAATTAACTTCTAGTAATTTTATGTACAAGTCATATTCATAGAATGAGAGCCGTCAACTTACATTTTACCTGGTTTTTGCACGGCAATTGTTTTTCACGCCAGTCGTGAAAAGCGCGCTCTGGTTCGAATTTTATGTGCAAATTTGAGAAACGTCTTTGCAGATGCCTATTGCACTAAATGTTCCTAAGAAAATTGCCAAGGTCAGTTGTAACGAGTGTAACAGATCATTTCATACCAAATGTTCGCAAATTTACATCACTCATAGAAGTTCTTTCTCTTGTAGTGTTAGATTTTTCTCGAACAACTGCAATAACTTTGACTTGCCGACCATTGTACAGATTTTATGTAAAAGGCGCGTGTGAGCCAAATAACGTCTTTATTAGACAATAGCTCTCCCGTTTTTCAATACCCCATGCGCTCACACTCATTCAGTGCACTTCACCTAACTGGTACTTCTGGCATAATGAACTGTGGAAGTTTGTACGCTGAATTTTTCGGTGTTAATGACCTCCACTCATATCAAGCACTTTCCCACAATGACCAAATATCTGCGTTATTCTCATGTGTAATGAATGGTTTTTCCCGTAACGATGAACGACTTAATAAGCTAGAATTGCAGTTGTCTATCATTAATGCTCGCCTCAATGCAATAAACTTGGTAATATCTAACCAAGAAAATCTAATTGGTGATTTAGAGGAAATTAGAATTAGAATTCGAGAAGTCGAATTAGAAAAAGCTAACACTCCTCAGCTTGTAGCTGCTAATGCCGTAGTTTCTGCTATTCTGATGGTCGGTGCTCAATCAGCAGATCTTTTAATTTCCGGTTTACCCGTCAATTGTAACATGAGCAACGATGAAATAATTAGTCATATCTTTACCGCAATAGATGCCGACACGCTTCGCAGCGATATATTGCGCATAAACAAATTTGAAGCTCGCCGTAATATCAGTATCAGTATATCTTCTCCCCAAACCACTCCTCGAAATGTGTCATCCACCATATTTTCATACTGCTTCATCTCAAATCTCCGCAAATTCGTGACGAGATCATATACCTCAAAATACGTACTGGTAATTTAAATGTCCCACGCGTATTCCGCCAACTTACTGAGCAGTCTGTTACCATACTGTATCTAGGTGAATGGTTGTTTCCAGGTGTCTGGACATCATGCAATAAATCTGAAATATTTATTTCATACTGTCCAGTACAATGCCAGAAACGCGAACATTCAGAGATTTTTAAAAATTGTGATATTAATAACAAATTCAGATATCTATGATGCGCTATTTCGGCGGGCCCCCGTGCGCAATAACACGACTTGTCATTGTTATTATCAGATCGAGTGAATACTTTTAACAATACCCTACTTAATGTCTTAAATATTCATGTACCTCGGATTAAGCGCACGGTCAAGCGCCCCAACACGCCAGGCGCAGTGGAAGTCCCGATCTTAAGGAAACATATCGAACTATGCGTCGTGACGTAAAAGCCCAGCTTACAAATGCTCACCTATGCTATATTCGCATTAAGATTTCAGCTACTCAGAACAAAAGCTCAATATGGCGCATATTAGTAAAAGAAAGACTAACAGTAGGTATACCGGCACTAGGTCCATCCCCACCACGTTTTTAAGCCCCGCCCAATTACCTGAATTCTCCTAACCGACACGTGGGAAGGTGGTACCTAAGATAAGTTACGGAAAGTAGGGATGTATGTTACTGTGTAGCAGTTCAATTGTAATAGGGTAATCGATCATTTTCAGGTCCCGACCCAAGAGCTACGAGGCATCAAAGCAGTCACCGTGGCGGTGAACACTTCCACGAACGGGCTGCTTTACGTCATGTCAGCCTACTCATCGCAGGGCGGCGACCTCGACGAAGGCGGCCTTAATATCCTGCTTAACATCGGCAGGAGGCAGGTCGTAGTCATCGGCGACTTAAATGCCAAGTCTACGACATGGCATAGTAGGACTACGAATCGAAGAGGACGCACTCTGGAAAGCTTCTCCGAAGATTACCACGACGTCATCACCATGGGCCCCCACACCCCCACCCACTACCCCTCCGCTGGAGGGAGGGGGGACGTCATAGACCTGGCGATGCTGCGGCGGGTTTACCTGCCGACGGAAATCGTCTCTTTCCAAGAGGGCTCTTCCGACCACAACCCGATCCTGATGACGCTGGGCAACGAGCAGGAGGGGAAGACCGGACTCACGAAAACCATCGTGGACTGGGACCAATTCCCGCACACGATGCGAGGCGCCATAGGACCGATTCCCGTCATCCGGACTAGGACGGATTAGTATCAAGCTATCTGCGACCTGTCAACGAGCGTCAAAAACGCTCTGGCAGAAAACACGAGGGAGTTTCCTTACAGAGCTTGGAGCAGGTATGGCCAAATCCCGGATTTCCTGCAGGACCTCATACGGGAGAAGAACAGAGCCCGAAGGAGAGCTCAGCGAACCCCAACCGACGAGGCGCGAGCGGAGGCAAAGGAAGGAGCGAAGGCGAGCGGAGGAACACCTTCTGGAACAGGGGGATCGACGTCTGGAGGAGGTGGACCCCCAACAACCCGGGTTCTGGAATCTGCAGAAAGCTCTGCGGAATAAACGCGGACCGATGCCACCGATCCATGGGGAGCGAGGAATCGTCTACACCCCCGCGATATGGCCGAGGTTTTCGCCGACTGCCTGGAGCGGGAGTCTAGGGAGAACCACCACCCGGACGAGGACGACGACCACGAAGACATAGTACGACGCGAGGCGGCGAGGATCCGGAGGACCCCAGCAAAGGGGACACTGGAAGCTGCTACGACCGACGAAGTCTATCAGATCGTCCGCAGGCTCAAGCAGAAGAATGCGCCCGGGATAGACGAGTTGAGCAACCGCGCCCTTAAACACCTCGGACATAAGGGTGTGGTTGCTCTAACCAATATTTTCAACGCCATGATGCGTCTCCATTACTTCCCAGAGCAGTGGAAACACGCCATCATGGTGTTGATACCCAAACTTAATAAAGAACTTCTGTTTCCACAGAATTACCGGCCGATCAGTCTCCTTCCTACTATCAGCAAGATCGCGGAGAGGGTGAACTACACGAGACTTCTCGAAGCCACCGAGGAGCTACGTACCCGCTCTAGGCCGAGTAGGAGCCCCTACAGAAGCCGCCTTAAAGAGCCACGAGTCGGAGCCTGCCCAGGACCACGCCGAGAAGGAGCCCCCGACGCCGACAACTAGGCCGTCAAACGGATCTTGAGACAGCCCAGCTGCCGTTCCGAGCCCCTCCTCGCCCCGACGGCCACGAAGTATTTCCAGGACGGAACGGGCCAACCCACGTGGCTGAGTCGCGGTTTTCTGCGGTTTCTCGCGACCGTAACCAGAATTGGTAGCCACCTCCCGAGGGATTCAGAGGGCCGCAGCCTTCCCCCTCACAAACTCCCGTACATATAATGTACCACAATTATGTTAACTTTTGTATATTGTATAACTTAGGACGATGCCATAGGCTTATTCTTGTATATACGTAGCGTTAGTAGTAATATAAAAATTTTAAAAGTCAAGTTCAATTATAACGAAATCCTCAACTCGCTCACACCCAGTCAATCAATTTATAATTTGCGAATTGACGGACACTAATGACTTAGAAATCGAAAACAGATGTGTTTGTTTATATGTGTCTGAAATTATTAAAAGTTCTATTTAGAGAAATTGTTCCAAATAATACAGGATTATACATGTGTGCGATATACAGTGCTTTAAATGCAATGATGCCCAAAGGAGAGAAAAACAATTGTTTTTTATGGCAAACACACACAATTTCATGTTTTTGGGGGCCTTTGTTTGCAATTTCAAAACTGTTTAATATTCGACTCGACCATGGTGTAATAAACGTTAGCTATTTTAAAAATTCGTCATTCACTTGCAGTTGTAACTTGAAGTAGTTTCATTTACATTATCTACGATGGAAAAGTGTTTAATTATCAACAATTCCCTAAAGACTGTTCGCCGACGTGGAGTTCAAAGCCGCTCATTATTGTTCAAAATCCGCTCGATTCCTTAGAAAGCAAATCTTGTGAAATGGGTAAAATGATAGTGGAATTAGTGGTAATCGGAATGGAGAGCATAAACCCCACCGCTCATGTTGGATTTAGATTTTGCTCAAGAGATTTACCAGGAGAGAAGGATGGATGCGTTTCGAACCTCTAGGAGATGTTACTGTAGAGAATGTGTGGAATACAATTTCTTCTATCTACCAATCGAATTGCGCCGGTCTTAATACCGAAACGTTCTGTTTGAGAGTGAAGTCAGTAAAATTACCAGCAGGGAGTGGGCGTGGTTATAAATATAAGACATTTGAAGAAAAGTGTCGAAGCCGAAGAGGTCTTGTTAGTGTTAACAGTAAAGACAAATTTTGTTTACGTTGTGCTGTAGTTGTCTCAAAACCCTACATTAACAGGGATCCCCTGTACAATAAACACGGGAAACGTGCAAGAACACTTAGCGCTAAAAGTGATACAAGAGGCTAGTATAGAGATCCACGAAATTGGTGGAGGTTTACGAGAACTTCACGAGTTCCAAAAATTTTTAAAATATAGTATTGTAAGGCTGCAAATTATAACCAGTCAAGACGTCTTCTCGCCATTTATATGTCATATAATGACGCTAAGAAAAAAATTTCACAAGTTATAGTAATGCCTCATAAGTGTGTCAATGTCGACCACCAGTTTATTCTAAACCAAATTTTGACCAAAACTGATAGTACTTCGGAAGTGATTATGGGAGGAACGCCCGCGTGTGTGTGTGTGTGTGTGTGTGTGTGTGTGTGTGTGTGTGTGTGTGTGTGTGTGTGTGTGTGTGTGTATGCGAGCCTGCGTGCGCGCGTGTGTGCGTGTGCGTACACGTGCGCGTGCGCGTGTGCGTGCATATAGAGATGGTAATCCTACATCTGTCCTCACGCAATCATTATCAGATCGTAGCGGAAACAGAAACAAAGCTATCATCTTGTGTTGAAAACTCACCAGTGAGTTTTATGGATTATACTTTGTTTCGCAATGCTTGCAATTCTAGAGGAGTCGCTCTTTATGTTCACCACTCTCTCACTGCTAAGGTTATTGGTTTCTCCTCCCACACCTGGTCTTGTCAATCCGGATATCGTCTATGTGAGGTAGCTCAAGCCTCTCAGCCTCCAGTGTTTGCCGCGTTTGTCTATAGACACAGTCCGCCACATGCCCTTTTTTCCCTGGCAATGACTTTGTTGGGAATATTACCACGCACATGCATTGTTATTATACTAAAGTAATCGTGTGCGTTTTCAATTCCACCCAGTTATAGGATTCAAGTGGTACACAGTTTGTAAGGGCGTTTGTTGCAGAAAACTCTTTATTTTCAGTCCCTTTGCAACTTTTCATAGGGTCACCCTACTTTGAACTGTGATTCTGGGGTATATCACTGTCTGATAATCAGAAATGATCTTATCGTTGACTTCTCGAAATTTGAAATGCTGTTCATTAACGATCTTGACCTTATTTCAGCGACAATCAAAGCCTCCATGACAGCATCCCGTTTACATAATTTTACATAGCGTGATTTTAAATAGAATGACCAAACGGCCATTCTTAGCCATCTCAATGGATGCAATTAGACTACTACTCATACTTCCACCTCCCTAGATGGATGACTCCACAACCTTAATTCTAATTTGTCATCTGCAGTTGATCTTTATGCCCCCTGTAAAACAATGGTCTCTGATAGTAAGAAAAATAGATCCGCTTCACCATGGTTCACTGCTGAGCCAAGAAAGCTGCTTAAGAATAGAGACATGTTGTACAGGCGGTATAAGAGATGCGGATTCCATAACGACCTATTGAGGTACAGAAATGTGCGTGACTATCTCCACCAAGAGGTTAAAACTTCTAGACGAAATTTTTATTACCACAGATTAGTCTATCTCCGACCCGAGGTCGCTTTGGAAAGAACTCAGACGTTTAGGACTCAATTCCAGTCCGAATTATTCTTACTCTCCCTTCCATATAGAAAATCAAAATGAGTTTTTCTTCAATGTATCCTATGATCTGATCCTTGAAACTAGCAACCAAGGAGTTGGTTTTCCCTTTTCTGATGTCAGTATTGAAGACATTTGGAATGCCGTTAACAGATCTACCTCGCAAGCCAGAGGCACAGATGTCATTCCGCAATTAGTTATTCAACTCGCTCTTCCCGTCATAGTTACTCGTCTTCAAATCATTTTTGATTTCTTTTTGCAACAGTCAATTTTTCCCAGCAGGTGAAAGCCTCCTTTGGTTCTATCACTTAGCAAAACGACCTTTCCGAAGAATCTAAGTGACTTTCGCCCTTCAGGCAGAAAACAGAGAAGACATCTTCTCTGTTTTCTGCCTGAAGTCTTAGAAAAGCTAGCACATGGTCAAAATCAAAACCATGTTGATGCCTCCTACTTTATTGACCCCTACCATTCAGGATGTAGGTCTGATCATGGTACGCATACCGCTTTACTAAAGCTTGTAGAAGATATAAGACTTGCCATGGACAATCGGATAGTCACTCTCTTGTTACTATTTGATTTCGGCGAAGCCTTTGATACGGTCTGTCATGTGATTTTTTTGTGTAAACTTCAAGAAATTGGTTTTTCTAAACAAATACTGGTCTGTATTGCGCCATAACTCACTTACCGCAAACAGGCTGTTGTTGGCCCCAATAACACCCTGTCGTCGTTTATCTCAACAAACACCGGAGTCACTCAAGGCTCGGTGTTAGAACCTTTTCTATTCTGCTTTTATATTGCCGACATTTCGCGCAATCTTCAACAGGGCGTGGCTCATTTAGTGTAAGCAGACGATTTACAAATCTATGCATAGTGTTCTTTGGCCCATCTCGACGACTCTATAAAAGTGATGTCTCACAATGCTGAAGGATTTCACGACTAGTCAGCATCTAACAGACTGAAATTAAATGTAGACAAAAGCCACATTCTTTTCAAGGTCTAATAACTTTATCACCATCGATACAGTCAGAGTAGAATTTGAGTCCTTAGTACGGAGTCTAGGGGTAATACTCGACACCAAACTGAACTGTAAAAGCCATGTATTAAATATCTGCAAAAAAGCCAACTCTCTTATGCACAGACTCAACTATTTTAGGAGCAGTACTACTCCTGAGTTAAGAAGGCACTTGGTACAAGTAATACTATTCCCCTTAGTTTACTACTCCTCGATTGTTTTCAGTGACCTCTCCAATGAGCAAAGTTATAGCTTATAAAGTTATAGGGGGTCTTAAACCCCGGAGTCCGTTATTTCTGCGGTATGGGGAAGGATGTTCATATCACTCCTTACTAGAGGGAGTTGGGATGGTTGACTGAAATTGGTCGTAGAGAGTATTTCTCTCTTTGCTTTTAGCACAAACTGCAGAGAACAGGCAGACCCGAATTTTTTGCGCGGCCCTTCAGCTAGCATTCTGGTTCACGTCCTGCGAGAGGAGAGACTAAGGCTCCCGTTATTCCGTGATATCACACTGTTACCCTTCGCAACTCATTCCATATATCCACAGCGTACCTGTGGGACTCGTTACCACTGACTCTAAGGAATTCCACGTCTCATAATTCATTGAAGCGTCGTCTTTTCAACTACACCTTCAACAAAAAATCTTCCTAATTCTATGTACCCAATACCATACTTGTACTAACTTCTTTTTCCTCTTCCCTACATGCGTAAATCGCTCTCATTCCCTCATTCGCAATTCATCGACTCGCCTTTGCCAGTCGTGTCTCACTTTCACTCTCTAACTCTCATCTTTGCTTATGTATTCAGTGAGTTCATTTTACTATTCGCGTTCACTTGTCCAGCTATCATCTATCATAGTAGCATATTGCATTTGATTTAATTTTGTTTTTTGACATTAATATTTTAGTTTAATTTACAAAACAGTATATTTCTTTTTTGTTATTTCTAAATTCAACTTATTTTGTAACATGTTGCGTAAGGAAAAATAAATATCTATCGATCTTTCTATTTATCTATCAATCTCTCTTCTCTCTCTCTCTCTCTCTCTCTCTCTCTCTCTCTCTCTCTCTCTCTCTCTCTCTCTCTCTCTCTCTCTCTCACATTAGCTTTAGCCTCTTTCGTACTCTTATGATGGTGTGGAGTGGGAACACAACGTGTGAAAAAGATAAAAAAAGAACTCTATGCGTAAGACAGAGGTAGAACAAACAATAAAAAAATTTGGTGTCGCACTCGGCGGAATGAGAGGCTTAGTCCATTCCTATAAGCAGCCTGTTAGCAAGCCCAATATTCAGACAGACAAAATCACTTCCGACCTAGCACCTAGCGACTTCCGCTAGATGTTTCCATCTCTTTGCATTTGAATCGATGGCTCGGTTGGCAACGCAATGGTATGAAAATAACAAGGAACTCAAAGACATCAGTCAAGGTTGTCAGCTGGTTACATTCTCACACAGCGAATGCGGAGTGGAGTGAGAGAGAGAGAGAGAGGAAAATGAAGTAAAATGAAATTTTTAATAACTTTACTTTAGTTACTTTACTAATGTAAGTCGTATTTTAATCGTGTTAATAAATTTTACGTTCTATTATGTAGATAAGTTTTATGTGACTATCTATATGTGATGTTAAGTGTACGAATCGTAGATAAGTAGATAGGAAGTAATTTCCGAGCCAAGACGTCAGTCTCAACATCCGGCTAGACCAATAAGACTTGGCAGCTCCGGAAGAGCTATTCAAGAGGGAGGATCTGTTGATTGGGGGATATCTACTATCGAGGCGCAGCCTTATGTCCCAACTTTTGGCTTGGAAAATAGTAGATAATGACAACACCGTTTCATACGTTAAAAACCTTTCACTGGTATGCTGAAATGTCGAATTTAAACAAAATACCGCAGGTAGGTAGTGCCAAGCATGGAAAATCTCACATTGATTTCTGATCAATCAGCCTCACGTCGGATTCTGGGGAGGCACAAATTCGATGAGCTGTAGAAAACAACACAAATTAAATGTTACCAACATATATATGGCTACAAATAATATCAGAGCAATGAGCACTCCAGAAACCCTTGTCAAAAAAGAACTTGAAGATATAAAATGGGACGTCCTACATCTCTACGAAACACCTCTACCAGGAGAGAAAACCATCATTCTGAAATCAGGACACATATTATACTAAAATAACTCCATCGAACCTAAAGGCCAAGGAGGACGGGCACTTCTTATTAATAAGAAACGGAAACATGTGCTAACTGAAAAAACTCGATCTCTGACAGGGTTATTTACATGTCCATCAAATTAAACAAGAGCAATAGCATCCAGTTTATTTACGGATATGCAAAAGCCATAACTTCACACAAAACCACTACAAAATAATAAGTGATGATTTTAATGCCAGAACTGGCTAAAAGAGCACAACCGACTCAGATAACGTCGGAAATTTTGGTCTGAGAATAAGGAATCAAAGAGGAGATATGCTAATATACCACTTAAATAAATAAAATTTGTACTGTCTGAACACTTCGTTTAAGAAACGCAAACAAAGGAGTAGACTTGGAAAGGCCCTGATGGGGAAACCAAAAATAAGATCAATTTTATACTTTCAAATAACAGAAAAATATGCACAGACGTATCATTTCTAAACCGATTCGACGCAAAAAACGATCATAGACTGGTAGAGCATCTATTAGTTTCAACCTGAAAATTGAGAGAAACAAACTCATTCGTACAGACAAGTTTCCTAAGATTGAAGAACTAAAACTTAGGAAAACAAAATGTCAAAACGAACTAGAAAAGACATTAGAACCAACTGCAACTTTGAATGGAATGGACATAAATGAACTGAACCAGCAAATCACCAACATCCACATCGCGACAAAAAAGATTTGCATCAAATCCAAAAAAAAAACAACCAAAGACATTACAACTTATGGGGCAAAGAAAGAGAACTCCCGGAGTGACATCAAGCTATCGGGAATTAAATAATAGAATACATAGGGAAGTGAGAAAAGATGTTCGATCTTATCACACCAAGATAATTGAAAATTCAATAGAGAACGTTACAAATATGAGAGTCGTAAGTTCAAAAGTATCCTCAAGCAAACACAACATCACCGAAATGAAAAATTAGACCAGTAACATACATTACATAAGGTAACAGCAGAAAGATCGCGATATATATTAAAGATTTTTACGTTCCAGAAATATGAAAGCAAGAAATACAGGCTGCCCTCAAACAAATGAAAAATAGAAAATGTCCAGGAGAAACGGAATCACACATGAAATGCTGAAAATGGCAGGAGTGGTTTTTGAGGAAATCTACAATCTTTTCTAAGTAAATATCTGCAAGAAGGCAAAATTAAGAACACATGCAAAACGCAGAAGTGATCGTGCTTTTCAAAAAGGGGATAATAGCAGTAAAGAAAACTATCCCATTTGTAGAAGCTTCTTACCAGAATAATGACCAATAGACTAACAAACTCGATGCGTACCAACCAGTGGAGCATACAGGATTTAGCAATGGGTTCAGCACTATAGATCAGCTACAAGCTATTAGAACATTAATAGAAAAAAACAACGGAATACAACATACCTCTTCAGTTGGCATTTGAACATTTTCACAAACTGTTCGATTCTATTGAAACTTGGGTCTTCATACAAATTATGGACGGCACTAGAATAGTTTCCAGGTATTCAAGGTACCTATTAAATACGCCACTTTTCACATCAAAATAAATGAAGATCTAAAAACGGATAAGATGGAAGTAAATAGGGGAGAACATTAGAGCGAAACAGTATCTCCAAAACTATTTACTCTGGCGCTAGAGAACATCTACAGAGCGTTGCAATGGGAAACGAAAGGCATAAATAACGACAGTTCCTACTTGAACCATCTCTGATTTGCCAACGGCATCATCCTAATATGTAGTACCGTACATTAAGGATGTTCGATACCTTGTAGGGACAAACTAATACCGCTAGATGGTGGTAGTACCAGAAACACCGAAATAAAAGATAAGAGTATAAAGGCCAGCCCACCCGGGTGCCAAAAATTATCCTCGGAACTGCAATACAATCTAAGAGGTACAGATGTTTATAAGATCTGAACTCCTACGGTGCCGTTTGTAGCGACAACGGGAAATCATTACGTATCGAGTGTTCTTTGGTATCAACTTTTTTATGAACTTGTGTTGCGCCATATATGGCGCAAGTTGCTAAATGTACAGGGGGTAAAAGAATTAATTTTACTAGTTTTTCTTATACAGCACGTGCATATGCGGCTGCAATTTCACACTGTACAGATCCAGCTTGGCATCTGCATGTACGGAGAGGTGGTAAAACATTCCAACAAGTATTCAAATCCAGATAGCAAAAACACCTTAACAGACAAAACAGTAGTAGAAAGAACGTTACACACAAAATTCGGCATGTGAGTTCTGGACCAGATTTTGATTATGGACCGAATGCAGTATAACCAGACATTTCGGAGGAGCAGCTTTCAAATAGAAAATCTAACTTTTTAGCAAAACTACAGGATAGGGTTTCAACATTTGATAAGCTTAAAGATATAGAGAATTCTACCAGAGAGCAACATAATTGCACACTATGGCATGAACTAAGGAAAGACTATTTAACTGCCTCCAATTTCGGAGCAGTTATAAAACTTTTTTTTTAAAACTAGCTTTTTTTGTAATACCCCTTATTTACATTTTGTAGTGACCCTTTCTCAAAAAAATGGTATTGCAAGGTACTCAAGACTACACAATTAATAAATAATAAAAGTTTCTGAAATGTTACATAGTTCAGTTTTTCTCATTATTTATAACTTTGGTTCATACTGATTCAAAATTTTATTTTTAATGATCATATTCGATAACAGACGAGGCGGAAATATTTCAATTACACATTTTGAATGATAAATTTACCTCGTTAGTTTACAGTTCCTAGTTTCTGTTCCGACCAAACACTTACTTGTTACAAATTCACTTGAGGGGAGTTTACCATGAAATAAAAAAGTGTTCAAGCCTTTGAAAGAACATATAAAATATATGTGCTAACGAAAGATATGAGCAATATGTTAGAAAAAAGGTAAAGATTGTAGAGGTAAAGAATGTGAATTGTAATTGGAACATTACAAGTTGTAATGGTAAAAATTGAAATTTACTGTATTCCTTTGCGAACGTGTGTATAAGTGCCATTATTATTATTTATGTTATTTTCAAGTAATGATTTGTATAAAGAAAGACTTCGTAAAAATGACATTTTTGGAAAAACGAGATCGAAATTGTATTTTATCAGCAATAAAGAAAGGTCGTCTCCCTTATGGTGTGAAAGTTAGTGATTTCGTGTAGTATTTAAAAATATCTATTCGAGGTATACGAATGAGAATAATAGTCATAAATTTTATTGTCCGGTCACCGTGGTCGAGTCGAAACCTCCCACACCTAAGCTATTGGTTCCCTAAAGTGGCTTATCACAAAGCGGGCGGGGCTGTGGAGGGGCGTCATTCATTAATTTAATTTAGCTCTGCAGTTGATAATTACAAAAATTTAGAGTAATAACTCTAGCTGTCAGTAACAACTACTTCATTATTATTTTTCTGCGTGGCCCGACATTGCCACTTAGTCTTTACATGCAACTTACAGCAGTATTTAGTTATTTCTATATTTAAATCATAATTCTGGAAAATCTAAACATATTATTGACAAAAGCTTCTCGCACTTTTTTTCGTATACAGAATATGAACTGCCTAGTGAAAGAAATTTAATGATTGACTGATTAGTTTGTCTTCTAGAGCTTACAGAAAATTGCATTGTATGGTATATGGATATTTTAATGTATCGAACAACCTTAACTAAGCAACATGTTAAAATATCTAAACGATGCTCCAAAAATTCGGCCCCAAATTGACCATCGCAAAAACCAAAATAATATGTAACACCTAAGAATTCGTTAGCTAAGTTGAAGTTTCCTTTCCCATTTTTCACATTTTAACCTCTTAATAAATAGATAAATATGCACTAACCAATGTATAGATATGAAAAATAATTTTGGCCTCACCATGCAGTCACGAGTTGACACAGCATGTTAGGCTGTTTTAATGTATAATATTACTACTACTCCATTTAAACCGGACTTCAATATAGTGCACTATTTTTCCCACCTGATAGTCACAGTTTTCCCGTCCCCTTTATTAGTTTAAGCCCAGGTTCCGGAGTGCCGTCCCGTATTCTCGATCCATTTATCCCGCGAATGAGGGAAAGAGAAGTTCTCGTCCTGGAGCCTGGGCATCCGTTCATGATTAATCCCGGCGACGAACAAAACAGTCCCAACTTCGAAAACGACATTGTCTCCTATGATGACCGTTGACGTTGCATCCGGGAATGCACTCCGCGTTTCCGGGGAAGATGGAAGCCTTGCAATAACGAGAAAACGGGATTGAGAGGGGTAATTATGTGTATGGACGTGGAGCACAATTACACCATACGTTTCGTGTATCGGGCGAAATTCCATGCATCCGACCATTCGTTTTTTACAATTACCTCCCGGTTTTAATGTTCGGTATTAATGCCACAATCTCCCTTACTTGAAATAAAGATTTAAAACTAACCTTACGTTTCTCAGATGGTTTAATCGCCTGTTTGGACCGAACAACAGCCGCATGAAATATTCAACTAATTACCCCAAAATCTCGTTACAAGATCTCTGCCGTAAAATTCATTTAGTTCCGGCGCTCTCCAAAAAATATGTAGGCACATATGTACGTCGCAGACGTACCTTCCTGCCCGATAAAACCGATTAATTTTTATTCGAGGACCACTGGAGGCCCTAATAAACGTCATGTATTATTATTTATTATTCACCGTTGCAAATTTTAATATTCGGCCAAGCAGCCCAAAATTACACCGTCAGTAGAGCAGGTACACGAAATTTCAATTAGTGTTTCCCAGTAAATCAAAACTCGCGAGCGGATAATCGTAGAACGTTCGGTAGAAAAGAGAAAGGGAACAAGCGTTTACTTTTTTCCGAGGGATATTAATAAGGAGGAGAGAGAGAGAGGGAGAGGGTAAAAGAGAAAGAGAGAGAGTGAAACCTCACAACGACTCTTGGAGCTGAGCGTTCATTAGACGTTAATTCGATTTTAATCTGGGAATCTGCAAATTGAAAATTATTCAGGTGGAACAAAGAAACCAACCGGAAACCGTAACACCCTCTGTGCACAATTCTCCAACGACATGCCGGCAGAATTTTTTGATAGGTTCCAATGCTTAATTATCATCTCTACAGGGATTACGAATAAAACAATTCACACCAACTACTTATAAACTGACTAAAGAATACCTCATATAAAATTTTATTTAAAAAAACGTTTTCAATTTTATACTGTAGAGCAGGTACACTTAAGATCGCTCGTGGTAAGAGTGACGTCACACGGTTTTTAGTGCTGGAATGGAGCCTTAGAACGCGATGAGTTCGACGCCGACTACATTTCCGGCACCTCCCACCGGACCCCACTTTTTAAACATCGCGAAATTCAACTGCTCGATCTTTTACCTCAAAATAAAAATAAGGCTTTCGGAGTTTATACTAAAAGCCATTTTTTCAGTTTTTGTTTTATGATGAAATCTTAATAAAACTAATAATCCAATCAGATTCTACTGAAAAAGTAAATGGGTAACACATATAAAATATATGTGAATACAGTTCATTCACTGTAAGGAGTTACATTTAGCAGACAAGTTTCATACAGATTACTGTCAAAAAACAATGGTTAGTTTTCATTTTAACTTATTTATTATCATTATATTTATACCATTTATACAGCCGAGTTTTCTTCTATTATTCCATTATTATTTAACATCATGCCGGATATATTTGACTGGTTCTAATGGGCCCTAAATTCATTTATACGCAAAATGTATTTTTAAACATCAACGGATATATAGAGTAAAGTTTATAATATTCATAGACCTACCCCCTATCAATTCGTGTACATATTTCGAACATTCCAAAATGATACTACTTTCAAGATTTATGTTGGTAAACTGTACTTCTTTTTAAATACTTTCGGCTGTAAAGTTGTTGCAAACACGTTGGCCTTCAAGATGAATTATAATGTTTCAAGATCCGTAAAGAAGTGTCCATAAAAATTGTATAAAACCTGATATTTTATTTAAGCATATTATATACACATACAGAATACCTATAAATGTTACGTTAGTGGGTTTTTACTAAGTAATAAAACTAACTATGACTAATTGATCGCAATTTATATACTGACACTATACGGACGTATACTAATTCATTTAAACGTAAATTTATATGCGATGGGTTTTTACGACTGATGTCGGCTTCGGCTCACATGAACATCTGTTCGTGACTGACTGCTTATCTCTTTGTCGCTTTTTATACTCTAATGGTAATAATTTCGAGACTTTTCTAGAACAATTAAACAATTCTCGGAATCGGTCGGCGCCGGCCCGTCCGAAGAAACATCGAGATTATTCCAGTAGCTTCGACTACCGATAAGGGGTGAAAAATTCGTTACAATAAGTGTTCCATGACGAATATCTGAGTTTATACGTAGCACAATTGCGTTATTGACAAAATTTTGTTGAAAACCAAAACGAATAATTCAATTCCCATTGAAAGATGCCCGTGTAATACTGAATAAACTTATATATTCCCGTTTCTGTCCAATCGATGACTAATATTTAGATGTTCCCAGGATAATTTTTGAAATCGGATTTCGACTATTAACACAAATTAAAATTATTTAGCAGATATTTTCGCAACTTTTTTTAAACATTATCATATTTTAACTGTGTTGAAGTTATCCTGTTATTAAAAAAGGATTTTGCTCTACGACAACTTCTTTTTTATAAACACCTGCATCGGTTTTCCCCCCCACTCGTGGGAATAACTGTGGATTATCTAATCAATTTATCTTTGTATAGGACGGGAAATACGGGCGACGTAGGTAATACATACATGCAATACACATAGAATGTGGCAATACGGAAATGAACACGGAGGGGGATATTTAAGGCAACTCCGGGGGGGGGGGGTGGACAAAGAGTGAGGATCAAATAGGGTAGAAAGTAGTGGCAAAGGGAAAGAAATCAGAGACCAAAGGGAAAGCTGCGCAGGTAATGACATCTTGGGGTGAGAATGTGGTCGAGGTTTGATAGATCACAATAAAAACTTGTAAGACGTTGAGGATTCCTCCCGAAGTGACGACGGCGACAGAAAACGGAAAAGAGGGAAGGCAAGGAGGAAGCAGAAGTCGTAAGGTCAAATTAGCTGGAGGACGATAGTAGAAAAGGAGAGGGTAATATGGTAAGGGAGTGATGGTGAGCTAACAAAGACGGAAGCGCCCGTGGACCTTGAACAAAGTACGCCGACAGGGGAAAACGGAGACAGACGGGTGGGGATGGCGGGCGAGCTTAGCGGTATTGCGATGGTCGCGGGAAAGATGGGGCACGATTGGAGGGGGAGCCGGTCCACAACCATAGGAGAGGTCCCGCTTTTTAGAGGATAGATTCAGGATATTGAATAGGATCCTCACGCACTCGAATCTTCCGGTGGGTACGAGGAAACCTCTAAGGAAGAGAGTTAGGGAAGAGCACTCTGGGGTTCAAACAGCCTGAAGTTTTCGGACCTGGTAACACACTTTGAGGGAGGGGTGGAACGCCTTCAGGCTTTCGTGAACAGAATGAAGGGAGAACTGAAGGGATATAAAACAGGGAAAAGGAGGCTGGAGAGTATAAGATTAGAAGGGGAGATGCGCAAAGCAGAACCGAGCGGGGCTTAGCGTAACCGAAAAGTGGGAATCATAAGTCTGAACAATATTATGCGTGTGTGTATATTGGAAGCACTACTGAGCAGGTCGTCGCGAGTCACTACCGAGCATGTCGAGCAAACACAAATCAGTCTTTCTTTCAAAGCGTTTACGAGCTGAAATCATGTCATATCTTACCTAAATATCATGTAGACCTTAAAATTGTAGCTAGTTTTTCAATGGGAGAGACTGACTTCATTCGAAAATAACTGTAGAATCTCTCGGAATCGTCTTAAAAAATTCTAAAGGACCAATTCGCCAAGTTGTTATTTTCGTAATTTGATAGTGTGTCCTAAAAATTCTTTATTTTCGAAATCGTCGTTTTACTCAGGGATTTTCTAATAACAACAACAATATTATTGAATTTATAGCATGACCACCCACCGTTTTGTCACAATCAATTGTGAAATCCGTCACGAACCTGCCTAGCTCAACGCGTTAATATGTACACAAATTCTTGTCGCTCGGTTCAGGTACATCACGCTTCGGGCCCACACGCTCTCAGTGAACACGGCAACGACAGGGAACAGTAAAGTTAGAATGGGGGTCTGTGATCGGAATGTACATATCTCTAAATACCGGTATGAGGGATTTGGAGGGGGAGATTGAGAGAGAGAGGGAGAGAGAGAATGGCTATGGGGTTGAAGGAGCCTGCGATGGTGGTAGGTGATTTTAACACCCAGTGCCCTCTGTGGGGAAGTCTGAAGGGAAATGCTATAGGGGATCTGGTAAAGGGGTGGAACCTTGGGACTAGCGTTAGCTAATATCTCAAACGATTCCAAAGACACACATAATGGCTACTGTAAGTTAATATCCAAGCTGCATTAGCTATAACTCCTCGGAAACGAGCAGAGATACAAAATCAATTTTAACATAACGGATTAAGTACATCTTACTACAAATTCTCCTATTTCGATAATATCATGAAAGTATATTTGTCAATTTAGGACACTTGTGATTTTGGAGGAGGCGTTCACGAGAAAGAAGTGGTTTTTGAAAACAAGAAATATTATCTTGTGGATTATAAAGTTTATACATCAAAATTTGTTAATTTATGCAAGGGACGGTTCA
Source organism: Cryptocephalus primarius (assembly GCA_963576515.1). NCBI lineage: Eukaryota > Metazoa > Arthropoda > Insecta > Coleoptera > Chrysomelidae > Cryptocephalus > Cryptocephalus primarius. Next base: position 2,656,574 of record OY754939.1, on the reverse strand, counting down.
GCACTGCTCGATGAAAATTTTGATGAAATCCCAATGGTAATGAGCGGAGATTTCAACATTGATTTTTCCGATCAGAAGGCAGTACCATTGATTGATTTTCTGAAACAAAAATTAGATTTGGTAATGTCCAATGACAAGACTCAAAGTACGACCAAATACGGAACGACTATCGACGCCGTATTCAATAGGTACCTTGAAAAGTTTGAATCTCGAACCTTTGTCAGTTGTTTTAGTTACCATAAGCCAATTGTATCTTTTTTGGAATACAATATTGACAGAATGATTATAGAAGAATTTGATAATGAAAATATATAAATGTTTAACATAAAAATACAGTTATTTTTATGTCCAAAGGTACCTATAAATGTAATTATTAAAAATTAATAAATATAGTCAATAACTAAAAAAATTTTGTTTTCTGAATGTATGTCCTGTTTGTGTGCGGCTTATACCCAACGAAGTTTCAATTCAACCATCTGGTCCGATGCAGACCCATTTTTTTTGTTTTAGAGTCTTCATTTGGGACCGGTAGACTTGTTCCAGATGCGAGTGTCCGTACCTCGTTTCCAAACCTTTCACCAGTCCCTGATAGACCCCCTCTTCCTCAGAAGTGGCCACCTGGAGAATATCCGACGCTTCTCGTAACGCTACCGTTAGAGCTCCAGCCTTGTCTCGCGATGTCCACCCGTTGGCTCTTGCTGCGGCTTCGAACTGCTTCAGGTAGTTCGATCACGATGCCTTACCGTTGAAAGTCGGTGGCTTCAGTTGTGCGGATGCCCCCAGACTCATCCTGGCTAGTTCCGCCTCTGCAGTTGACTCTTGGTTCAGCCCTTCTCTATCTTGTCTAGAGATTTCCGACGGTGCGCCCTGATTGAATAGTTGCGCCTCTAGCTGCCTTATTCTGTACTCCTGAGCGAAGATTTGAGCCATAATTTCTTCCTTTTGGGTACATATTTCAGTCGTGACATCAGAGATTTGGGCTGCCATCTAGGCGATGATTTCGCTTTTTTGTATAATCATGTCGTCTCGCTGAGCAGAAATTTGGGCCATAATTTGTCTTTCTGTCTACTCATGTCGTCTCGTTGAGCGGAGATTTGGGCCATAACATTAACATTTCAATCATCATTTCGTCCCTCTGTGCTGCCATCTGGGTTGTCATTTCCATGTCATACCCGAAATGATTCACAGAAGCTGCTCCCTCAAACAGGAACACGTCATGATCTTGGCTTTTCATGTCCTCTTTGAGTCTATTCTGTAATTCCGCTTTTTTACCATCAGACTCCACGTCTCGTTCCTGTAACTCCGTTTTCAATTCGGTGACCGTTAATTCACTTTATTTCTTCATTGTCCTAATTTACTTTCAGTTAATCCCACTTCTGACACCACTTTTTACGTTCTCGAGTTCTTAATAATTATTAATACTAACTATAACTAATTAAACTCAATTTATTTTACCTGACTTACTTTACCTGACCTCTTACACTGGCTTAATCTAATCTAATTCATTTACATAGATTTATTTTCGCATGTGTTTGTAGGGCGCCTGTCGGCTTGCTCGTACAAAGGAACAGCTGCGCTCGAATTCGACTTCGACTGACTGCTTATCTTTTCGGTCGCCTTTTTATATTCGAACGGTGCCGCTTTCCGGATCTTTCGAGATCCTTCTCGAGCTCATTAAATGATTGCTCGGGATTCTGTTGCCTGGGAGTCTGCGGAACATTCAAATGGCTTCGATGGCCGCACAAACGAGGAGAGTTCGTTACAATATTCATTTATCTTACACTATTGAATAGTGTCAGTTAGAGCAGGGAAAATTATAAATAAAAGGGCGTTAATTTTTATGTCACGAAATATCAATAGAATTTTAGAAGAATACTACAATAGAAAAAAATATAACTATTTAAGTACTCTTGGGTATGTATAAAAATTAGTACATAATTTAACATAAATTTATTAATTATTCGTCGTAGCATTTTAATTTGACGCTTGTGCAAGTGGGAAAGTGTTTTTGGCTAAACTCTTAGAATTTAGATGCTCCGCAAATGAGACAGAAAGTGAACGTCGCCCCAAATGGGATGACTCCCTTCTGATACATTTAGAGTTATTATGGAAAATTCATACAAATGTTGCATGGCCGATATTTATCCATCAACGGCAATTTTAATCCGCAATAACGAAATTACATTTTTTGATAAGAAAACCTTAGTGTGCCTTGTAAAACGATTTTTTAATCGTTAGCAACAGTAGGTCCATTATTATAAATTTTTAGTCATGTTTTTTGACGCCCATTAGAAATATTCTTTTCTTTGACAACTTTTCAAATATTAAATTATTCAGAGTTATTAATATTACGGAACTCATAAATTTTCTTTTTAATAACACCTAAAGAACTTAACTACGTGATATCAAAACATTTTTAGAGCGCTTTATTATAAAGCATTAATGATTCATGAAAATAAAAATCTCCGTAATCTTGACAGTAGTGAAAAAAACATTAACAGGGGATATGATTTTTTAAGCGCTTCCTTCCTAAAAGCACCCCCCATTAGGGAACAATGGCTTGGAAGGACTAACGTTAAAATATTGAGCTAGTTATACACATTATTCGAGGATAATGACCGGTGGTTGTAATAGAAATTCATGGGCGTGCATTTACTAGTAGTATCAAGTTTTAATTTCCATTCAAGTCAATAAGTACATTAAACTCCAACGAATTATGCAGAATGTTTGAAACGTTTGTTGAATGACAAAATGAAACTTACCGAATTTTCTTACAATCTATTCATTTTTATTTTGATGGGTAAGAATTTTTTATTTTAAATATGCTAACATAAATAGATACGTTTGATATGATATAGAGGTACTTATCAGCAAAACCAAATGAAGCCCACACAATATAACTCGAATTACGCATATTAATTACTCTTCACAATTCCGCATAACACCTCCATGCACATGTCTACTGTAGCGAATCGATGCTGTCCGTCTCGACTCTTCGCCAGTATTTTCCACGCGATAAACATGAAATCTCTAAAGTCCCGCCGCTGAATCCTCCCGTAATTTGGTACTTTCGGTTAATGACGCGATTCCCGGCATTGTCTACGTCAAGATACGGCCGGGGTGGTCGGACTCTCCACATCTGCGGCCATTCCCACAGCCAAGACTTCTCTCCTCTCATTCCTTGTCTCCGCGGTATCGGCTTCATCCTGTTTGTCTGGACCTAATGGTTTTGATTATGGTCCGCCGGTCGCTTATACAGCCATTCCCTTACAGATAAAACAATCTTCCGGATGTGTATAATGGTGGTGCGGCACGGAAAGGATATCGAATTTGAATAATGCGTAAGGTTTGGCAAACATTTGAGAATGGACAATTTGGGAACATTAGAACTTTGGAAGTCCTGATCGATTATTTTTAAGTAATAACACACAATATGCAATATGCAAAGTGACAGTAGGTTTCCTCCAATAGCTCATGGAAATCGGTGCAGAACGGTTTTTTCCAGTTAGTCTAATGGAACTTATCTCAACAAAGTGTTGAGGACGAGAGAATGGGTCTTGCGGACATAATCGTCCCAAAATGAATTCCGTGAGCTATTAGATCAATTCGACTGACTGATACCCGTAAAATATCAAGTACAAGGTTGTAACGAAGTTAATTTCCCACCCCAAATGAAATGTTTGGAATTGTGCTCCGCTTTATATAATTACATAAATAATTAACAAATTAAATTAAACAAAAGGAGACTATAATACACAAAAAATCCGAAAGACTGACCACCTATTTGGGAGTTAAGACAGCCGAAATAATAGTAGAGGGCCTTAGTTACAAACCGCTTAAAAGTGTCTGAATAGGGAGCACAGATAAATTATGTATTTGAGAGATGATTTATTCAAAATACAGTGTGAAGGTAAGGCACATTATAAAGGTGTGGTAAGATAAACATAAGAAATGCTGAGTGTGTGCGCTGCGCCACCAAGCCGACCGACCAGAGAGGCGATCCGACCAGAATGAAAAGTATTTATGTTTATATTTTGGTGAAGTATGGTTAAGTGTGCCATCCTCTCTTCGACAATTTCGGTTAGATTAGGAATTCTTTTGCAGTTCCATTGATTGGCGATCGACCATTTCAAGAGTGGCCCTGTTCTATCCGAAATTAATATTGGAGGAACAATCTCGGCCATGGTATTCCATCTCTTTCAGTAAATGTTAAAATTGGAACTTTTCGGAGACTCCTGTCATTAAGTTCCTTTAAAACCTTCAAATCCTTGAAGATAGTTCCAGATCGGTAAAAGTATCTTCGAGGGCGGGGGATTTCATATGATGGAATAACTGTGCCATGAAATATGCTGTGACAAGAAACTGTGCATTTCCAACTCCGCCATACACTATGTAGTAGATTTAAATAATTCCCATCACGTATTTTTCGACCCCGCCGTATTAATGAAACCCCATTATCTAACTCTATGAGCCATATTATATTCACCCTGGGCGACGGCCCCTCATCGTGACTTGTATATTTCCGCTGGATATATTGCAATGGAATTGTCTCGAGTGAATTATTTCGATGCGAGTCAAAAAACCAAAGAGTTCTAAAGAATTTCAAATATATCTCGTGCTTTCTAGCAGATCATCGAAGGTTCACGAAGCCGATCACTGTATATAGATATGACGACATGTCACAGAAGAAACACAACTGAACGGACAGTGTATTAGAGCAGCAAGCGACCAGCAACACGCGTTTAATTTAATTAAAAATAAATCAAAACATAGTGTATGTGAGTAAACTATTTATTTAGAGGTTTATTAAAATTCCCGTTTTAGACAGTTAATCCATGTATAACGGTATGATATTGTAACGGATTTGTGTACACATCTCGCAAACTTCTTTGTGGTTGTCCTCTTCTTCGTTCGGGTGGTATCCATTCTAGTACTTTTCGGGGCGATTTGTCATTAGGCGTGTCTTCACGTGTCGAAACAAAACTTATTATCGTCTCTCTCTCTTCTGTTATAGTTCTATCTGTGTGCATTTCCCTTCTAATACATTCATTTCGAACTTTATCTGCTCTTGCTCTTCCACAGCTGCGTCTAGAAAGTCAATTTTAGTTGACAATAGCTTCTTAATTTGCTTTGCTAACTTCCCAAACCGCCTATCCGTGGAGTACCATCGTTTTTACTATACTTATGTATATACATTTTTTTTTAGTTTCTCTAGTTACATTTTTTCCTAAAGAACTTGTATTTCATCTTTGCTGTTTGTTCGTTTGTTGAATATCACCCCCAATTATGTGCTCTTCTCCACTAATTTTTTATGGTCCAATTTCAAATATTTTCGTCGAAATTTCGACAGACTTTACGGAAGAATATTAAAAAAACGTAAAATCAAGTTCACATAGGAGAAGAGCAAGCTGGCTTCACAGCAGGTAGATCCTGCATCTACAGTGTGTTTACCTTAAAACAACTGATTTATAAAATGGAATAAAGAAATAGATCAACTGATCTAATTTTTATAGACTTAGAGAAAGCATATGATACAGTGCCACACACGAAAAATTATTTGGAGTATTAAAGAACACGTCTATACACCAAAAATATCTACCTACTCTCAAAGACATGTATGAAGGACAACTAAGTCAGGTTAAAATAGGTGACATATTTACAGAAGCACGAAGGTGACGAAAGGTCTACGATAGGAATGCTGCCTTTCACCACTTTTGTTTATAATATATGCAGAAGACGTGTGGAAAGATTGATAGAAGAAATATAGAGGACTGTGTGTAGAACAAAATTGTACAGTGAACTGTGAAGCAGACGATGGACAAGAAATTGTAATGATAGTTATTTCTATCTATGCGTATCATCATATTAAAGTACAATGAAGATCATCAAATTCGTCCATGAAAATTAACGAACAAATTTACACCGAAGCAAGACCTGCTATTCTCAAACGAAACCTTCACACATTACCCATGATTTTGAATGGAGATTTCAATATTGATTTCTCAAAAGACACTCTTGAAATTAACGTTATATTTCCACATGTCGAATTATTGGCGGAGTTTTTATTAGACATTCAGGAAATAAATTTCAATCAAAAATATGCATCTTGTATTTCAGTAATCATAAATCTATAGTTTCATTTTTAGAGTACGATGCAAATGACAATCAGTTGGAGCAAAATTTACCAGATTAATTTATATACAATTATAACTGTGTACATTGTAAATGTTAACTCTTTATGAATATACCTGTAGAACAAGTTCCATAGTCAATATTCCATTATCCTTTACTAGCACCAACTGGCACATTGTGAGAAATGTAATTATTATGAGGTTAAGGTTATCAAGATATTATTTTTTTTTAATTTGGAACTCCATTTTGAAAATCACTCTCTGTTTTGGGGTATAACTTGGTAAGTTTAATCTCAGTAAATTCCTATAAAATACTAGAATTTTGAATTCCGCAGCACGTGTACAAGCTGTTTTAATATCTGTGCAAAACATTCTATATTTTCCTCAGCGTTCCTTTAGATAAGTTTAGTTTATAAACCTAATCGCTTTTTTGTTTTTATTCGATCGAGTTAAACAAATTCAATAGATTTAACTCGATATTTCAATTTTATACCATTCATGCAAGGTGTCGATCATCGAAGTAACTTTATTGAAATTTCACAAGAAGTATAAGTCCCCCTTGAACCGCAATTACTTCCTGAAGTACCTCGTAAATAATTACAACGTCATCCATTCGTCCTGACAAGCTTTATCATTAAAATCTCCATAACGTCCGCCGTAAAATTCCAGAGAATAAGGTATCTCCGAAATAAATCCCCCGGCATGATTTCAGAATCTATTATCTTTGCGCGGTGCGCCAAGAGCCCTACATTTTTTAAAAGTCCCTTGGAGAAGGAGGAGTCGCTCTGTTGCACTCCTTTTGCGTATATTTAATGAGCTTGTTGCTCACTCTTTTTCCTTTCTCCTCTTCTGTTCTTAGAGTATGTCTGTGTATGTGTATACGTATCCACACTGCCTACATCGTCGGTGTTTACGTCCTCGTGATCTAAATTCGATGAGTCAGTAGTGACGTGCTGTCGGAAAAAGACCAACAAGAGAGACTTCAAAGGGATTATCGTAGATGAAGTCGTTAATGGGGCATAAAGCAAGCGAAGTGGTTATATTATATGTATACCGGGGGCATTAAGGATACATATGGATTTTTCATATTTATATGCCACCTCCAGAAGAAATTATTTTATACCATATGAAATACAGGAGATATAAATCCGATCTACTAACTGGAATTGTCGAATATTTTGGAAGTAAACGTTGTCCTCCGAAGATCGATAAAATGCCCTGGTTCAAAAATATTCAAATAAGTTCGGTAGTTCAATTCAACTCTGAAAATTAACATTTTTAGGATGAAACGGATTTCTTAATCCGCCACATTGAAACTAAAACCACTTTTTCTGCTTAAAAATTTTTTGGCCATATTATAATCGAATACTTGTATGAAATGTACATTTCTGCTGACTCAGTAATGTAATCGAGAGCAGATCACCGGTAAATAATTTCCTAACACCATAACATTTAATCATCTTGATATAAACATTAGGTTCCGTTCCAGTTGACAGAACGTTAACCTACCTAGCTTTAATAAATTTTGGGGACCAGTGGTTGTGTGATGACGTAGTTTAGCAACGAGAATGTTTTCTTGGAATGAATGGAAATAAGTGCTTATTCATCACTTGCTTTTAACTCGCGTTCATCAATAAACTTAAGTTAGATACAAATAATGAAAACAGCATAATTTTAATCACGAGAGGTATTTAAGATCAACGTATTAAAGTTATTGTCGAGGTAGCGAATATTTATCTGAACCATATATTTATCTGGCCGTTTTAGATTTCTAGATTAAGAGTTTAGTAAAATTTATAAAGTTAGATAAAAGTTTAATAATAAGAGAAAGTGCGATTACTAATACTCATATAGATATAGGAGACAAGGTATAAGATTCGTCTGAGTGGTGTTATCAGTGTAAACAAATTGGTCATATGGCTAATTTTTTCATACGGTACCCGACTAGAAATTATTTCCTGTACCCGACCAGGACCCGGCCGGGATTGCTCGTCTAGCACCCGGCAAGGACTGTAACGCAGATGTGCCGTCGGGTCCTGATCAGGACGACCTGACGTCGACCCGACCGGGCATTCCTGGCGTGGAACCGGTCAGGTCATCCTGACCAGGACCCGACCGCGCCAGCGTTATAGGGTGCTAGACGGGCATGCCCGGCCGGGTCCTGATCGGGAGGACCTGACCGGGTCCACGTCAGGTCGTTCTGATCAGGACCCGACGGCACATCTGCGTTACAGTCCTTACAGGGTGCTAGACGTGCAATCCCGGCCGCGTCCTGGTCAGGAAGACCTGACCGGGTCCACGTCAAGAAAACTTAATTTATATTATACAATATTTTATTGATATCACAATATAATAAATACACCAAAAATCGACATACAAAAGAGACAGTACAAACACAAACATATTAAAGAATAATAATACATGAATAAATAAAATAAACAAATATAAACACATGAAATATAAACGATATATACAGGATAAAATAATAAAGTGATAATATACTAAAAAACACAGTACAAATACAAAGAATCGCAAAAAAAGTTAAAATACAACAAAAACCAATTTTTTTTATGCACCCATTCTAATCTTTTTGATTTTTTAATGTAGAAGAGAAAGCCATCACCTGTTTGCTTTTATCCAGTGGGGATCTCGAAATGTCAGAGTCTTCTGTAAATTGAGAAATAATTATTTTCTAACAAATATTCACGTTTTAGTAAATGAATTACCTCATCACAGTCGTAGAAAATAATAACATTTACACCGTCACCTTCACCAACCTCACATCACAAGACTTGAACAAAAACTGGTCGGAATAGTAGGTTACGATCGAAGGGTCGCTTTTACCTGAAGCGTTAATCCGGAAGCAATAATCGTTATGCTAATCATAAATGTCGGTATTGTCAAATTAATAGCGCTGCGAAATTTTTTTGTCAACAACTGCGTAAGTAAAATATTAAAGATAGAAATAATTTTACAAATTCGTACGTCCTATGATGTTACGTCAACTGCTTTTTCGGCACTACTTAGTCACTATCGCGGTAATCGTCATTCAAAGAATTTAGTCCACTAACACTGAAATATGTAGTTATGCCAAATTCACTATTTCTTCGCTCTAATTCAATTTGACTCTCGAGGAACAATCTAACTCGTTGGTGAGTAAGTTCACGAATTCGCCTTGCACGGTTATCACACATTTTTCCCTTTGTCTTCTCGAGTATATTGGATAATGATCTAAATAATTAACAAAATTAATTTATATTATTTTATTCCGGCGTTAATACTTCGGAGATTTATTTAATTGATGATTTTCGAAATTAAGAAAATTCACAAAATCCGAAATTATAAATATATTTTGTTACTTAGATTTTTACACAATGTAACAGAGTTTTAATTACCTTTAATCACATTTAATCACACTCAGTGTTTAATTTTGTCACATTCTTAATACGTATATTATGAATAATGGGTGTAATGATAGATTGCGCGGGCATGCCTGGCCAGTGCCTGGTCGGGTCCTGATGAGGATTTGGCCAGGTAATCATAGGCGGGCATGCCTCGCCTAGTGCCTGATCGGGTCCTGGCCAGGTAATCCTAGGCGGGCATGCCTCGCTATTGCCTGGTCGGGTCCTGATCAGGATCTGGCCAGGTAATGCTAGACGGGCATGCCTCGCCAGTGTCAGTCCTACCCTGGCATGCCTCGCCAGTGCCTGGTCGGGTCCTGATCAGGAATTGGCCAGGTAATCCTAGGCGGGCATGCCGCACCAGTGCCTAGTCGGGCCCTGATCAGGATCTGGGCAGGTAATCCTAGGCGGGCATGCCTCGCCATTACCTGATCGGGTCCTGACCAGGTAATCCTAGGCGAGCATGCCCGGTCACTTCCTAATCGAAACCCGATACGTTTTCGGGTTTGCCTACCCAAATTTCTAGTCGGGTATATGTACCAAATTGGTTTCCATTGCCGTATTCGTAATTATGGTAAGTGTTAAGAATAATTTAAACGAATGAGTACAGTATATATGTAAACATAAGTATGGGTAGATAAAATTGTTCTAATTTTTTGGAGGGTTCACAATATAGCACTTGACGTGAATAAATCTGATCCACCACCTACCACACACTTTAATGCAGAGCTGCTGATATTCAAGTCGTACAACTAAATTACTACTCCCATTATATTTTAATGGTGTAATATTATTCTTAGTTCATTATTCTCAGAGTATATTAGACACCGTAAAACAGTATAACTTGTTAATTTACTAGTTTATATCGCATATACACCTACACATATACATCAAATACAATAACCCGGTAATTTTAAAACAGCCTTGGAAAATAATAGAGAAATCACATGGCCGATCTGAAACTGCGCAACAGAGAACAGCTTGGCCTTGGGATACGTCTCTATTAAATCGCGAGATTTAATTTGATTTAATCACATTTCAAAGGAAACCGTGAAGACTGGGCACTTTGCACCCACATTTCTAGGGTTCGTTAGGAACCGATCTAGCTTTGAATTATTTATAATATATAAGGGAGAGAAAAATTATAGCTTATAACCGAAAACGTTTAATATCATAATTTAATTTCATATATATATATATATATATATATATATATATATATATATATATATATATATATATATATGTATCTGTAGGAGTTGTGAGTCCTTGCCATGCCAAAAGCAAAAGCTATATGAGAGAGCGGTGAAACGAAGGAAGAGCCCAAAAATCTCTTTCAGAACCAGGAAATAAAGAGCCCACCAGACAGGAAGGGAACAAATCCACGACCTGTATAGGACCGAACCTCAAGACTACAGGACCACGATATAGAGCAAGAAAAGAGCGCGGAGGTACCGAAGATGGCCAAAAGAGAAGCCGGGAAAAAACAGAGGGCAACATTAGCAAGCTGGAACACATAAGAAACAGGACACAGATGCAGGAGGCAGGTGGCAGGAGACAGGATGATAACAGGAAGGAACAAGAGGGTGAGGAGGAAGCAAGAAAAACGACGGAAAAAAGGAGAAGGGACATGGCCGAAACAGGACCATTAAGGAACAACACAGGACCCCAACCATACAAGATCACTGAAGAATCAAGCGGTAGGACTACAAGACAAAGCTGATGTACAACGACGGGACCCCAAGGGAAAAGGGCTAGGGCGGGCCCGATAGGTAATATGAAAGGAAGAGCGGGAGGCAAAAGAACTGGGCACGGGCGGAGGGGAAAGTCGCAAATGTACACCATTACACAGAGTTACATACGCAGGAGAAGGGCGGCACACGACCTATTTAAAGCGACTATGGGGCAAACAGGAACCCAGCTAGCAATAATATTAGAGTGCAACAAGGCACGAGCACGAGCAGCATGGTACACAACAGACGAAATGGAAGATATCTGCATCAGGCTGCGAGGAATTCAAGCCACAGGAACACCAAAAATAAGGACAGGATACATCGGCCTACAAGTATCCTGAGGTATAATATTTGGGTATACGCATCCCCGTATGTACCAATAACGAAGGCATTATTGTATTTTCTCTTCTCCAGACAATGTTCCTCGTCGCAAATCTCGCCAGAGCTTGTCCATTGGGACGATTTGTCCCCTCCTTTTCAAATGATGTTCAGCTTCGGAAATCCCGCCAGAGTTTGTCCACTAAGAGCCAGTTGTCAACTCCTTTTCAGACGATGTACACCTTTGGAAATTCCGCCAGAATTTATCCACCGAGAGCCAGTTGTCCTCTCCTTGTTCTCTCCGGGCTATGTTCACTTTCGGGAATCTCGCCATAGTTGATCTAAACGATCAAACAAAACACGCCAGTATCCTTGCCAAATCCATTTGCAAGTAAATTGCACGTAAATGTGAAAATGTGTACATGGGTGCATGTGTATGTGTGTATGTGTGTGATTAACTCCACTTAGCGCGTTGGACTGCATATCCTGTACATAATTCATCAGCAGCAAATCGACACCAAGCAGGCCAATCTTCTTTCTAACCAACAAAGACTCCAGGGGTGATCAATCCCAACCAACTCTCCAGGTAGAAGAGGGACCTCTCTCTTAAAATCCCCTACTGCTCCTGCAGTTCCTGAAATCCCCAGCAACTGCTTGACGGCTCCAGACGCGCAACCCCATGTCACTAATCCTTGTACTAAGTACTAACGCCCGTCTCCCAGTACGAGTTACAATATGAGTGTTGCACTCAAACAGGCCACGCGCATCAGTCGCACACAGTCATTCCATTCAAGTGTTATCCTAAACCTATCCTAGGTGTAATATTTGCGTGTGTGTATATGGCGGTATTTAGCTTCGGATTCTGTAATGTCTCGAGTTGCGCTAGCTTTCAACAACTCAACAATGCCGCACAGGTTGCACCCCTCGCCTCTACGCTGCGTGCTATCGTCATCTCTTCCGTACGCTATCCCGGGTCCACTAAATCCCGGACGAGCCCCCCAAAAAAGTAGCAGTTTGTACGCGGAATTATTACTGCTTTCTTCATTTGTTTACTAAATGGCCAGCTCATTTTTGACAATTTTGTACAATTTTGGACAACCTATTGTTTTTGCATAAAGGTGGGATCTTTCAAAATTTATTCCTTCTTCTTATCATTTCACTCAGAAAACGAAATTCAGTTACAAAGATATTATAAAGTCCATATAAATTCGATATACAATTTGACCATTTTGACAATTTTTTAGTCGAGCGGTTTAGGAAATCCCGGAGGGGGAGGGGTGGGGGTCACGTCCGTTCTGGCGTTTAAAGCGTTATATCTCTGTTTACATAAGATAGAAATATCAGATGTTCTGTTTCGATTACGTTTATTTTTCGACACCTGTCGAATAACATCACGTCCGCCCCAAACCATTATAAAATTTTCCAGTATACTTGCTAAATAGAATGTCAAAACTCGGGTGATGTAAAACAGAAATACTTGTCCTATCTCAATCACGTTTATTTTTCTATATCATTCAAATGATATGACGCTCGCCCAAATCCGTTTCCAAATTTCCCAAATCTTTGTGAGTATGGGTAAGTGACTGAGTGAGAATCAGAAATTGACTCCTTCCAAGCTAAAGTGAGGCTGGTACTTATCCATGTTGAGTAATACAGAATAATTTCATATTATCTTTGAATCATTTCAATACCAACACGAAGATTTTGGTGATTATTCAACCGGATTTGTTAACATGTCCTAAAGGGCCAGGTGCTGCTCTAGCCATCATTCCTTTTCAATCAAAACGCACATATAGGAACACCAATATGCGAAGTAAAGAATTATTATTGGCACACATTATTCTCATTTGGGTCACCAATTCCCCTCGTTTTCGCCATATTACTTGTCCAACTTGCTTTTCCTCTTTTTTCTCTATTACTTTAATCGTCAGAGGGTCATCTGTTTCATCGAGATTGAATATATCGGAAATTTGCAACTTCTTTCTTTGAAAGACTTATACTTTTCAAATTGTAAAATAAATGTCCGACAGCGGGATTGAAAACAATTTTTCTGGCAAGGGAAGTTGTCTCAGATTTTCCAACTGATAGGGTTCCTTTTCAGGACCGGCCCGTGCCCGGGGTGCGAGGGGTGCATCGCACCCGGGCGGCATTCTACTATGGGGCGGCAAAAAATGAAAATAAATTTGCTTATATAAACATCCACAAAGATGCCGATCGCTATAAAAATATTACTTTGTGCACCGTTAACCATCACCAACTCTAAAGAAAGTTACCGCTGAAAATGTTGGGCTGGAAATATTCAAGGATTCAAAGAAAGAAAAGTCTCTTTCAATAATTGAAATGTATCTACCTCGGTAGTTTACTAGTTAGTTTATATTTATAACATCGGCTTCAAAGTGTTAATAGACAACAAAAGATTAATACAAAATTATATAGGCAGGTGTTTCATTCATTTTGTTCTAAGTATTATATGAAAGTACTATCTTTCTTATGTTTGTTTCAAATATTTACTTTTTAAATTTATACAAAGTAATAAAGTTTATAAAAAAGTTACCATAATGATTTTTATTTAAAAAAAAAAATATTTTATTTTTTAAACAGATTAACAGTTATCAAAGAAGTAAAATCAGAATTTAAAATCAAAGCAGTTATTATTATCATTAATATTATTATTATTAAATGGAATATAACACTGATGTTCTGATGGGGAAGGGCGGCAAATTATATCTTGCACCCGGGCGGCACATACCCATGGGGCGGCCCTCTTCCTTTTCATAAACACAATAAGCCGGTCATCACTGGCTTGCCGTTTCTTTTTCCAGGATTCAGGAAATTTTCTGCAACTTTAGCAAATAGTAATGCTTTTTGCCTACCATTTTACATGTAACACCATTATACATTGTGGAAAACAATAGTAAATACTCCGCCATTACCGCAAATATCAGATGTACATTATGTACCATTTTTGGTTGTAATGCCTGTACCACAAATGCATCTGTATTAGATATTCTTCATTATATCCCTACTATACCGAGAATCCATTGCCCGTGAGAACTTCGTCACGCAACCTCGAAAGGGTCTATCTCTATAGAGGGTAGTTATCTGCAAACATCCATATCACAAGTTTGGTAGCGTGTGATGTGAGTCGCACCCTGTCTATGGTAGACTATGGTAGAGGATGTCCGTATGATATCAACAGTACTGGAGTCGAAAACACGGAGGACACTGTAAAACACATAATTTAAGAGAAGCAGCCATGTGATCTTGTCCTACTAAATGAAACTCAAACAGAGGTAAAACATGGGTATAGAAAAATATTTATCATACAGTTTTTATGTGATACAAGTAATCAACTTAAAACATTCGTATGTTGACAATTGCTTTCTGAAAACATGAGAATGTGATCGCAGCATGTTTTTACGGCATCTTAAATTGAGTTTGGATGAAAAGTATTGATCAATTGTGCCCATGTGTGTTTTTCAAAATGTTGTATCTTTCTCCTATCGAAAGTTCAAATTGAATCACCTAGCGAAATTTTCCATGAATTATCTCAAATCGTTCAAAATGTTTTGAAAGCGGAAATGAAAATACGTTTTTTTCTGGTGAAATCACTTATATTGCTCAACATAGTCACCCATAAGATCAACACACTTGGTCCAACGGTCTTCCAACTTGTTTATCCCATCATGGAAGTGACTTTCTGCAAGTCCTGCAAAATACTCCTCTACGACGGCTGTAACCTCTTCGTTTGATGAAAAATGCTTCCCACGAAGGAATTTCTTGAGGTATGGGAACAGCCAGAGGTCAGAGGGAGCTAAATCAGGCGAATAAGGAGGATGCTGCAACAATTCGTACCTTAATTCAGTTATTTTAGTGATGGTTTTTTGAGCTGTGTGAGCGGGTGCATTGTCTTGATGAAAAATGATTTTTTTTTTCTTTTGCAAGCCGGGTCTTTTTTCACGAATTTTTTCATCCAATTGGTCCAAAAGTTTACAATAATATTCAGAATTTATTGTTTTGCCAGTTTGGAGATAATCCACCAACAAAATCCCTTTTGCATCCCAAAAACTGACGCTAACACCTTCTTCGCCTATTTCTGGACACGAACTCGCTCCGGTTCCAAAGTGACTGGTTCACACCACTCCTTAGCCTCTTGTTTTGATTCAGGATCATAGTGGTAGACCCAAGTCTCATCTATAGTGATGAATCGACGCAAAAAGTCCTTTTTATCCTTTCGAAAACGCTCCAAATGTTGCTCAGAAAGTCGCATTCGAACGTGTTTTCGTTCCATTGTGAGCAAATGCGGCACCCATTGTGCACAGAGCTTTCTGAAATCCAAAACTTCACTTAAAATATGACTCACATTGCCTAATGATATGTCTAGGGCCTCTGCTAAATCTCTCTCGGTCAATCGACGATCTTCCAAAACCATATCCTGTATTTTTGCTATGAATGCTGGGGTTGATGCACTTTTTGGACGTCCTGAGCGTGGATCGTCTTCGACGCTTTTTCGACCACGTCTAAACTCTAAAACACATCGATGCACAGTTGGAAATGAAGGAGCAGATTGCTTTAACACTTTCACCATTTTTGTATGAATTTCCATTGCTGATAAACTTTCCAAAACAAAGAATTTTATCACTGCACGATATTCGATTTTTTCCATTGTAAAGAAATACACTGACACGTCAACTTCAAATGGCTTGTAAACAAACAATGAATTGACAGAGTGGAATGAAACTTTGGATATGCTCATATGAAGGATCAGATATTAAAATGGCGTAGAAATTTTCGTTCTTCCACTGCTTTATAGATGTCGCTTTCAAGACTTTTTGAACAACCTAGTATTGTTAAAAGGTCACTAAAAACTTGAAAGCCACGTGTTGTGATAATTTTCTGGTGAGAGATGAAAGATCTGACATTAGTTTAGATTTAAATCCTACTATGATGCGTCCCCATATTGACATAGGATCATACATTATTGCGCCCCAGACCTTACTGTTTACATGTACCGGGCACAGTAATGTAATTCAGTAACTTTTAAATTGAGGAGTAGGTACTGGTGGAATGAAAACGATAGTTTATATTTTAGGCACCTTCAGATTTACAATGAATGTGACAGAATCACTTTGCGTTATTATTATTCTAAACAATTTATATCTGAAAATTCGTTATGTGGTACTTGTATTGTTAGGAAAGTGAAAACAAATGTATACAATTATTTCAGCAGACGAAATTTTGATGGCACTGCAAAATTTGAGAGCATCTACCGTGGTTGAATCTAGACATATACTTTCGTAAATTCATTGCGTTATATATTGCGTCCACGACTTGGCAATAGTGTCTGCAATTTTTCGGTGTGTTTCACATACATGCTTCGGATATACCGATATCCCATCCTTCCAAACCTTCCGTCGGCACACCACGTTGGAATTCTCAAATCGGCCAATTTTGATTAAAATAGTTATATTCAGTTAGTGTACTTCCGTTCCAGTGTTCTATTCAACTGTTTCGTTTTCAGACATGTCGTAGACAACGTTAAAATTATTAACATTAACTGTAAATTCATTATCAAAAATAAGAACACTAGTTATATAAGTATACCGTAACTCTGTTACTATGAAACACCGGAATTGTAGGTGACCAGAATATGAATTAATCACATTCACAATTTTCATTGACTTTTTCAAGGTATAATAATTTTAAAAGGTTCAAGTAATAATCATCGAAAACATTTCCCCCCCCCCCCGGAATTTCCTAAAAAAATATATTAACTAAATTATGACAATTATCATTTATGAAGATGGTTCATTTTAACATAACAAACGTCACAATTTTGCCATAGTGGTTATATTAATGAATGACGTCTAAACTGGGAATAATTTTATTTTTTATATATATATTGAAATATATATTATATATATTTATATATATATATATATATATATATATATATATATATGAAAATATATTTTAATATTCAAATTTAAAACAAATATTTCATTTTGAAATTTCTTCGGGTAGTTAAATGTTTTTGAATTTTCTCCCAAAATAAAAGTGCCAACAGTGGCGAGTGTAATCACAATCTAACCCTTGATTATATCTTTTTATCCTTATCTTTGTTTACATTTACAATTGGAAAAAAACACATTTGTCTTTTCCATTAGCTAATAATCATTGCATTTAGGTTTTTAAAGTCGTAAATATTTTAAATTCGAATCGATGTATCGTTTATGTTGGTATATTTTATAATTTGTGATTTCCTTGGATCTGTCCAGGGATCTGTCATTAAGAGTGCTCTGCATATGCAGTTGATATTCTTTTATTATTCGGCACCTCGACGTGACGTTCTCTTGTCTCTACATTCTGTCTCCTTTTACTACACGCGTTATGCCAAGTGTACGTCTAACGATGAACCCACACGCCCAGCGGCTGGCGCAATAGATATAAAATGAATTACGTTTGAAAGCGTTTCGTAAAAACTCGCAGTTTGAGATGAATGCCTAAATTTGGTATTATTTTATGTTTTTGAAAGTGCCTAATTCGAATGTACAGTTTATTGTTAAGGAGAAATTTAATGTTTCTCAAATTCACCTCAGCCAAATAAGCATATTTCGCGTGGCATTTTTATACTGTGCCCTTTTAGAGATTCTTCGAAAATGAAGATTAATTTGAAATTGGAAAACAAATTTATATTTAAAAATTATTTTTAAAGTAAGTGGGTAAGGAAACCTTATGGAAGTTGTGAGACTAAGATACGTATAGGAAAAATGTAACACGACTTTACGTATAGACTTTTAAGTATAATTGTTATAAATATGGCGTTAAAGTGGTTTGTTTAATAATTTTTATCGATGTAATTAACATTTGATCGTATTCGATGCAAAGTAAATTGTTTGTACACTAATATGGTAACAAAGTGAGTATTATTAATGTTCAAATCGTATGTGTCAACTTTAATAATTTTATTATCATGAAACAATAAGTAGATAGTACATCAGGAAATAATACAAACCTGAATAGATACTCTTATCTTCATCTTCATCGATTCCACTTACGATTTATTTTCTTGCGATTCCTACCAAGCTGTTTTTAATCTATTGCTTTTTTACGAACGTAATAAACCTAAACATTTTCAACATGCAATAAAATTTTAATTTCCAAAACATAGGTACTCAAACAAATATTATACTGAAGCTAATAATTTGCTAAGAATTTACGATTTATCCCTCATAATTTTATTGCGGTGTACGATAATCAACAATGTTTTTGGCAATTAATTTCACCAGCGTAAAGAATGATTATTTAAAAAAGAATGATTGTCCATATATGATCATTGTATCAATGATTTTTGTTGATAAACCATGATTAGTTGCCTAACTTACTAAATTCAAAAAATCTCTGCAGCTAAAAAAGGTAACATTTCTAATGAGGGGAAAAGCATTTGTTAATTTCTCGTGTGTATGTTTCACATTTTTTTAAAATAATATTTCATATAATTAATACATTTCAATAAGATAGATTTAATGTTACTGGCTATAATATAATGTCAGTAATATATCTGTTTACTATATATTCAACTAAATGAAATACACGTGCTCCTCAACATTTATGCTCAACAATTACTTGGCAAACTTAAAATACTTTTCACTTTCTATCAAATTTTCATTTTTGTTTTCTCAATACACTATTAATCTATAAAATGCTATTACAGCTAAACAGCCTTTTCAGTGTATATCAGCTGCTTTAACCCTCATTCATAGGTTTTTATTAATACTATATGCAAACATGAACTGTTTAGCTTTTAAAACATTATTGTATCCATGTAATAACCTTAACATATTGAAAACTTAAAAATCATGCCAAGATATTTTGCTAAAAAAATAGATCTAACAAGAAAATCTCGCCCGTTACATATGTCTAGTACACATTTATTAATGATTAATGCATTTATAATTTATAATTAATAATTTATTAGTGCATGTTTCCTTGTAGAGACTAAAGTATTATCAGTGCACTATTCAAACATAGATTTTAAAAATCTTTTCAGTATGTATTCATAAAAAACTTATTGCAAGAATTGAAAATATATCGCAAACCACCTCTTAACTGATAATTGAGATTTGTTAGGAGTAAGTTTATACATAAAAGTAAGAGCCACAGTTGCCACACTGAAGATTGTGCAACAATTTCCACTTTTAATTACCCTCTTCACCCCATCATAAATGCGGATATAGAAGATTATTTCTGCCATTATCTCTCGTTTTTGTAGGATAACTAATTTTTTTTAAATTACGATTTACACCTTTTTGTATTTATTTTTTACATTTTAAACGTTTCTAAACAGTTTCTGATAAATTGAACCGTATAACTCATTGCATGTGGAATGCAATTCGACATTTTCATTCTGAGAGAACTAGAAACATTCTCTACGGTACCAAATGCGTAGAAGTTGTTTTGTGGTTTTACACTTCTCACTATCACTTATTGTCTCACTGTTTGATTTAGAACGATTCCCTATCCTGCGCCGCCTTGAATTGTATTTTGATTTACTGGGAAATGATTTTTTCCCCTACAACATTGTATGTCCCATGACCTGGACGTCAGTGAAATAACACTCACCATGAAGAACAAAAAAAAACAGCTATCACCTACCACGCAAATAGTAAATAAGCAATGTTCCTCAGAGCAGATCGACGCACAGTTGAAAAACCCCCACTATCCATTCGACCAAGTGTTTCCAACTTCTAACAGCCGCAATTCAAAGACAATGAATTCGGTACCTACTAGCTACCTCATTCGGTGCATACCTACATATTTATTTCTACATGTTTCCACGCAAGAAATTGATAAGAACATTGTTTAGGGAATAGAACAAAGTTATAGGTAGTTAATAAGAATATTGCGATATTATCTATATGTGTAATTGTATTAGTTTCAACAAATATTACCACATAAGATACATGGCATCTGTAATATAGTGAAAAAAATGAAATAAAATAACAACTTGTGAATTCTCACGATTTTTATTATTCATAGCTTATTACTTCCGACCTAAGGAAGTAGTTTGCGTGTCTTAGTGTCACTATAAATTTAATATTTTACGTAAGTTCTTTACAGTTCAATATGAATTAATATAGGAGATGAAATTCTGAAGTGGTAGCCAGGGCGCAGGCCTATGTAAGTCGCGCCACTGCTCCAGCGATATTTCTCGATGCATCCCACTTCTCTCTGTGAGAGGTTCGAGGGCACAAAGACGCATTTCTTAATTCGGACTTCAACTCATTTATTTGTTGACCAAATATTATGAACTTTGGAAAGTAGTCATAAAATTTCATTTTGCTGGGCGCTTTTTTTTAATATCAACTTGATCAAAGGTTAAATTTCTTTTTTTTTTTTCAATAAAATATGGTATCCGATGCCCAAAACAAATATATTTTCCTCGTAGTTTGCTGCAAACTCCATTAAAATCGATTTGATTTTAACCGAGATATAGCAGAACGCGTTTTTAGAAAGGTACAAAGCACTCTTAGAATATATTTCCTCGTCGAATCTATAAATAATTCACATTCACACAACAAACATTCAAATAAAAATATCTGCAGATTCGATTAAAACTAATAAAAACAGTATAGGAAAATTTATGGGTAAAATTATCGAAATTAAAACACTAGAAAAACTCCGAATCACAGGAAGGACATATATTTTTTTTAAATAATTGAGCTTTCATAACTCTGCGTTAAGAAATGCAAGACAACCTTTGCCTATTGAAAATGTAAACACAGATGGTATCCATGTAAACACAGATTTAATTTGCGGTTACGTTGCTGCAACTGTCAAAATCTTCACATCTTCACATCTTGTTCAAATATCATCATTAACAATGATATGATGTGTACAGAATAAAGTAATGTGTATTATATTTTATTTGATGTTAAATAGATCGTAAAGGGGTATTGATATATTTATTTTTCCGACGATTTTGTTTTCTGCGTTGTGTTTCCCTGAAAACTCTCTTACCCTTTTTTAGTCGAAACGTTTAACAGTATAAAACAAATGCTCAAAATTACTTAAGCCAGTATATTAAAATGGGTGAATACAGCAGATCAATAGTATAGACTAAATGCTTACATTTTTTGTTCATGTCTGACTGCAATATTGATTTTGTTTAATAAAGTTTTAGGTCACTTTTAGTTCCTCAAAAATGAATTTATCGAAACACTTATTTCGTCCGGCGAAGGAAGTATAGCAACGTTTTAATGATACAATGATAATTTGAAATAACGAACTTCCCACTTACTTTATTTACATATTCGTTGACCTAACATAATATATCCAATTTTCCTAATTTAATGGTAAAATAAGCGTTGACCTTGAAATAACTTTCAATGTAACATTTACGAGCATTCATTATTCCAAATCATCATCATCAAACGATGATATTCATTATCCTTATCTATATCACGAAACATTAATAATTTTGATGTTTTTATTTGAAGATAAAAATAGGAAGTGCTACAATCTGATAAGGTACGCATAAATGAAGCCCCGTACTGAAATAATGATTCAGTTACGAAAGGCTGAAGGAATATTAATGTCCGATTCCGGAAAATAATCCGATCAAGGTTAATTAATTGATTTTGAAACGTTTCTGTCTTGGACGCCTAATCTTTCTGATTCCAACCCTCACTCAAAGCGCTTATTAACATTAGGACATGAAGGTCCATCTGTAGAAATCATATCAAAGCTTTTCGAAGTTCTGCCGACTTACAGAATTGATTTTACCCAAACGCAGCTCTTCTTCACATGTACATCTAAATAACAGAACACTTTACACTTTTTACGCAACTGAACTCTTTCAAAATGACGTCTAGTAACAAACATAAGGTACCTGCTTTTGCGAAATGTGCTAAACGACTAGTTACAGGAAGTCCCTACAGATGGCACGTCTGTAATCGTATCATTGGCGCCACGCCCTCTTTTAACATGTTTGAAATGTCATTGAATTTCGTAATGTGGTGTACGGTCTTTTGACGTTCCATGCCTTCTCTTGACCATTTTGTAAATAAACCAGAATAACACAACTAGCAGAATGAAGCGCTTACTAACCACCGCCAAATAGAATCTGTCCATTTCTAACCACGTAAGCGACACTCAAGTTAAGATCTGTAATACTAACAGGAGATTAACTGATTATACATTTCCAGGAAGTGCCCTAATCCAACTCATCATGTCTCGCCAGATGAGCCAGAACGAGCGGAAGCTCGCCGAAAAGGTGATCATCCTCAACGACAGGGGCGTCGGCATGCTAACGAGAATCTACAACATAAAGAAGGCATGTGGTGATGCAAAATCCAAACCTGGTTTCCTTTCGGATAAGAACCTGGAGTCCTCTATCAAAAGTATCGTCAGGAGGTTCCCAAACATTGATACAAAGAGCCTGACGCCAATACAGAATTTAAGAAATGAGATAATCAAGTCACTTTCTTTATATTACTACACTTTTGTTGATTTACTGGATTTCAAGGATCACGTCAGCGAGTTGCTGACAAGCATGGATGCTTTCCAAGTTGATTTGGACATATCCATGAACTTCGAACTGACAAAACACTACTTAGACCTTGTTACAACATATGTATCATTAATGGTATTATTATCTCGTGTCGAAGACCGTAAAGCAGTCCTAGGACTGTTTAATGCTGCTTACGAAATTGTTCATGGCGCCCCAGACCAAAGCTTTCCCAGACTAGGAAGCATGATAATGGACTATGATATCCCATTCAAGAAACTTTGTGAGGAGTTCGTGCCACATTCCAGACTACTCTCACAAGCGATTAACTCATTGATCCCTGTATACATCCCTAGGAACGTCACCGCAGACAAGTGGCGGTCAGAACAGAAGTTAACGCTGGTTGGAAATCCTTCGATGTTATTGAAACCCGTTTTATCTGATAGGATGTCATGCGAATATCTCTCAATGGATACAATGGAGAAATGGGTAGTATTTGGATTGCTGCTTATTCACAATGTACTCTTACAACAAGATCACTTTAATAAACTCTTCATCAATGCTCTGGAGTCGTCGTGGGTGGTGCCACTTTTCCGTGACGAGGTCGTCCACATCCATCAATACATCATATCATTTTTTGACACTTTGAAAGGATACAGCAAGAGGATCTCGGAGGTGAAGGATGCTCAAAGTCATGCGGTGCAAAAAGCTGGTTACAACCATCGGGAACGTCGGAAGTTCCTGCGTACCGCCTTGAAGGAGCTTGGTTTGATTTTCATGGATCAGCCTGGATTGTTGGGGCCTAAGGCGTTAATGGTGTTCATGGGGCTGTGTTACTCCCGTGATGAGGTAATAATTTTATTCATATTTTTACATGTTTATTAACTCATTTCTGTTTGTATGTTTGGCGCAAATTTTGCAATCAATTTTAAAATAGTTTTTCAATAAGCTTGAGATTTAAAACTTTAAACAAAGCTCATAAGCATATAACGATGCAGTATTACCTCGCTAGTTAGAAGAAGTTAATAAGGAGAGAAGAGAATGTTGTTGAACAAATGAGTTCACGTAACCTATCAAACAACTTTTTATATTGGCATATATAGTTAGTGACAAGAAAGAAAAGCGAACGGAGCAAATTATTTTATGATTTACTTACCAATAAACTGTAAGGTGATTTACCAAATAACCATCATAAAAATGAGTTAAAGCGTCTCAGTTAAGTGTAATTAATTGCATAATATCTGTCAACTATGTAGAGGGCCCAATATAAGTGAGTAATATCTGTAGGCTTACCCTGGAATTTCAGAGGCAACCTTCTAACATTTTTCAATGCTTTTCTAGACATATCATTAAATAAACTGTTTTATTCCATTTACACTGGTACCCTTTAAATTTTTACTAGGCACTCCTACATATATTAACTATTAACCTACCCATAAGCCACACCAGCTTTTCTCTGCAGACCTATACTATAACCTGTCATCTCATCAGTGTGTGTAAAATCGATTGCAACATTTTAAACGCACAAGACTAAACAGCAGAAAATAATTTTAAAATACGCTAAAATAAATATTTTCTCCTAAGCCAACACAACACAGATTTATAACCCCATACACCCAGACAGCCAGATCTGCCTGTTTATTCTAGATTGCACCTCTTGCTGTAAGACAGCAAATTGGGATGGGATTCTGTATGGACTCCATGAGTGTATAGATGGTAGATGTATCGAGATTTAGTAGCATAGCCGGCCACATTACCAAAATAATTTCAATATCAGTTTCATATTCAACATTGAAATAGGCTCAAAATTGAAGGAATTGTATGTTCACCTATTATCTTTGTTCTTCTCAATACGATTTCGAGCCTATTTGAACTATTGCATACGAAATTGGCAATAAATTTATTTTGGTAAATTATTGTCTTCACATCTTGACGATTTAAACACAATTTTATGTTGATAATATTGCAATCTAAGATATTCATTGCACCCATATGCAGAATTTTTGCTCTTCTACAGTATGAGGATTTTCATGTAATCTGCTGGTAGGCTCAGGTTAATAATTGAATCAGTTGAATAGATTGAATAGTTTGCTCTCTACATGCCTTACTACATATTGCATGCACCCCGCGTTTTTCTTTTTAAATCATATGCATCTATATTGGGCTAGGAGAAATTATTTATTACTTTGTGTGGCATTTGAAAACGTAGTATATTTTTTTGCTTCATTATTTATTTATTTTTTTGTAAAGTTGCGAGTAATGTGGCATACTGTATACATGAGTAAATGAGGTGTATACCATTTTGAATGTTTAGCAATATTTATCTATTATGTATTCCAAATAGGCATTTTTAAAGCAACTTTCTGCTGAGTTGAAATTATAATCTATTATTATTATTACTTAATAATTATGATAAAAGTACTTTATGGACATAAGCCGTATAACCATCGACCAAAGTTGTTCAGCATGTTTACAGTAATGCTCTATTTATATTGTGATTGGTCTTAAGAGAAAATAAGTGTTTTAGAGAAATAAAACCTACACCTATATATTTACATAAGTCATTCAACACAAATCTGGTTGAATGTCATTGATGGAGAAGCCAGCACTGTGGCCAATGTTTTCAAAAAGTAATGAGATCGAATTTTCTTAAGATCAATGACCTTCCTCCTACTTTTGTGGCACATTAAGTATACACATATTCAGTATAAACAATTTACAAATATGTTCTCAATAGGACAGTTGACAAACTGAGCAGTCTTTACACAGACCAAACTATAAAGTTAAAATCGACGAACTGTATGATAAACAAATATTCAGATGTAAGTCAAATCAACGTTGCCAACATTATATAAACCCGCAAATTTAAATTTGCATATAGCTGTTATTTGCCTATGCCCTGCCACATTGGTACATATGTGACGTGCGACCAGATTTGTTTTGAATAAAGTGTGTCTGTATAGTGCTCAACACTTTCAAATGATTTACTTATGCCAAAAAATACTGTGATATTTTTCCCACTCTGAGTTTGGATCCCTGGATAATAGAAATGATGGCTATTAATCAGCTATTACTAATGACAATGCCACTCCTCCCCTAGCCTGTTTTCCTGACTAGGCTTATAGTAAAGTATCCTGGTTGCTTCCTATGAATACTACAAAGAAAGATATTTACTCTGTATTGTAAAAGACTTACTTTTTTCGTCGAGAAATATACGTTATTGTTTGAGTCGCGATTATTTTTATTTTTTTAATTTTGTCGTCAATCACTGGTTTGTGTTTTTACAATGCTCATGTTAAAAGTGTTGATTGTGTTTGTGCTGTTCTAGATTGTTCAAGTATAACTGTAAGTCATAAAACTATGACTCCGATTTCCCAAGGATTTAGAAAGGTGTGTTTTATAAAAAAAAAGAAGCTGATGTAACCGGGTTGGCTCGAAGATCGATCGAAACTCACTCTGGTGAGACAATACTTTAAAAACAAGCTGTGAAAAGTGAGGGTCTTGCACACCATATAGTTTTGAATTATTTATGATAAATGAAGGAAAAGCACTATAGTTTGATCGAAAAAGTTTGATAATATATAATGTATATGTATGTATGTATGTATGTATGTATGTATGTGTGTGTATGTATATATATAAGTATATATATATATATATAAGAAGAGTAGTTGTGGCTGAATAGTTGAATACCAAACTATTGGTTGACGGAGACTAAGACCGTTTATTTGGGTTACAGCCTTTGGCAGGAAAGAAAACTCTTTTTACTTGTGAAAGCTTTCGATTTTATTGAAAATCAACTTCAGTCACTCTAAAATGAAAGATTAGTATTAACTATGACAATTCATAAAAGAAAAAAACTTTACCGTAAGTGAGGTTAACCTTAAAAATAACACAATCATCAAATTTACCGAAAAATTAACTTGTGTTTAAACTGATTGATGGTCGATCGTTTGTTAAAGTGATTCTTTATAACGTTAGTAACGGAAATGGTTTTTGAAGTTTGACCAAATGACATAGTATCGATGAAATATATATCACGGTGACATGTAACAGGGAGATGTTGATTTTTGTTATATTGCTATCGACCTTTTTACAACTAGAAACGTTCACGACATTATGTGGTTGGCATTCATTTTACTTATTTTATGTTAGTAGACCTATTAAGTAACATCTTATCAAATTATAGGATGTAAGCGTACACTGAATTCAGGTTCTGAATATCGTTACGAACTATCTTCATAAACCAACTGAAAAGTAAAACAAACTAAACAGGTCATTCAAGAAGATAAAGAATTTCTCGAAAGAATACCCCGAGCTTATGGTAACAAAATCTGACAACGGTAACGCCACAGTAATAATTAATAAAGATGTTTATGTTTTGTT
The DNA here is from genome assembly GCA_963576515.1 of Cryptocephalus primarius. Classification (NCBI taxonomy): domain Eukaryota; kingdom Metazoa; phylum Arthropoda; class Insecta; order Coleoptera; family Chrysomelidae; genus Cryptocephalus; species Cryptocephalus primarius. The sequence goes on along the minus strand of OY754939.1, from coordinate 2,629,096 downwards.
AAGTGAAGAGATTCTTAACGACATTGATAGCTATGTAATCATTAAACGAGATCCAACATCTACCATTCAGCAGAAGGCAAATAAACTTATTTCAGGTCTTAAACAAAGCAAACATTTAGAATCTCACGTAACGAAATCTTTAATGATTTACAACTCAGTTTGCCTTAAGTTCTCCCTAAAATTCATAAACCAACACTGGAGTTAAGACCAATAGTTTCATCGATAGACACACCTAATAGTAACATCGCCAAGTTTCTTTCAGACACACCTTCAAAAGCGTATGACAGAAAACAGATACTTTATAACAGATTCTTTTGAGTTTGCTACACTAATAAATGACTACCAATTACCATACAACCATAGACTTATTAGCCTAGACGTAGTCTCTTTATTTAATTACATTCCACCTGAACTTGTTATAAGGAGCATCAAGAAACACTGGGTTTACATTAAAAGTGTTTGTAAAATACCACTAAAAGTAAAATTCACTAACATGATTGAATTTATATTCACAGCATCGTGTATCCAATACAATGGAAAATTTTATAAACAGATTCTAGGAGCTCCGATGAGATCGAGTCTCCCCCATTTTGGCTCAATATGTAATGGATATTTTACTTGATTACTGCTTATATCAACTATCTTTCAATTTACCATTTATCAAAAAATACGTTGACGACATTATCCAGAAGACAAGTCAGTTGAGATTCTTAATGTATTCAACAGCTATAATACATATTTACAATTTAAAATCGAAGAAGAAGAAAGTAGTATCCCCTTACACACTCTGCTATACAAAATCTCCGATGGAGTAATCCAACTGGATGGGTACCATAAACCTTCAAGTTCAAGGAGATAGCTAAATTTCCAATCTTACCATCCAAATAAAATGAAAATTAATTTAATAATTGCTATGAAAACCAGAATAAATAAAATCGACCAAGCCGCTTACAAAACACAGTCTTCGGCAGTTGCACACTTTAATGTTAGACAATGGTTACCCACCAAACTTACTTAACAAATTGATTTATGCAGTGCCTGATCAGAACAACATTAACAATATAAGTTTCAATCAACAACTTACGAAATTAAGTATAGATCACTTTCTTTCATAAAAGAGTTAACACCCAAACTTACATCTGGTTTCAAATATGTAGAATCTATCAAAATAGCGACTCGAACAGTAAAGAAAGTTGTAGATCTCTATACCAAATTGAATGCCCCGACTAAGAAATGGGACTTGTGTGGTGTAGTATTAAGATTTCATGTTCTGATTGCCAAGCTAACTACATTGGACCAACCTCTAGAAATCTCAAAGCTAGAATTGTGAGTCATAAAAGTGACATTAAAGTAAGAGCGGATGCATGTGCATTGTCACATAACATCATTTTCAAAGACGCAACAGCTCTAGCTAACAAAAGTAACAATTTTAAAAGAAATTTCATCGAAATGACATACATCCAACAAGAGGATAAACCTATCAACAAACGTAGCGACATTCAGAACCTGAATTCAGCATAGGCTTACATCCTACAATTTGATAAGATGTTATTTAATAGGTTTACTAACATAAAATAAGTAAAACGAATTCCAACCACGTAATGTCGTGAACGTTTCTAGTTGTAAGGTCGATGCAATATAACAAAATTCAACATCTCCATGTTACATGTCACCATGACAGATATCCCATCGAAACTGTCATTTGGTCAAACTTAAAAAACCGTTTTTGTTACTAAAGTTATAATCACTTCAACAAACGATCGATTGTTTAACAAACGATGATTTTGTCATTTTTAAGCTTAACCTCACCGGTGATTCGTAATTCCGTCCCGTTGGAGTTTATTACCTGATCTTAAATACGGTCCACAAATATAAATTCGCAATTCCGTCCCGGGTCCACCGAGAGCCTCGGGCGGTGGTTCGTAATTCCGTCCCGGATAAGGGCTGTTTACCTGCTAGTAAAAATAACCAGATTGCGTATTTACAGGTCGACCACCAACGCGTTCACAAGTGCATTTTTGGCTTGGTTAGGTTGGTTAGGTTGGTTAGGTTTGGCTTTACACCCCGGACGGAATTGCGACGCAACCGTAACGCACACACTCTTCACCCCGGACGGAATTGCGACGCTACCTCCTCTATGTAGATGCGACCTTTTCGAACCCTGACTGTTTCCCCAAGTATCGGACGGAATTACGGTCCAGCCAACCTCACGGTAAGGTGAATCGTTGCCGACACTTGTTTTTATACAGGGTTTCATCATTTGTATGCTTTTTATGCTAAAGAAATATTCCCGAAGATTTTCATAGTCCAATCTAAAAGCCTGAAGTCTGGATACTCTATATACTAAAAAACTTTTTTCTGAATCCTTAAACAATGACAGGCAACCAAATAAGTAATGTAATCACTCACATATATTTTGAAGGTATTTTGAAGATACTTTTGAAAATTCCAGCAGCTCTGATGATGTACAGCTTATGGTTTTAGTATATGAAAGGAACCCTATATCCAGAATTGAGAATTATTTTGAAAGTGTTTTGGCTTTATACTCAGATTCTCAATTCCAATCACATTTCAGGTAGGTATTTATAAAATAACTCAATGAGATGATTAGACAATTAGAAGTAATAAATTTAATGGAAACTAAGACTAAAAATGATGTGTATGTGAATAATTAATAAGTATTCGGTCCACCAAAATATCATATTAAATTTGTTTTATTTCGATCCTACGTTTAGAATGCAGCGACAATTTTTTAAATTTTTGTTAAATCAATTGGACCAACCATGGGGTGTCCGAAATTTTTTGACCTAAAATTTGTTCCATGAATCAATAGAAGGGAACTTGTTGTTTCCAACAAGAACATTTTTTTGCGAAAAAATAAAAAGGTCGCTGCAAATTTTGAATTTATTTAAAAGGTTGATGATCCATCCCGTCATTTTTTGAATAGGTAAACATTTTTCTTATTGAAGTGTGATTTGAAAAGTGGCACTTTTTATAGTAAAAGGGTATAGAATTTTATAGTATTAGGGTGCTGGGAGAAATAATTTTAACTTTAGGATACCACTAGTTTTTGAGAAAAAAAAATTAAAAGTGATGAAATTTTTAAATGTTCTTATATGTATGTTATTCTCATGGGTTAAACGATACTAATAAAGTTTGATTCTTCAACTTTACGCTGATAGTCAAATTTCATGAAAAGAATGTGGAGAAATAAGTGAGAAAACGATTATAAGCGGCGCATTTTTCGCCTCTTCGCCATTGTGAAATTTTAAACACGGGTGTGCTTAGCCGAGATACACGGTAGTGGCTAAACAAGCGTCGTCACAGATGTTGCATATGTGTAAGAAATGTTAGAAGTGATCAAATAAAATTTAACAAAACCATTCGCAAACCATGCAAATCTTTTCTTGTCGGTAGCCTCGTGGGGGTAACGGATGGGATTATATAATGAAAATAGTATTAGTGTAATAAAACGTCTATGCCAATAATACGTTCTATGCCAAAAATATCTAGGTAATATAATATGGAAGAATATGTCGTGAAGAATTATGTGTGTCGGTTGGGGTACAAAGGAGAAACTTGGAATGGCTTGCGAGAGGGCAAGGATAAACCTTGACCAGCAGATGTTCCGTTGCAAGATATAACGAATATTTTGAACCCAAAACGCGTAATTATACACATTATTTTACGTTAATAAACATTATAACGTTTCTATAAATACAAACAAAACCTAACCTAACACTATTTTCGGGAGGATTCTGCACAGGAACTGTTACTTGCCGAACTTGAACTCGCCGAGATGTTTTATATGATACAAGAAGGCTGTAGCCATCAATACACATTATATGCATTTGCATCTTGAGTACAGTCGGACGACGTTCGTTGAATTAAATTTTATAGCAAAATGGCGAAGTTATTCAATTTGTTTATAAGCTAAAAATTTGTTACTATTTTAAAAAAGATCCCGGTGCTCTCGAAATGAAGCGATTAAAAAAATTACGGTGGCATTCGAAAGTTGGAATGTTCTTTTTACATAGAAAAATGAGCGACAAAAAAATATCGACATTTAGTTTTTTTGGCTGCATATGAAGACCCAAAGAGCAATTGAGTCAATTACTATGTAATTAAAAAAAAAAATATTTTTTAATACATTTTGTTGCCACTTTTTTGTAAGTTTTTATTATTTAGCAACGAAAATATTGCATTTTTTAATTATTAAAAGCCGATACCTTTTAGATAATTTAATTACGAATCTTTTCATTTCTAAATACTTTCCCTCTAGAATTAATATTTAAAAAATGGGGGCAAAAGAATAGCTATGAAACGGGTTTTCCCTAATTTTTCTTATATTGATTTTGCATTTGTTTAGCACAACTTTTTAAAGTTGCTAATATCACTTATTTCTAGAATTCCGACGTTTAATCGGTTTATTCGAATTGTGTTTTGGATTTTCACTTGGTTATTTTCCTTTCCATTTCCATAGGGATTTCGCTTAGTGACGATCTAGAATGTAGATCTTCTCCTGCTGGTTCTTGGTCTCCGAGAACCATGATTAGTATCATCCACATTTTTCGTCATGTTTTTTACCACAGAATATCAGAGAGTTTCTTGGTTCTCTCTGATTCCAGTTCTGTTAACTACTCTCTGTAGTCAACAGTCCCCCGTCTTCAGGAGCAATTTCTTACCCTTGGGGTAATAGAATGCTCTTCCGATATAGCCGAGCCGCTGTAGCATTGCCCATCTTTTACCACGTGGAAGTGTAGATCAAAATTTCCGTATCATCGAATTTGTGACTTTTCAGCATTACTCAAACTCCCAACGTCATAAATCTGCGGCTGATCTTGATTTTGTCGGCTATTTATTAACTAGTCCTCGATGAGATCATGTGGTAAACCTCGAACGCCATTAGTGTGGCCCTTATCTGCTATTATTTACATAGTCGAATCCCTTTGCTGGGTTTAAAAAAGCAGTTGCGATGGGTTTACTATTATCTCCGAAAATCTGCACTTGGTAATGCAACCTTTCATTCTAAACTCCTTGGGAAACCAAGGTAATTGGGAATCATAGTGTTCTTTAGTGAAAATATATAGTGCATATAATCGACGATGTATGACGTTTTGATTTTACAGTATGTAATATTGAAGAAATGGAACAGCCATTATTGAGATTAAGCTAATCCCCACTCTTGAAAATATATACTATTCGCTTGTATCAAATTATTAAAACATGTGTACCAGACGAATGGCAAACAATATTTAACATGTTTTAAAGTTGACAAATGGATACTGCAGCAGATTTGCACGCAAATAACACAAAGAGGTTTTACTCTTCTCTAATATCAACATTAACGTCCATATTCACAATAACAATTATTGTTTTTCACATAAACAGCAACCTATACAATTGTTCGTTACAATACTACATATTAACTGTTTTTAGCTTGCTTCTGATATTACTTCAATATGACCTGTAAATTTTAACTACATCCAAATATTATTCTGAGGAAAGTTATACTGCTTGAGAGGTATCCCACTCATACAAATAATATTTGTACCTATAACACTGAAATGAATGTTAAAGGAATTTTCTATTGTTTGAATCGATAAAATATTGCCGTTTTCACAAGAAAATGAATTTTTAGGGAAAATATGTTTTACAACTGAGACCAGGACTTCAACCTGGAGCACTCTATTTCGCTTCAAGTATTTTTGTTTGGCATGTCTTGTATTTTGATCCTTCAGTTTTATTTAATGGATCCGCCCTACAACACATATGTAATTTTTGCTTAATATTAAACTATTATATTGGAGGTGGGTACTCAGTAAGTAGAGTAGGTTTTTCGTTCAAATAAATAAATTAACAAACTGATCACTTAAATCTGCTGAACTTTTTCCGGAACTAAACAGGTTAATGTTCACTACATTATTGTTGTACACTGCATTATTATCTTATAAGTGTTTCAAAACATTCATTAAATTTTTGATACTTAGCAATGTTTAGTTAGGCATGCATAAAATGAATATGGAAATTGTGATATGATAAAGAAAAACTTTATTATTTTAGGTACTGTGGTTGCTCAGACACAACGATAACCCCCCCACACATAAGACCAAGGGGAAATCTACTGAGGATTTAGTGGATCGGCACCTACCAGAACTGCTGTTCCATATGGAGGACCTGAGGGTGCTGGTCAGGAAGTACAGCCAGGTCATGCAGCGTTACTATGTGCAATACTTGTCACATTGGGATGCAATAACACTAAAAGAGATCATGCAGAAACTCCAAACTTGTCCGGAAGACGAAGGTATCATTTTATCCTCACTTTGTAATAGTATAGCCAATTTATCCGTTAAACAAGTTGAGGAGAATGAGACATTTAACTTCTTCGCGTTCCGATTGGACTGGTTCAGACTGCAAGCATACACTTCAACTGCGAAATCCACCATGAGGCTTATCGACAGCAGAGGGTTAGCTCAGCTGTTAGATTCGGTGCAATTCCATACAAAAATGGTGGATAACTTAGACGAGATGTTACGCGAGACATCAGACCTATCTATATTCTGCTTCTACAGTCGGATATTCGAGGATCAGTTCCACATGTGCTTGGAGTTCCCGGCACAGAACCGATACATTGTCGCCTTCCCTTCGATTTGCAGTCACTTCCAGAACTGTACGCACGAGCTATGCCCGGAAGAGCGACACCATATCCGTGAACGCAGTTTGTCTGTCGTTAACATGTTCCTGGACGAGATGGCAAAAGAGGCCAAGAACATCATTACCGCCATATGCGATGCGCAGTGCAAAATGAGCGACAAGCTCCTGCCTAAGAACTGCGCTCATTTGATATCGCAACAGATCAATAGGAAAAAAAAAGAGAAAAATAAAAAAAATGCCATCGAGTTTGAGAAACCCGGCAAGGAGAGCTATAGGAAAACCAGAGAAAATTTGACTACGATGGATAAACTGCATATGGCTCTTACTGAACTTTGCTACGCCATCAACTACTTCTCAAATATAAACGTGTGGGAGTACACCTTTGCCCCTCGGGAGTACCTCCATCAGCACTTGGAGAACAGATTCGCTAAAGCACTCGTGGGTATGGTCATGTACAACCAAGACACCAACGAAATAGCCAAACCATCCGAACTTCTCGTGTGTGTCAGGTCTTATATGAACGTGCTGCAGACTGTCGAGAATTATGTCCACATCGACATAACAAGGGTATTCAATAACTGCTTATTACAACAAACTCAACCGATGGACAGTCATGGCGAAAAGACAATCGCTTCAATCTACACCCAATGGTACTCTGAAGTGTTATTGAGACGGGTGAGTGCTGGCAACATTATATTTTCTATGAATCAGAGATCATTCGTAAGCCTAACCGTTGAAGGTACTGTTCCATTCAATCCTGAAGAATATTCGGATGTGAATGAGTTAAGAGCTCTAGCTGAGCTAATTGGTCCATATGGCATGAAACAATTAAGTGAAACATTAATGTGGCACATAGCCAGTCAGGTAATTGAGCTAAAAAAGCTAGCTGAAATCAACAAGGACGTCCTGTTATCCTTAAGGACAAACTTTGATAAACCGGAAATAATGAAAGAACAGTTCAAGAAGCTATCCAACGTCGACAACGTTCTGCAACGGATGACCATCGTAGGGGTGATACTAAGTTTCCGAAACTTGTCTCAGTCTTGCTTGACTGATGTCTTGGAGCAGAGAATACCATTCTTGGTCAGTTCAATTTTGGACTTCAGGCACCACCTCCCAAGCGGTGATCCAATGAAGATAGTCGATGAAATGACTTCGGCAGCTGGCCTGCCCTGCAAGGTTGATCCCACTATGATATCCGCATTGAGGCTCCAGAAGGCTGAACCAGAGGGTGAAAACGAGCACCTGCTGGTGTGTTTGTTAATGGTTTTCGTTGCAGTCTCAATACCCAAATTGGCAAAGTCAGAGTTATCATTCTACAGGGCGTCACTTGAGGGGCATACCAATAATATACATTGCATGGCTTTGGCTGTGAATAGTATTTTCGGGGCACTTTTTACCATTTGCGGGCAGGGCGACATCGAGGATAGAATGAAAGAGTTCTTAGCTTTAGCTTCATCTAGTTTGTTACGATTAGGACAGGAAGCCGATAAGGAAGTTATTAAAAATAGGGAGTCTGTGTATTTACTGCTGGATCAGATTGTACAAGAGTCTCCTTTCCTAACGATGGATTTGCTCGAATCTTGTTTCCCCTATGCACTTATCCGTAATGCTTACCATGACGTTTACAAACAAGAACAGAACATGTAATTTGTAATGTCGCGTATTCCATTTCATTTAGTTCTATTTCTTTAGTACAAAAAAATTCACATTTTTAAGGATTTTATCAGTCATAACTGTAAATGAATATAGGTTGTTCGCACTTACTATTATTATTATCATTATTATTATTATTATTATTATTGAGTAAATTAAGTACAATTAAGTTAATATGCAAGCAATAATTTATGTTGTATTACTATTGCCATTTTTATATTTAACCTATCAATAGAGTGTTTTATAAAAAAGTCCTTTAATTCCAGGCCTTTTTAAATCCCTTTAAAAAAATGTGTGTAACATTAAACATGTCTCTATGCAAGCTATACATTTCTACAATACAGCTCTCGACACGAAAGAAAAGTTGATGCGGTTTATAGTCGACTACATGAAGGAGCGCGCAGTAAAAATTAAAAAGATCAAGTGTAAATTGAATAAAACAGTTTATTCAATGATGTCTGTAGAAAAGCATCGAAAAATGTTGGAAGCGCGCCTCTGAAATTTCACTTTGTGTAGAGATATCAACCCACTTTATCGAGCCATTTAAACAGTTGGTGGATATTATGCATATACATCATGACTTAACTGGTACGCTTTGAATCGTCTAGAGGACCGGTTTTAGAGTCTATTGATAAATAAATCATAAACTTTCGCACCGCCCGCTTTTCTTTCTTGTCACTAACTATAACTACAACTCTTTAGTACACCATATGCGAGAAATTTTATTATATATGGTGCAAACGACCAAGAGTGCGAAAGAGAAGCTGCGAACGTGTGATCAAACACATTGGAAAGATACAACGTGTTACGGTTCTACCCCACTCCTTTTTTCTGCCACAATGCTTCCATGAATAGGAATGCTAGCAACACAATAAGTTGTGTGACGAGGAAACGTGCCAAAGTAATATATAAGTTAACGCAAATAATTTTATGTTTTATTTTATGAAACTTTAATTTTGAGTTAATTAAAAATTTAATTACGGTTAAAAATTTGCCTTATAAACATGTGGTACTGTACAAGGTACCAGACTGTTGTCCTGGAAAGGCTGCCTGGATAATAGTACAACCTATGCAAAGTTAAAGTGCGTCTGTCTCTTAATTATGATTATTAATTATTCCAACCAACCCTAGAATTACATATAAATCAGACTCTTGATGGCTAATTATATTCTACAGTACATCTAATTACTAACTAAATAAATTATACAAATAAATTTATACAATAAATATTAATTCAATAGAAAACTTTGCTATATTATTTAAGAGAATTTCTATTCCACATTCCATTTTAATAATTGTTAGAAAAAACAGGACCCTGAAGAAATCGATACAAAATTCAATTTTTACAATAAAAGATGAATATCCAGAATTTATTCTTTCCTTTTGGCATTTCACAGAAAATGACATTCAGTTGCAAAGTTGTAATTAAAATGTACATTTAAATAAATTTGTTAAAATAGTGTCCAATTTAACAGATCCTCGAGCTACTCCAAAAGCTCCACTTCAAAAGTGACTTATTCCTCTTTTGAGCTATTTCATTCGTCCAAAAACCATTTTGTAGGGAATTTGCTAAGGTCATGTAAATCCCGATAGTTTTATATCCCTAAGTTAAGAGGGTTTTAAGGTTAAAAGGCCAAGAAAAGTACCCCTAACATGTAAATTCAACTTTTGAACGGACATATCTCATCTAATTTTTAAACTACATAAATAATGAAAAGTAAAATTTGAAGTAAGAAAAATCTATAATTTTTTAAGAACAAGTTTTTATGTAAATTTATTATTGTTAAATTTAATTTGAAAAAGTTATTTTTTTTAGAAATTAAAGAGAAAAAATATTTGATCCTACATTTTTTTCCAAATCTACGCCTTCTAAACCATTAAACTTTTGGAGCATGTTAGTGGGGCATGAATAAAGTTAGTTCTTTATAGGTTACGATTAATTTTAAATTACTGGTAATGGCGTCAGTTTTATTACCCCATTTTTTTCTTCATAAATTCGAGCCACGCATTTTATTTTTATCATAACTCGTAATTTAAATACTCCTCACACTCGTAACTAAAAACTAATTTTTATGCTACAGGCTTTTAACGAAGCTCGTTTGAAAGGTACTTTAAAAAAGATTAAGAGAATTTCCTCGGAAAAATTTCTAGATTTTTTTAACGTTGAAATTTTCGAATAGGTTTACGGCACACAAAATATTGCCTGCAAGGAGCATAACTCGCTTAGTATGAGCTATAACATTAAACAAAACAATGAGTTCCTTTGTTTTTTTATAAGCTTCAATTTTGATGAGAATTTTTTTTTTTTTTTCATAAAACAAGGTTTTTGGGTTATTCACCCAAACGGATGAAAACGCGTTATTTTATGACATTGTCCTTCACGAGTAACTCGAGAAATAAATCGAAGAACTTGATTCCTCGCTTTTTGCTTAAAATATATTTATTTTTCAATTTCCCAATTTTCAGTTTTGTCAAAATTGACATTTTATGTTTTCACCCACGAAAAAGGGTGGCGTTCACCTCCAGGGTGGAAGCGCATGTCGGCACTGTCACTTGTTATTTGTATTATTTTACATCTGCTGTCAAAATTTCAAATCAATCGATGTAGTTTTGAAGCTTTCAGAGCGAAAAACGTTCAGTGATTCAACTATTAATCTACTACCGAAATATGTGGTCGGTGATATTCGCTAGCTCGGCAGAAACTTTAATATGTCGATCTCAAATACCGCTCATAATCAAAATTGTGTTGTCTTCATTATTTATATCTGTAAGTTAGTTGACTAAAGCAAGCTTGTTAAAACTATGTTTATACGATCATTTGGTTTGCAAGTATAGCAAATGAAATATTTTAGTAATTCATGTAAATTCCGTTTTGGAACATTAGAGTGTTTAACAGGCATTGGCATCCACTCATTCTAAGAGAACATCCATATTGGTAAACCGGTACCATAACACCATCGCTCCTTAAAGTTTACTCAAAGAGGTATCTTTAGGTCAACCACTCAATAATATTTGAATCAAATGAATTAAATTCAATGATTATTGTATTACTTACAATGATCTGCCCTCACTTCATAACCTGAGTCAGTCTATCTATATCGTCCAACAGTACCTCTCCTAATTGAGAAATCGACTCAAACCTACTGTCCTTTCTAAAACGTGCAGCTCACAACTCCGACGTGGTCACCTTCTGTCCGTTCATGACGCATTTGTCTACGTTGGAGGCCCCACGAGTCATCGCTCCGAACTCCTGGGTCTCGAAACTTTTCCTTCGAACGTACCAATTTTAAGTCTCAATTATTATTTTAAAATGACTTTTTGGAGACCTTTTGACGTGGACGAAATTAATAGTGGCAATGATATAGTGATAGAATTTCACGAAGTATAAACAATTGTTTCACATTAGTAAATTTTGTATATTTTAAATATCAATAGTTTAATAAACATGGGAATAATAAACCCTACCAACTCCAATACACCTTTACATTACATTATTACATTATAAATGAATGTATGAAATAAAGATGTTTCGCTCTACAACTTTAGTCATAATTATTGCACCACCCTTCCAAAACACTTGAACTCATAACATCAGAATAGACATTATACACAATACAAATAATGCTACAGAGACAAATGAGTCACAAATTTGGGATTTCGTTGTAAAATATCGTTGACAAATTGAGTAACAATCTTTTATATTTCTTTAAATATGGCATGCGTATGGAGCGGCGGTTTATCCTCTGTATGTCGGTAACATGGCTATTAAATTTTATTGCTTCTTTTTAACTGGAAGGATCTTAATTCCTTCTCTAATTGAGCCGTAGCAGAAGAAAGTAAACAAATAGATTTTTCACGTGAGGATTGACATTATTTTCTAATTTCAAAGTATTTGCCAACCATAAACACACTTAATTAGAACAACAAATTAATTAATACAATCATAGCAATACAACCTAATAAATAGTAATAATACCGACCAACAGAACCAAATCTTACCTAGATATTATACAAATACCGCCAAACAGATCTTACTAATACATACAGACAGAACAAATATTAACTAAACATTAACGAAATATTGAACCAACAGACTGAATTTACCGCATAATCAAACGGTTGACACTTAAACATTATTTATTCTTGTCGACAAGATCATTAAAAAACATACCTTAGGCCTCAAGAAAAGCCTCACTATATCACGTATCACACAGGGTGTTCGCCTTTCCCAGGCAAAAGGTGGATCTGCTAAAAGTAGACTGCGTCGAGGGCAGCACTCCGGACACAGCCCATTCGTTTCTTCTGAGGACGTGTCCGCTGCACAGGCACAACAAATGGTCTCCCCTCAAATTTTAGAATACCTTATTACACCTTTCTTGCTTTCAACTTTTACACCCCATTACATCTTGAAAATGCCGAAGGAATCACAGCGGTCGGCCCGTTACCAAGAGCCAAGTCAGCGGTTATCCCGTTCGAGGGTGGGAAGGCGAGACTCGTCTTCGCAGGACAGGAATGATAGGAGACGTAACGCTTCTGTGGGCCGGAAACGAGGTAGGAGTGCAAAGGGCCGCACCTCTAGTCCAGCAGCTCGGAGAGACCGACGAGCTTCCAGTGGTAACAGGAAGTCGAGTGATTCGATTTCTCAGCTGGGAGAGGTCTTGCTTAAAGGTATGACTCAGCTAGCTCAGAGTAGCAAAGTGAGCAGTGACCGGGTAAGTGCACCTTTAATTAATAATGGTATCATCGAGGAATTTAATCCAATTCATCAAAATATAATCGACTGGCTGGATGCTGTTGATGAGTTTGCATTTATGTATGGCTGGGACGATAAAACTATTTGTTATTTAGCGTTAAGTAAGTTGAGAGGCCCGGCAGAAGTTTGGTATAGGAGCTTACCGACACGCATGTTCTCATGGGGAGAGTGGAAACAAATGCTTACTCAGAATTTTCTGCCCAAATTTAATTTACATAAAGCGTTGCGCAATATGATGGAATGTTCAGTTAAAACGGGTCAGAGTTTGTACGAATATGTTTTCAATAAATTAGCTTTAATCAACCAAACTAGATTGTCCATATGTGACGAAGATAAAGTTAATTTAATAATGGGGGGATTGACGATGAACGTATCAAAATATCCGTGGAAACGGCGAAAATTAAAGATCCTAATATATTAGCGAGTCACTTTAAAGCTTTGGATGAAGATAGGGGTGCTCGTACCTAACGAGTAAACGCAGGTCTCGCTGAAAAGAATCTTACAAAACCGTGTTTTAAGTGTAATCAACTAGGTCATTTCCGAAAAGATTGCCCACAAAAGAACAAGCGACTTGCTATTACGTATCAAAATGTTAATTTCTTAGGGGAAAATACAAATGAAAAATTTTTCAAAGAAATTTTGGTGAATGGAAATAAAATTAAATGTTTTATAGATTTTGGTAGTGAATGTTCGCTAATTACTTTCAATGCGGCCGAGAGATTATCTCTGAACATGTTACCTGTCGAAAATGTAATTGTGCTGTCAACTTTTGGCAAGTGTGAAGTTAAACCACAGTTTTTTGTTCGAGTTGAAATCGACTTAGATGGAATACAAAAATTTTTAGAATTCTATGTAGTAGAGATTTGTGTTATGGAAGTTGAGGTATTAATAGGACAAAACTTTACCGAACAATATGATATTAATTACACTAAAGCTCATAATAAATTAAGATTTATACAAACCGATAAATTTAAGGAACCCAGTTGCAATATTATACAGGGTTTGGATATTAATGTCGGAACAAGAGATCCTACGTCGGTAAAACAATTATGTGACCTTTTAAATGAATACCCCATGTGTACTGCCACCAATTTGTCCCAATTAAGTGTAACAAACATTGCCCAAGTGACAATTACGTTAACCTCCGACAAACCTATTGTTCATAGGCCTAGACAATATTCTGATTACGAAAGGTCACAAACTCGGGATATTGTACATGACCTTTTGCAAAATGGAATTATTAGGGAATCGACTTCTCCTTACGCAGATACAGTACTGTTGGTTAATAAAAAGGGCGCTCAATATGGCTCTGGGACAATTGAGATTTAATAAGGTTCTAGTATATTTAGACGATGTACTCGTACCAGCGAAGGGCCCACAGGAAGCATTGTTGGTGCTAAAAGAAGTTTTAGAAATTTTCAAAAGGAACGGATTTACGTTAAATCTGAAGAAATGTTTTTTCTTCAAATCAGACATCGAATATTTGGGATATCACATCAGTGGGACTATTATTCGTCCAACTGAAAATAAAATCACGGCAGTTCAGTGCTTCCCAAGGCCTAAAGACGTTCATCAAGTACGACAATATTTGGGTTTGACTGGGTATTTTCGTAAATTTATTAAAGATTATGCTGTCACGTCAAAACCCTTAACCGCCCTTTTATCAAAAGGTTCCACCTGGAATTGGGGAGATGCCCAGGAGAAAGCGTTTAAAGAGTTGCGGCAAAGGCTGAAATCCAAACCAGTACCCTCTTTGTTTGATCCTAACTTGGAAATAATTTTATATACAGACGCAAGTAGATGGGGTCTAGCTGGTATTTTGGTACAGGTACATGACACTGTTGAAAGGGTAGTCAGCTATTTTAGTCGACAAACAATTAATGACGAACAAAAATTCCATTCATACGAATTGGAGGCACTGGCGATAGTTTCCTCTGTGAAACGATTTCGACCATATTTATTGGGAAGACCATTTACCTTGATTACTGATTGTACTGCAGTCAAGTATACTTTCACGAAAAGTGAGGTGAATACCAGTATTGGTCGATGGGTATTGGCTTTAAGTGAGTATCAATTCGAGATAAAACACCGAACGGATCAACAAATTCAACATGTTGACGCGCTTAATAGGAATCCGCCAGAACAAAACATCTCAGTTTGTCTAACTGTTATCAACGAATCTGATTGGCTGCTGCCAGCCCAACAGCAGGACAAACACATACGTAGTATAAGACAAATTTTAGAATCAGGGGACCAAAGTAATAAACTTTTGTAATAAAATAATTGAAGAACCAACCAGGCACCTAATCCTATTTGTTTCCATGAAAGGGCTAATCGAATTACGGCATCAAATTTCAAAACGATATGTAGCTTGCAAAGAAAACATCTTGTGTCAATGTTGTAAAAAAATAATCTATAGTAAATTCAAAGGAAATATTAGTACAAGATATGGTAAACGAAATGAGTTGAGAGCAATTCATGCATTTGAACGGCAGTATAACGTTGAAGTGAAACCTTGTGGATTTTTTTATAGATGTCGAATATTACATGTTAGGAGCTAGCCCTAATGGAATAGTAATAGATCCAGATGGAATACAGACTCTAGCTGAAATTAAATGCCCGGCAAATTCTGAAAAATTGTCTCCAGAAGACGCCATTCGTCAAAAAAAGATTAAATTTGCTGTATTGGAAGGCCAAAAGCTAAAACTGAAGCGAAACCATCAATATTATTTTCAAGTGCAAGGTCAGCCGCAAGTAACTGACATAAGTATGTTATTTTGTTGTGTGGACGCCATTAGGCATATTGGTTGAAGAGGTATGCAATCCATGTTTCAGATAATGCGAGCTGTACAGTTTTGGAAGGACAAAATGGAGAATAAACTGCAAACATTTTCCTATAAATGTGTTCTTCCTGAAATAGTTGATTCCAGACATTCGAGAAACATGGACATCAAAAATCCACCAAGAGAATAAGGGAGGCTTTGACAATTTTACGAAGAAATAACATGATTTCCATGCCGTAGAATTAGAACGGTCAATTCAAAACCTACAATCTTATATGGTTTTATTTATAAACGCATATTAACGTTAATGTGGGTTTTAGCTTAAAATGCGTTTAGAATGTGTTTCACTGACGTCACTACAGTGTTTTGTTCCATGTATTTTTAATATGGAGGTAACTATAGTTACCTTATTCCCAGCATTATAATCATTGTCACATAAAATTTGAGCTTTTGAAAGGTTTCCTACACAAAAAAGAAATTTTATTTACCCTTATATTATTTTACCTTTTAAAATTGAGCGCTGAAAGTTGACATATCGTTCATGCGGAAGAAGATGGTTACTTCTCAAAAAATTCAATTTTCATATTAGCGTGGCAAACTATGTAAGAATAACTCAACTTTTATGGGGAAGAAGGGAATAAGTAAGTTTACATAAAAAGACCACTAGATGGCAGATATAACTCTTTGACTTTGAAATATTTGGCGCCACCATTCTCGAGAATAAGGTTATAATCCAGTATGCTGGTGGCTTTGGAAGCAAACATTTCGACTTGTTTCGTGATTAGTGTTACATTTGAAGTTATAATCAAAACAAATTACTTTTTTTGCGAAAGAAAATGATATTTTGTGTTGCTACATTTCAAACAGGTAAGTTTAAAACAATTATATTAACTTTTTCGGGAAGAAAGTGGCAAAATCAATTGTAACAATAATAGAAATTATTTTTCTCCTCAAGATGGTTACATTTTGAAATGTAACCTTGTTTAATAGAAAAGCATAAACATTTTGTAAACTGTGTTATTGGAAAAGAGTTATATTTAAATATGTAACTATATATCAAATAAAAAGATGGTGCAATATTATGATTTCTCTCTGGAAAAAAATAGTACATACCCAAATGAAACAGTATTCTTAATAAATAACTACTGCCTATTACAACTTTTATTAGATAAGAAATTAGAGTTACTTTCTAGATATTTTTTTTGTGTCACTTGTGTAAAATTCTCATTATTTGAAAACTAGGTAGTATATTAATAATTTATTTTTAGATTACTTTTCAACATAAGTAGAAGTCGTGCCCAGCAAATCATGAATCTGGTTAATAATCGGTCAAATCATGAAAATCTGTCTACTCTTTTTTCTAAAGGTTGTGAAACCGTTGAACCTACTCCAAATACAAATTTTACAGGTAAAATGTTACATGATCTTTTATATCTCTGGTAAAAATGTATTGATTCTTTGTGATTAGCTTTTAGAAATTATTGTTGAGTCAGAGAATTCAACTGATCGAGTACAGAATTGGTTAGAAACCTCAGTTACGAAAAACGAAAATTTGGTCTCTGTGTCTCAAAAATATGACTGTAAGTAAACATATTTGCTATTATTTTTTAATTACTTAGTAAATCAAGCGGTAACGCACTATTTATCTTTCAGGCAGTACCGCTCAATTAAAAAATTACATTGCCTTAGGCTCTGATGGTGTTTCACAACAAAATTCAAGTCGAGAAGTTACTGAAGTTGACATATTAGGCAATAGCTTTGAAGGTAGACTTTATAAATGTTTTTAATTTCACAGTTCATTGGGTATTTTTTGTAGTTTTGCATGAAGGAGGTGCATCAAGACTTGCTTTACCACTTAACAGAGATAATAATAACAGCTCTATTGAAAGCCAGTGTCTATTAGAAACCACTAGTTCATCGTCGTCCGATTCATCATCACAATCTTCTTCCGAATCACGTTCTTCTAAAAAAGGAGATTTATCTAAAGGCTCCAGGGATGACCCTTTTTCCGAAGACGATAGCGTTAAGGATCCTACATATACTTCCTCTGTTTCTAGTAGTTCTTCTGATAAAAAAGAAGAGCAGGTACAACCAGAAGATAAAAAAAGAAAAGTGAATAATTCATCCCATGAAGAAAAAAGAACCAAGAAAAGAAAGAAGAATCCCGATAAGTGGCAAAAAGGTGAAGCACAAAGGTTAAGAAATGATGGTCAAGAATATGTTTCCAGGGGTAGTATTAAATGCAAAAACGGTAAAGTATTAAAATGCAATGTAATCCGAAAAGCAAAACGTGTCCTGCCAGGATGTGGCCAAAAGTGCAAGTTGAAAGGTTCGGAAAAGATATTACAAGATCAGAGGGAGAAAATTTTTAGCGATTATTGGAAGTTGCAAGATATTGAAAAACAAAGAGAGTTTCTATCGGGTTGCATGGAAACTGTTGTCCCAAGATTCAAATATACAAATGCACAGCATCCAAGAAAGCCGAATAATGCTTACTATTTCTTATTAAATCAGAAGAAAGTTCGTGTGTGTAAATTATTTCTCATGGCGACTTTATCAATAAACCATAAAGTGTTCAGTACAGTGCTGAGAAAATTGAAAGTTTGTGATAGCGGCAGAGTTGTAGAGAGGGATGGGAGAGGGAGACACGGAAATCATTACAAAATCGGAGAAGATATAAAAAATAAAATAAGAGAACATCTAAACAGTATACCTAGGGTAGAGAGTAAGTACTGTCGGTCCCACTCGAGTAAAGAATACATTGAAGGTAGTAAAACTATTGCAGACTTGCACAGGGACTATTCCCAACTATGCAAAGAACAGAACATACCATCTGCTAATTACCTAATGTACACTAAAATATTTAAAGAATAATTCAATTTGGCTTTTCACTTACCAAAGAAAGACCAATGCGAGCTTTGTCTCGAGTATAAAAATTCCAATGAAATTGAAAGAGAGAAAATAGAAGAAAAATACGGTAAACACCAAAAGGAAAAGGATTTAAGTTGAGAAGAGAAGGATCGTGGTAAAAACAGTGATGAGAAAATAAAAGTTATTGTCTTTGATTTGCAAGCGGTGCTGCCCTGTCTCACAGGAGATGCGTCGTCTTTTTATTATGTCTCAAAATTAAATGTATTGAATTTTTCTTTGTATGACGTAAAACGCCACGAAGGTACATGCTTTATGTGGCATGAAGGTCAAGCCCATAGAGGAGTCAATGAAATAGGTACCTGCTTGTTCAAACATCTTCAAGAAATTGACCAACAGGCTGAAGACCAATTTGATGTAATTTTTTACTCAGATAATTGCGCCGGTCAAAACAAAAATAAATATATTATTACTTTGTACATGCATGCACCCTCGTCTCTTCTAAAGGTAAACTCCATAACCCATAAGTTTTTTATTTCCGGTCATTCACAAAACGAGGGAGATAGCATGCACGCTCTCAATGAAAAGCAAATTACAAAATTCAAAAAATCGCACCCAATATACTCACCTGACCAATACGCGTGTATTATTAGAAATTCAAAAAAGAAGGGCATGCCATACAAAATAAATGAATTATGTCACTCAGATATTCTTGATGTTAAAGCTCTAGCAGCAGACTTATTTAAAGCTGAATGACATAAAAATACTGAAGATGAGCAAAGATCATCCTGGTGTCATTTATTATAAAACCTCATTTGAACAGGAAAACTATAATGAGGTTCAAATAATAAAATCCCGAAAAAATATTGATATAACAAAAGTTCATCTCAAAGAGGCATTCACTGAAAAACCTGGTATCACCGATGCTAAGAAAAAAGACTTGCTGTCCTTGGTTGAGAAAAAAAAATGTGTTCCAACCTACTATCTCGAGTTCTACAAAATTTTGTAATCTATTAATTGCGTTTGTTTCACTGTTAATTATTAATAATTTTTTTTGTATATAATTTAAGCAAACTAGGTTGAAATATTTTTATAACCTTTAAATATAATGTGTTTCATTTTTATTACTATACTTATTGATGTAGACTTCCAAAATAAACTACATATTGGCTACTTTTAGAGTTTTTTTTTTTTCTTTTTTATAATATTTTCTCATACATTTTTGCGATGTAACCATAAAATGCAATACAAAATTTATTTTATTTTATAAGGAAGACAGTTACATTTTTCAAATTCTCCTGAACTGATATTTTTAGAAAGCACTGCTATACATAATCATAAAATAAGTATATAAAAATACTGTAATCTAAAAAATGTTGCTTCAATATTCTGTCGTTTAGACAGAATCGCAAATAACATTTAACAAATAATTTCAATCTCCTCTCCTGAAAATTAAGGTTTTTATAATAACATGTACAGCAGAAATCTGCACAACTATTCTACTAAACGCTGATTTGGCCACGCCTCATTACATTATTATTCTTACCTCCCCCAACCCGACGCCCCCCAGGAGAAACTTTAGACCTGCTGTAACAGCCTCTTCACCGTTACTCACAACTGCTAAATTTTCATCATCTTCAGTGTCTTCAGGGGTGTCATCGTTGTTGCCGCTTAATGCGGTATTCACCAAATCTTCACCAGAAAATGTTATTTGCTCATTTTCAGCTGCGTCGCCCAAGGTCCATGTTCTAACTTCATCCGCTGCAAGGGTCGGCCCTGTTGAGATGGCATTCATCAGAACCGTCATTTCTTCAAATTCTCGCTGATCTAATATAGCTCTTCTTCTTAGTTCTGCTAATGGCATCGAGTCTTATTCGTCATCGCATTCGTCGTCCAAATTTTCATTAATATTTGAAGGCCACAGCTTTTTCTATGATTTTTTTTATTAATTCAGCACTGACGTTCTCCCACGACGTGTGGAGATTGAAAATTACATTTTTTAAATTGAAGCTTTTTAATGCTTCTGCAGGCTCGGTATCATCAGCAATTAAATGAAGAAGAAGCTGCTTCCTGCAATGCATTTTAATCCCTTGAATGATATGTTGATCCATCGGTGGTAACATTGGGGTACAATTTGGTGGCAAATATAAAACACAGACTAAACCATTTCTGCTCCGCAATTCTTTTTCTTCGGGATGGCTAGGTGCATTGTCCAGCAGCAAAAGAGCACGAAGAGGTAAACCGATTTGCTTTACTATATGCTTGCACTAAGTGAACGAAATCTTCATGGAACCACTGCTTGAAAATTTCCTGATTCATCCAAGCGGATCTCTGATTTTTGTAGATCACGGGTAACTTATTTCGACAGTTCTTATATGCTCTAGGAATGGCAGCTTTTCCAATTGTAAACAGCTTTAATTTGTGAGATACTGATGCATTTGCACGTCATGAAACTGAGCCGATCCTTACTTACCTTTCGTCCCGGAGCTGAGTCTTCGTCTTTATGTACTAGGGTCTTCTTGGGTCCGCCGTCCGCCAAAATAGCCCACTTTCGTCTGCATTATAAACTTGTTCTGGACCCAAATTCAGTTCCCGCACTTTATTTAGAAATAGTTTTTGAAATTGATCAACTGCTGCAAAATTGCTTGAATGTTTTTCTCCCGTAACGGTTAACTGACGAATTTTAAACCGCTTTTTAAAATTATCCAACCAATCAGAATTTGCCGCAGTCGTCCCGTTCCGTAATTAGTTCGTAAAAAAAATTTCGCCTTTCGTTACAGGATTTCGCCAGAAATATTCACATTTTTTGTCCTCTGCTGTAGGAACCACGTGTACCAAAATAGGACAAGAAGAAGAAGAAGAAGAAGAAGAAGAAGGAACCACGTGTACAACGCCCTCTCCACATTGGGAACTATCGCGATTTCGGATTAGCGTGTATTCGGATTATCGAAGTTGTACTGTATTTGTAAAAGTGAGTTTACATTATAATTGTAAACAGCTGTTGTTTTCAGAATAAATTCTTACATTTTGATATTGGAGAATGTTCTAGAATAGAAAAGTTCTAGAATTTTTGGTATTCCGATCAACATATATTATAAAAGTAAGTGTGGTATCCGTATGTTCCGATAAAACTCAGCCCCCGCGGCCCCATTAGGGTTTTATGATTTGGTAGTGGATACCGTAATGGAGGTAGTACCTCCATCCACGAAGAAAGTTTTAGTTTGGAACCGTATGGAGTGGATTGCGTGATTTGGTGTCAAAACATAAATGATTCTAGCAGTACAAATTTCCTACGTGTATGTGAGCTTTTCACTCGATTCGTGGAGGCGACGCAGGGGCTTAAGTCAGCAAGTATTAGATTTAGGCGTTCTTACAATGTATTATATAAACATGTGAGCTTTTCACTCGATTCGTGGAGGCGACGCAGGGGCCTAGTCAGCAAGTATTTTATTTAGGCGTTCTTAGAATGTATTATATAAACAGACGTTTATTCGGTAACGAGGCAGTCTTGTAAGAAGAAGGAGAGAAGGAGGAAGTATATCGGAGTTTAGTAGAAACAGTGTTTTATTTCCAACCCGAAATAATAATTTCCGCTAATAGCTAATATGTATATTTGAGTAATCATATGCTCCGACGAAGTTCTAGAGTTTTCATTCAATATCATTTAGAAAAAAGGCCCTAAATTTCTATTTTTGTATCTCTATATTCCATTCTTGTTTTGTAATGTTCAAGAATGTAGAACTTTCTACAATTTTTTGTGAAAAAATACTTACTGTTTATTACTATGCACATAATAAAATAAGTATGGTTGTGCCGCTATAATTCCGAATCGCATACCCACAGCTTCATGGGGTTATTGTGATGGTAGCCTTTCATACCTCATTCATGGGGGTTACGGTTTGTAACTGCAGGGTTTATCTAAACTGTTTTCGAGAAGGTTACGAAATGCTCCAAATTGTTGAAATTGTTATGGACTATTCCAAAAGATTCGTGAGTGTGTTACGCCTTAATTCCCCCAGAATTAACTTGTCCCGGCTAGACTAATTGAGAATGAATTTACTCCTTTCCAAATCAAGCCATGGTAGAAAATGGAAAACAAATTTGATTTTTTGCGTGATGATTGATTACTTATCCAAACTTCAATGTAATTACTGACGATGAACAATTTTAATTATGCATCATAAAAACACTACCGAACAAATATTAATAATACCGACAGACAGAACAAAATCTTACCAAGATATACCTAGATACAACAGATATTAATTATACGTACAGACACAACGAAATATTAACTAGACGTCATCGAAATAAGAGCGAACAAATATTAAATATGTCGACGAGAAAGCAAAAAAAGGGAGGGGCGACGACCGATAGACGGCAAAGTTTTACGAAAATACGTGTAATTGTTCAAGTTCCTACAAGTTCGAAATAACGAATGGCAAACTCAACAACCGCAAACAACGATAGTCGCGGACACGAATGGCAATCTCAAGACCCGACCTCTTCAACGTTTCAATTTCGTCTCTGCCTAATTTCGTTTTTTTTAACTAAACAATCTCATTTTCAGAGTGTTTCTGAAAATGCAATTCAGCGTTTCTTAAGAGGCGGGCCTTGATTCCATTAGCACACTTGCTTTAAGTGAAATGTGCTACGTGTCCGTTTATTTAATAAACAAAAATAAAAAAAATTAACTTTTTACTTAGGTATTAATTTTTTATGCTTTAATGGTTTTTAATCGCATCTTATTAAAAAAAAGTTTCACTAAATTTTGGACTAACCTAATGATCATTATTAAAGAATTAATTCATTTATTTGAAAAGCGGTTCTTAAAACTGATGTTCAAAATAGTTTCCATTATTTTTAAGACAATAATAAATCCAATGGTTAAACTCTTCTCGAACTTTCGCAAAAGCGTCTCTGGATATACGACGACATTCTTGAGTAATTCTATTTTTTAGCTCTTCAAATGAATCAGGTTGGGAACGAAAGATCGCAGATTTTAAATAACCCCAGAGGAAAAAATCCACAGGAGTTATAGTCTGTCTAAAAATGAGGCGAAGTAATAAAAACTCATTATAAATGCAAAACCGATACAAGGTGGCACCCACTAAATATGTCGAGTTCTCTAATGTTTTGCACGCTACCTTCCGTAATCTCTTTATATTACGAGTGTTTCTCCCTGACCATTGGCTATTTTGTACGCCTCGGCACATGCGAAGAACCACTCACTGGCGTACGGTCGGGAAAAATGACGAAATGTGCAATAATCGATAACTGAAAAAATTACGTCTGCGTGCGCGTGTGTGTGCGTGCGTGCGTGCGTGCGTGTGTGTGTTTGTGTGTGGGCGCGCGCTTGAACGAGATAGAGAGGGAAAGAAAGACAACACTTCAGTACATGTATGGTCGTGCATTAATTTATGAAATTTTGCGGCCCTGAGAAGGGCCAGTTTATGAAAAGTTTTTCCCAGCCGTCACCTTCTCCTTGGTAACCTCAGTCGTCGTTGCCATCGTCGAATTCTTCCCAAACATCGGAATCTGAAGAAGAATCATCATTTGGGTTGATAATACTTGATTCTATCAACGACTCCGAAATGTTATCCAACTGTAACATTTGGTCTTCTATTTTCAGAACGTGATTTATGCATTTTTGCCAATTTTCCTTGGAAACTTTACATATTGCTTCTTTAAGCAAATTTTTGACATCTGCTAATTTGAACGTTGTATTTGTTCTCGCCACGTCCCCTTTTATTTGTGCCCATATTAGCTCAATGGGATTCAGGTCGAAGTGGTACGGAGGAAGCCGAACCACTGTTATTCCTTTCGCCTTGGCTAATCCATCGACGACGTGCCTTTTAAAATCACCTTTACGTGAATTGGCTAAACGCAAGAGTTCTACTTTTAATAGGTTTTCGGCACATTCGATCTTTTTCGAGGATAACCATTCTGCGATACGTTGTTTTCGCCAAGAGCTATTTGGTAATTTCTCTTCTACCATTCTACCATTTCTACCATTCGGAATTAGATCGATCATTTGACCAAACCATTCTTCAAACATGTCCGCAGTCATTTCTTCATGGTAGTCTCCTGTCTTAGTTGATTCAAAAATTAGTTCTCCCCTTCAACGAAACCATCCTCGCTTCCAATGTGGGTAATAATAAGCCGTCGCCTTTTACCCAACGAAGGCTTTAAACCGGTGGACCAACCTTCTAGAAAAGCTTGCCTTCGATTAGTTACACTGGTATCTTGCCAAAATTTTGGCACGGAATGTCCTGCGTTAATCCAAGTTTCGTCCAGATAGAAAATTTTTTTCATTTCTAGCCTACTCCTTCGAATATCGCGCAGGTAACTTCTTCTCCACACAATGATGTCATCTCTTTCCATCAATACAGATTTTCTATTGTGCTTCTTCCATCGAAATCCCAAATCCTTTAAAATCGTCCATAATGTACATCGGCTCATTTTTGGAAAGTCCTCGTCTTCTTGGACAGACAATAGAATTTTATCTAGTGTTGGAAGTTCGTTGCGGAAAAAGAAAGCGTGAACTTTTCGACGTAGTCCCCTTTTTAGAAATTCGTCTAAGGAAATTTTCGGACGTCCTGGAGACTTTTTCTCCGGTTGAACAGGACCACTCTTTCTTTCTTTTAATAACCTGTACACTGATGTCTTACCAACTCTCAGCATCGCAGCGGTTAATTTCACGGTTTTATCCACACTCGCATCTAAATTTTGTTTCTTGATGGAATCGAAACAATTCAAAATTAGAACTTTCTCATTAACTGAGAACGGCGCTAATTTTGGGCGTTTCGATGGTCTTGGTAAATTCTCCATACTCCAATACGTATCTCCGTACTTTAAAAATACCACTATGGACACACAGGAAAGTCACTGTCAAAGTCTGTCTAATCACACACACGTACACGTCTATAAGCAATGCTGACTGACTAATGATTTTAAATGGAATAAATGGGCCGATCTTATACACATAACCACCTGATATGTTAACGCAAGCATTAAGCGCAATCAGTTCCTTTAACTTACCTAGAATTACTGAGAAAATAATAGCCGTCTTGTCCCTTCTTGGAATAGTTAATCACATAATCCGAACTTTAGTATTTATCTGCACCTCGATTAGACAGCACCCACTTTTGTACATCGGTAGGAAATGTTCATATCTCTTCGTTTCTTCCATATCCCGAGGATTTATTAGACAAACAGTATGAAAAAAAACATTACCGTAAAATATTATAAAAAATACCGATTTCCAATATTGTAATATGTTATATTAATGACGAGTTAACAACAATTCAGGTAAAAAGGGAAGCGTTCCTGAGATGATAACAATCGCGGTCGTAATACCTACCTTTTAATAAATCAATTATACCGGTTTTAAGGAAACTCAACATTACATAGACAATTTTAATGCATTTATTAATATTCGTTGATTTCTTTAAGAACGCCTCTGGTTAGCGGCGAAATAATCGGTTTATTACTTCGCCTCATTCTTTGACAGGGTATAGTTCGGGTGAACCATTTCACTTCTTCTCTTCTATCAATCCACTGATTTTGATAGTGTTCGTCTAACCATTGTCTAACAGAGAGTACGTAGTGGGGAGGTGCTCCATCTTATTGAAAATGGAGTAACTTCTATCAAAAAGAGATTTCCATCTAAGTGTTTTTGATATTAGTTATGTCAGCTTAATAGTGTTTGTCGAAAACATCTGTGTAATAGTTCTTTTTGGTTGGCTTACTTCGCTTACGACTAGGTACATTCCAACATTATCAAACATGCTCAGTACTTTGAGAAGGTTGGCAATCACTGTTTAACATTCATTACAGCTGTTTCACAGTGCAGACTCTGTATTGGAAAATACATTGATGTATCGGAAATGCCCCTAACTAATTTCTTAAGCACAGGTTCACTTTTTGGAAGCTTCTCGGTTTTTCATCTTCAAGTTTTTGTACATTCCATTTCCTTTATGTTTGTATTTCTTCCGATTATTACATTAAAAACAATATTTCATATAAAAACAACTATTTTATTCCTTTATTTACATATATTTTTACAGATTTATCAATACAGATGTTTGCATCAAATATAGATTATCTTTATTTGACCCATTTATTTTAAGACAAGTATTGTTGAAACAATAAAATGAATTTTTTTTCATTATCACAATTTCCAGAAAGTTAACAATGGTACAAAGACAATTTCTAAATTTAGATAATATATAAAAATAGCAATTTTTCAAGACCATAAATTATCATTCTTTTAAAAAAATCAATGAGATCTTTGCACATTCTGTAGTAGAAATTTGTTCAGGAATACTTTTATACAATACAAATGTATATGTGGTATAAATATTAATGTATACAAATTCATTGACTGAAATGAAAGTTGGAGTACTAGTCCATTGCATAATCACTTTTTCGACCTGTCAAGTGGGAACAATTGATTTTACACTAAATTTAAAACTTCAACATTACATTTCAAACTTGACAGGCTATACAATTAGTATGCCACTTTAAACAAGTCCAGAGTAAATTTAACATTAAAAGTATATCTTATCCAACACGGAAATCATATCAACGAATCAACACGTCACTTCCATATTTCAATGAGGAAACTCCAAAAAATTTACGAAAAAGTTATTCTCAGTGGAGAACGCAACATGCACACAATCAAAAGTCCCGAATTGATTTCGAATTATGTTAATCTATTCTGGCATTTCAAAGACTTCAATCACCTTGGAACTTTCAGATTGGATATAAAAATAATTATGTACGCTAAATAATGAACGGCTTTGACACAAAGTTTGTCAAAAAAAAAACAAGAGGAATGAATATCATGGCCAATAGAGCGAGGTTATTAAATATTTTATTTGGTCAGACATGCCCATTTGGCCGAACAATCTTCCAAATGTACAAATGGTATCGCAGTAACGTTAGATACAGGCAAGGAATCGAGAATTAGCATTTTATTTTTAATGTTGATTTAAACAGTGAAACATACTTTTTACCTGATCTTTTGCACATAGATTTTGACCTGTTTATGTAAAAATCCAACAGTGTTTAGATGACGGGGGTGGTGGTGGGGGGGCTAATGAAATATTTTTTTATCAAAGATTAATTCTGGTTTACATTTCCAAGAGAATGCCTGTAATAAGTTATTTTACCAGCAATTACATCGATGTATTCCAGAAACAAATGATTTTCGCAAAAAAATACAAATAATGTTGTTCCTTGCCAATTCTAACTACAAATACAAACTTAACAATAAAATTCATCTCAAAAAATTATCTTATAGAGAAAACATTACAAATCAGCCTTTCATCAGAAGGAAGCTAACTAATGAGTCCGTAAGGTTCATCGAAAAAACATAATATGGTATTACTTAAAAAATCTCAAAACATATAAAAAATCTATCTTAAAAACATTCGAGAACTCCCGAACGGAGATTGCATCACGTCATAGAAAGGGCAGGGGCGGGGGAGAGGATATGGCATATATTATATTACAAGAAGAAGAAGAAGACGAAGAATCCTCGAATATCAAAAATTAGCTCTATACACTCTACTCTTTCTTAGAAACCTAGTCACGCGATTACTCGGGCCCACTTGATCTCCGTTCGGGCCGCTACCGAAGAAAGGTGACTATTAATAAAATTCACCCGTTTTCATTCATTTTCTTTTTAAATCGGTTCACACGCACTTTACAAAGTTCCCGTGTAACAATCACAGAGCACATTGGCCGAACAAATTTTTCTTTTAAAAATGGAAAAGTCTCGAGAGAATCATAAGCGCGGAGAGCTCCAACAGAACCCCTTTGACCGGTACAGGCGGATGAGATGTAATTTTGCCGGTTCTCATAGGGAATCTCTAAGTACGTGTCTACTGGAATACTAATGAAAGTATTGACTTCCGTTTTAGGTTTTCTGCAGACAAAATAAAGACAACTCTAGGATTACACAAATTGAGACCACGAATACCATAGAAAAGGTTCCAGCATTGAAATCTGTTCTTCAGACTAACGTGTCAACAGCATGGTATGTTGAATTTCCTTTGGGAATCCTTGAATAACACCATTTTCTCAAATATCGCATGATCCAGAACTGCCCTGAGTTCCTCCCCGGATTCTGGATCCTGAATTCAACTATTATACGTTGAGAAATTATATGGATAAATTTTGTTCGTATGGTGGAATTATTAATTAAATAGACATTTACAACAATTTATGTCGTTAACATTATTACTGGTGACACACTGGACTAGAAAGATTCACTCGATGCTGAAACTCTTGCACTATTTGTTGTCTAATGTGTGTCCATTGTATCACAATAGCCTTACAAAAGTTTTCGAGGGTTAAAGGCCCGGTTGTAGAAGGAGAGGTTCAGTAGCTACTTATCTGAGCTTGGGTTTGCTGAACCTACACCTACATTCCTTCTCTGTTATACGAGTGCAGTCATGCTAATCTTCATATAACTACAGATAAAATTTGGTTGGGTTGACAATATGTATGGCTACACGGTCACAACAAGATAGCACCTGGAATAAATGGATTTACGACCATTATAAAATTTGACAGGCTTTCATTTACAATATATTTACATACTGATGCACTCCAAAGAGCTTTAAACCATCTTAACAGTTGCTAATTCAATAATGGCCTGTATTGAAAACAATTTCTAAAGAATACATGCTACCTGAAATGAAAAATTAGCTGATTCCTGGTTACAGGTGAGGTGATAAAAAGTTTTAGGTTCTTCGCTTTCAAATTAAAACCACTTATATGAACAGTTCTCGAAATCAAATAAAAAATGTTAAGCTGTAGATCTGATGGATCTATTAGGTTATTTACAAAACTACTAATCACTACCCCTTTTGAAAATAAATACTAATTGTCATCAAAGTTGAATCATCATCATGGCGTATAAGTCATTTTAACAATCAGAAAATGAATAAGACGATTTCTGATGTGTTAATTACTAATTAAAAACTCTGGTTGACAAGTACATTAGATTCTAAAAGATATTTTACTTGTGCAATTGATCCTTGTATTAAAAATATTCTATGGGATATTATGAACGTGAAAAATGGAAACTACAGTACTGTCGATAAGCCACAAATAAACAATAAGGGCTTATAATAAATTTGAAACAACTTTGAGATAGTTATTAGTTTTAACGTCTCCTTTTTCTGGCAGAACTAAAACACTTTAAGATCGCAGTAGAAATGAAGGACATGAAATCATAATCTTCATCTTCAAATTTTTTAACAAAACGATGTTATTTGTTTTATGAAGTTTTATGAAATTGATAATATTGTAAAAAGTGACACACTCCTAAGACAGACACAGACACAAGCCACCACTTAGCGTGAAATTGGTGGAGCCACATTAATTGATTTGTCGCAAACTAGAATACGATTATCGCTGACTGCGATTACTGCACAAATTATCTAAGTTGTAGGGATATTTATATGGAAAGTATCTCGTTGGCATTCACATGCATTGTGATGCTGGTAACTATTTTAAACAGAAATAGATAGAGCTTACATTTTGCCAAGCACAGAAAGCATCAATTTTCATTTCGATGTAATAAGTCAATTCAGGCAATATATTAAAAACATTTTAGTGAAAAGAAAACGTTTAAATCCAACAACAAAATAATATGTTTAAATAATTTATTAATAATAAATAATTTATTATTAGAATTCTGTTCTGAAATATGCTGATGGAGATTTCAAATTTGCCCTAAATTCCTACTAAAAAAATAGCCGAAGCTCCAATGTTTTAAAGAAACATCAAAGACACCGTTGCGAGTGTCTGATCTGATGTTAGTCTTCTGTGCTAGAGTATATATAACTATATCTTGCCTGGTCTACTCTTAATATGTCTACCGTAGGATGACAAATTAGGATAGAATT
Source organism: Cryptocephalus primarius (assembly GCA_963576515.1). Taxonomy (NCBI): domain Eukaryota; kingdom Metazoa; phylum Arthropoda; class Insecta; order Coleoptera; family Chrysomelidae; genus Cryptocephalus; species Cryptocephalus primarius. The sequence continues at coordinate 2,598,458 of OY754939.1, read as the reverse complement.
CTATGGACGCTATGGACGTATGTCATAGATGTTTGCATATCTATTAATAAAAAAGTTTCGTGTAAATTTAATAGCAACATATAACCGACAATTTCGCCAAGATAAAATGACGCAGTTGTTGTCACAACAAGATGAGCTAAAAATAATTGAACAAAATAATTTTATGCTGATTTTGTATGCATTAGTAGAAATACGCTTGAAATCCAAAGCATTGGGAAAAATGATAATATGTAAGCATGCAATTCCTTCGATTTTGAACCTATTTCGATTGTTCCATACAAAGTTGGCAATAAATTTATTTTAGTCAATTAACTCCTCCAAGATTTTAACAACATAGACGCCATTTATCTTGGCAGTGTTGCCGACTATATGCTGGTATTAAATTCATTCGAGGCGTTTATCGATATTTACGATATTCATTGCGACCATATGCAGAATTTATGCTGTCCTACGTTAGGGGGCGCACATTCAAGCAATAGACAATTCTGAACAGGTTTGGCGTAGATACCTGTGGGCCTGCTAAGAGAGAAGCAGGGTCTGTAAGCAGTCTGTCAGCATTTGGCCATCTGGATATTTCTCGGAATAAAATTACAATAATGCGGTTAAAATAAATGCATCAATAATAAAATCGAATGGGTGTTGATCATTAAATATATCTTATGCGCTAGAATCCCATTTTTATTCTCTTTATAATGAAAACCTCATTCAATAGGTTTGAAACGACGAGTGGGAAACGCAAAAAATAAAAAAGTGGTGATGAAAAAATTGACATCATTTTTTTTACCAGTAACAATAAAACTTACCTTATTTAAAAGTGAAGTTTAAAAGTTGAAAAGTGAGATGGTTTAAATACCCATCAAAGTGCAATCATAACACATTTTGTCACACGAATTCTTTGCGTGGGAACATTTTTCAATCCCATAAAGGGTTCCTTCTGTTCAAATCTGTAGTTTCATCCAAAATGATGGTGACAAAACAGGGTTCTTCTATAATAAGCTTAATTAGTATCACGTTTTTTATGCACAAGTTTCAGTTTCAATTTTTAGTTGATCTTCCAATGCGTGCTCAATTGTAATTTTCTCACATTTTTTCTTTATAACATATAAGTGTGACTGACGAAATCTAGGTTTATTCATTAATTCGTATATTATTTAAATCGGAAAATCCGGTTTTATCCCACAGTTTTATTTTCAGATGAAAATAAAATACATGGCTAGCAAAAAGAGGGATTTATTGTTACAGTCAGTCAACCATTCACAATTTTTATAATTTTCTGGTTGAAAACGTCTTACATAAAATTTAGTTTGCCATATTAAAATTGATCGAAGCTGAAGTTGTAAATAAAATTAATTGTACTTTCAGATCACTACGATAAAAATATATTTTATTTAACTCAGCAAGTAGGGAATATTTTTTGTAGTAACATTGCAGGGGAATCGGTGCTCCTCTATCTTCCACGGTAAAAGCACCGATGGAAACAACTATATAACCTCAATAGATGAAATATACATAATTATTAATGTTTAATTATCGTTAACTTATCGAGTGAGATGTCGTTATAAAGAGAATTAGAATGCAATTCTGGCACATATAATTCTTTTTTTTTTTTTTGATAAACAAGTGATTTTATTAATAATATTGTTATTCATTACTTCCACCATTGAATTGCAATTTCCGATAAATATATGAATGAATGGATCCCCTCATTAGCACAAGTAATTGTTTCAGTGGATCGCCGCTGGCGATAAAAATCATGTTATTATATTTTGATCGAGTCTAAACACTTTTTTTTGCTAGTGTTCTCTTCTAGATTGTTTTCTTAAATTATTTTGTAGGAACATATACAATTAAGAAAACGTAGTGGAAAGGCAGAATGAACCAAATTGATCAAACTATCAAAAAAATACTGAAAAGAACAAGCCTGCCACATTGCTCCAGTAATATGAATACATATTGGAACGCAACAGGCTTGTTCTCATAAGATGGTGCACATATATCTACACAGGGGTACTTAACTGCACTAGTATAACTCAAACTTTGCCGAATACGTGGTTTAAGCACTTACGCCATCAGTATACAACCGGACCTAAACCCACAAAATTTGTAACACTATTATAAACAATAATTTTTAATAATATACGTTTGTAATTACTGCCTGTTTGCTATCGAAAAAATGTAAAAACGAGAACGTACCAGTTCTACATTCTTCACTTCCAGTACACACGATGATCCCTCACTAAACACCCGTGGTTCCGCCTCTACTAGTTAGGTGGTGGCCCCTAGCTTTTTTTTTCTCCTCCTCCTCCTCTTCCCCGTCAATGGTCGCCGTGCCAGCGATGGTGGCCTCGACGTCCTGGAGGTCAATTGCGACCGGCGTGCCAGGATAATCCGGGGGAGGGGAGATTCGGGTGATGCCGACGGTCGCGGCGCCGCTCTCCTGTCAGACTTTGTTTCTCATCTCGTACGCCCCAGCGTAGGGCTCCGGATGGTTACGGGGACCGTAGCTGCTCGCAGGCGGTGCCGTCGCTAGTGGGGAATAGTCTATTGTATTAGGGAGGAGAGTATTTCAGTTATATCAGTTTTGTTAGTGTTCTTTTGGTGCGATGATGGTGTGTGGGTGAGTGTGTAAGTGAGTGCTTAGCGAATGTGATATCAAATGATGTGCTCCGATTGGTGCATGGTTAATAAGCGATGGTATTGATACATATAATCATAGAAATTGCACTTTAACAACCTTCTCTTATTCCTGTTCAATATCAGTATTCAGCTCTTAAATATTTCATGAAGATATATGAATTACATATATTAAATTGTAATATTTTTGTTTTTTATATTTGTGGAGTGAGTTCCAAAAGAAATAAGAATGGTTTTAGTACTGTCCACTAAGCACAGTAGAGAGTTCCATCATAGTTCTTTTATTGTTCTATTGTTCTTAAACGGGGGCTCAGTAATATGCATTTGATCAAAATGATGGTCAAATCAAAAGGATCTTTTTATTAGGGAAAAAACTAAAAGGACAGTCAACTGTCAACTGTCAAAGCGGTATTAGACTGGGCGGGAATATATGAATATTTGAGCCAGTACCAACATTTTTCCACCAATCATAAATACGCACAGTGTCTAACGCGCAAAGAGGCAAATGCACTCCTGCGTCATAGTAACTGTAGTTTGGGAGGCAGTGACAGATATAATTCGTAAATTTCAATTCGCCTTATCTCATATAATATGTTTAATATGGTATGATGAAGCCTCGTGCACATCAGCCAGCCCAATAGTGGTAGATAATGGTAGGCTCCCAGACACAAAATTAATAAGTGTAACCAAATACTAGGATAATTTGGGTCACAAAAGTTTTCTTTGAATTCCCCACATCTGAGTTTGTAGCATTATTTTTTTCGGCGGCACGTTAGATTATAATAACAAAGGGAACTGAACTTAAGTTTTAAACCATATATTACTAAATTCAATAAAAAGAAGCTGTTTCGTACAAGTTTCAAGGGCCCTTACCCTCTCTGAAAATCGATCATCGAGCGTTAGATAGTATGAAGCTTCGTAAACTATTAGTTACGATTTTGTATGTCAGAATTCTATAAATAACATGAACACATCTGGTTTAGTTAAGTTTCGTTTTCATTTCAAGAAACTACAATTTTCTGATTTATAGTGATTGAAAGATGATTAGCCGGGTCCCTAAAGTGGTACAACCTACGATAATTCCATCTTTCAAAAGACGTTGGTAGCGGCAGTCGGTAGGTACTAGAAAGGGGTGTCGTTCGATGAAGGTTTTTCAAAGAGAGTAAGTGACTTGTCTTTGAACCCCGTAACGAGACGGACGTTTTTTGTCAAATTTAGTTAATATGTGATTTAAAACTTAAGTTCAATTCGGTTTTTATTATAACCGAACACGTCCACATAAATAAATAAACCTACAGCTTATATCTTAAATAATCTTAAAAATTGAAAGAAAGTCCAGTTGAAATTAATTTCATATCACTCAAATACTTGTGTTCTTCATAGTGATTTACAACAAAATCAAAACAAAGGTGAATTTCAACCAATGGATATAAAGAATAAACCTGTCAACAAAACATTTTAAGAAATAAAAACCTATTTTTGTAAAAAGAAGAGGCATGTCAAGAAAGTCGTGTGGCAAAGGCCTTTAAAAGAGAGCCAAAAACGATTAACAAATTAATAAAAAATGTTCTTACTGTATCGAATAATTCTAAAAATGAATATAAATATCTGCGTTTTTAAATTTGCCATTTTTAGTTACAACTTATTGTGAGATACATATTTGTATTTGAATACGTGAATTTTCTACTATTAATTATTTAAATATTTAGCATTAATTATATCTATTCAAATTGCGATTTGTAATTCTATTACCTATTTATATTATACCTATTTCGCTATTTGTATGTTGTCAAAAAGGTAACCAAATAAATTTCGCTTACCTATTTTAACACTCTTCTCCACATATCAATTCTAGTAAACACTAAGTGACTTTTGCTCTGTCTAGGATGTTTTTAGAAAATTCTCTTTATTTATCCACAATTTTTTACATCATGTGATTCAAGTGTGCCTTTTTGATTTCGTCAGTGGGAAAGTTATAGTAACGCATGGACACACAGAAAGATATTTGTTTCTGGATAGGCAGAGATGCGAAACTTCCACTGTAATGGTTCATGGGCAATACCACTAGAGTAACAGTAGGACCATGAAAATAATATAGAGAAGGATAACAGGCTTCATGTTATAAAAATTTCATGTTTTCCACTATAAATAATCCATAAATGATGCAAACAATAAAAAATGGCGCATAAGTCGGGATGCAACTCAAGTTTACACAGCAAAAAACACATACCAAATTACGGTAGGAGAACATTCGCAAGGGACAAGAGTGCGAACTGCACTTTAAAAAACATGTAGCGTTAAGAAACTAAGAGTTTCATAATTTACCAAATGGTAATAATGAAAAATTAACAAAGGAAGTAGTAATTTTAAAGAGAGGTGAAATTTCTCCAACAATTCAAAGTACAGAAATACCAAATCATTCAGCCTACGATTTCTGTATACAACACAAGTGAGAAATTTATCATACATAGAGTGAGAGACATGCGACCATATGATGTGCAACTTTATAAAGAGGTGATATGTTACGATTCTACCCCACTATATTATTTTTATCCATTTTACGTACCACGGTCAACCAACCATGGTGGTCTGTAGAGGCGGAAAATAACGAAGTGGTATAGAATGTTAACATGTCGTCTCTTTCTATAGTGCTTCTATCTAATGTTTTCTCTCACATATACTACCACTCGTTAAATGTAGGATAAAGTTTCTCTGATACTGTATAAGCTTTCATTTTTACGTCTTGCGGTGATGTACTGACACTCTCTCTCTCTCTTCTCGCACACGCACACGCACACGCACACGCACACACTTTCATTTGAATTTTTATTCTTGCAGCGCCTACCAAACACACGCTGGGTGTCACTACCGCCCATGATATTTATTCTTCTCCAGAAAAAATCATCTACATTTTTCGTCCTGTCGCCTACACGGCTTGATATCCTTCTCAATAGTGTCCACGATTCGGACTCTAATTGACGCAAACCGTGGAGCAAATTTAAACCTTCGGGATTTACACCGATCAGAGCCGAGCGTTACACGATCCCTATTACTCATGAACTCTCATGAAGAAAATCTCGCATGTATCCTCTCTTCGTGTAGCTGTGTTACTTTGAATCGAGTGAACTTCAATTACGCGGCGTGTAACGTGTGTCCTATTTTCTGGTAATCACAAAGCAAGACGCAGGGTTTCCATGAACAGCGTTACACAATTAAACTTTGTGCGATACTTTATAAATCTAGGCCGGAAATGGTGGAACTGTCCAAACAGTGTAAGGGGAAAGTGCTCTATCAAATGTACAAATATATAGTACGAGTGCTACAAAAGCTCCTTATGGTGGACGCTCCATGCCCATACACGAATTTTTTGCTCTGAAGAAACCTAATAACACATCCCCAGCCACCAGTCCACATCCGTCTTTCCACGAATTCATGTTTAGCGGAAATTGCACCTTAAGGCTCATTTTGGGACAATCAAAAATATTCAACGAGTTGTACGACGGTTCTTAGCAGATACATAAAATTACTTCTCCAATTTCTATGGAGAGTAGAAAAACCGCTGAAACATCTATATACCCTCTCAAACATATTCAAACTCTCTGTTAAGCCCACCGGACACGATGCATTTTTTTGGTGGGTGATTGCATGGAAAAAGGCATGGGGAGTCGGCTACTCAGTTCTGTGGGTATTTTATGCGAGTGCGTAGACACAGTGGAAAAATGCAAGGGCATTTTGTTGGCTGGCAAATATATTGGATGGCAAACATATAAATGTTCGCCCCCTCGAAAAGAAGGATCCCGAAGCAGTAGCTATCAAAAATCAGGGTTTGTTTATATATGATCCTACTCATAACCTTTCTTCCACTTTGACAGGCCGACAACGGCAAAGTGCCGACGCTGCGGCCGACGTAAAACAAAACGCTCGATGTTCATTAGCCGGCCTTCAAATTCCTCCAGAAAAGATGCAGAAAAATAAGCACACGCTCTATTCACGGAAATGTGCAACAATTTTACCCTTGTGATGTCATTTTCCCCACCGTCCCTCCCCATGTCTTTTCCCATGCAATTACCCACCAAAAACTGCATCGTGTCCGGCGGGCTTTACTGGTATTTTCGAACCTTCGGGGTGCATCAGAAAAGTGAGATGCCTCAACACGTTTTCAATCATTATTAGAAATTGTTAGTGGAAAGTAATTTTAAAAACTATCTTATGCATAGTGCATGATAGTGATATTAATATGATAGAGCATGATCCCCTTAATTACACAGGGACACCAACAAAATCATTCTCCATAACGTTACTTTACTGTACGTTTTCAACTATTGTGAAAAATTTGTCATATTGGATATTTTTATTGTTATTATCGATAATGGGAGTTATAGCACATGGAAATTGAATATTTGCTACATTTTGCACTTCTGATCTAATAATTTCTAAGCATCTCAATTTTTTTCTATTATGACAATAATAAACTAGTAATAAACTGATAAACTGATCTAAAATTGCCAAGCACAGCCTAATCTAATGCATGATCCCTTGTATTAGCATTCTGACAAATTAATTTAGTCAGAGGGAGTCAGTTTAAAAAAATCTTAAAAAGTCAGGCACAATATACCTTAATATCTTCAGATCACTTTGCATACATGACTCTTAGTTATTGCATTATCAATATTAATTACATGAATACTGTCATTTTCTTGTACGATTTACTGTACGTGTGTGCTGAATGGTATGAGATGTTGCAGCCACAAAAAAAGAAATGGACATGACATAAATGCAACAGTATATACCATGAAATAATGACAACTATACCTTTCGGAGTATGATAGTGACCCCTACCTTCCCCGTACCCTGCTCGGGGACCCCCTTGACTAGCTGAAGGTCGACTTGCCGGATCTCTTCGACTTCTACCTGGAGGCGCGTGGGCGCCGCCCCCATGGTGGGGGCCTCCTAGAGGATACCTCTGAAAATTTCAAATAAGCATTACTATCAACCTAAAACCAGTGAAACGCATTAAGTTAGCACATTGAACACTGTAATGGCCTGAAATGCACCTAGTGATTTTCTCTTACCATCCTCCTAAGTGTATTCATGGGCCTCCGGAGAGTCTCACTGATCCTCCTCGCCGGCGGTTTCTTTGGATTGGAAGAAGGTGTATGAACGGCGCAGCACTTAATGAACAGACCCATGAAGATTATGAAGGCGATACCTATCAGCAGAACCGCCCACCAGTACTCCGTTATCCACTGAGCAACTGAGATCAATGTCTCCCTGTTCAGGAGAAGGTTCATCAACCTGACGAGTGGCCCATCAGCGTCGACAGCTCGGCATTTCAGGAACACATCGCAATAACCCTGAAAAGGAAATAGTTAGAATAAAAAGATCTGTATATATGTCGCAAGTGTCGTGAAGGAGAATTAGACGAATATGAAAACATGACCAAGAGTTTTTACATTATTCAATAAAACAAGACAATTAATTATTATTGGTTTAAATCACAGTGATATTCTAATGAAACAATACTCAGTCTTAACCAACATTTAATTTCGACATACGCGACTGGTTTCGACCACATGGTAGTTATCTTCAGGCGTGGAATTGAACACACAATTAACCAAAACAGTTGTAGGGCCAAGGCTTGAAAGGGCCATGGTTAGTCATTAAAATGTTTAAAAATACATAGAAAGCCAATATACAAATGTAGTTAAAATAGTAAAATCAAACCATGGTAACTGATCAAAGTGGTGGATCAAAGTGATCAAAGAAAATTACTACAATGCAGTTGAAACCAGTTGCGTTCATCAAAATTAAATGTTGATTAAAACTGAGTATTGTTTCATTAACTAATCAAATGACAAACTTAGAGCAATTGGACAACCTTCTGTCACACTGATACTCATCACGATCAGGAATGGCAGTCTCAAAACTCGACCTGTTCACTCCACATTTAATTTTTGTCTCTGCTTAATTAAACAATCTCGCCTTTAAAATATTTCAGAAAATGCAACTCAGCAATTCTTTGAAAGCAGGCCTTGGTTCTATCCACACACCTGATACTACTATTACCTGTAGCAATAACTTCCATATTTTCACAAATACTTTCATAATTTGGCTTTAATCGTATTTTTTAAATTGTTTATTATCAAAACATCTACCATAGGCAAAAAGAATTTGATGAAATCGACTGCCCATATATAATTTTGTAAAATAATTTGCAGCACCTAAACAAGTAATTACTGATTGGCAATATATACTTGCCACTAATGGGATTAGAATTTAACACACAGTTATTGATACCCATTCAACTACTTCCATCGTTATTTGCCACTAAAATTACTGGACTTGAAAAAAGTGAATTGCTAGGTCTAATAATTTTTACAACCAATATATCATAAATTTTAATGCATACAATTTTTTTTTTTTTCATATTCACTCATATGGCAGGGTCTCCGAACTCTGACTCTGAACAATTTTATTGAATTTTTATTGAATTTTTTAAACGAATTTTTAGTTTACCAGTAGTAACTCGTATTTTAGGACTCTCAATAAGAAAGAACTCTTCAAATCAAGGACCACCATGCTCCTGTTCGAGCCCTAGCAGGAGCCCCCAGCAAGAGCGCGAGCAGAATTGGCAACCCCCTGCTAAGAGAGCAGGAGGATCTCAGCCTTCCCCGCCCGCCACCAGTCGTGTTTTTTGTTGTCTACGTAATAGTCGTACTTCGGGGAACTAATTGTATGGAAATTTTATTCATTTAAATTAAATGATTTTATCCGTTTTGTCTCATTTAATAGATCAACTAGAAAATATTGTTTATAGTGAAATACTGCAAGTGATATTTAAATAGTTTCAAGCAAACGCTGTTCGTAAAAACTAAAATAATTAAATTTTTTATTTCTTAGTATATAGCCATCAAACTGAAGATACTTTCTGTCAAGTCAGTTTTTTGTACTGATTGATCCTTTCTTTTCGCATACCTTTCAGATGGTATTGAATTACTGAGATGCATTTAGTCATATACTCCGCGTGTGTATGAAACATGAGCATACACTGTACAATCCAAATTTAACGCTGGTGAAACAGGGCCCAGCTTGCTCTAGTACTTCGATTAGAAGTACTTCTAGTACTTCGATTCAAATGTTCATATTGACTTTTTTCAACTAATATTAGAGTAGTGTTGTATATTCCCTGCAGATTAAGGCCTACTTTTATTAATATCCATGTTTATAATGTATTGCAAATAAATTTATGAAATGTGAAATTTTATCTTTTAGTTTTTGAGACCAAATATAGATTCCTGGAGCATCTCTGCAGAAAGTAGTATTATAACTTAGAGTAGTATAGCATTATAACATATAGTAGTACTTATAACCGTATATATTTATTAGTGCTGATAAATAAAAAGAAACCTGGTAAACCTGGGTAATAAACCTGGTAAATAAATATAGAAAACTATGTAAGGATGAAGGATAAGAACAAGAAAAATGTGATATGCTCTCACTTGGAAATTATCACAAGGCGAACCGGGCCTCAGACTTATCCCTCCTGGCTCTAATCCAACTTTACTGGCGAATTCGCTGGTGCTCCTACAAATATCACTACCATTTTGACAAGCAAGCTCGCATAACTTCCTCTTGTCAATATTTGGGTAGTCTTGACTCGTCAATGAGCACGGTTGCAAATTCCACTCTAAACAGATCGAGCCTGTACATTCTCCTTTGATACATAACTGTGTGCCGTTGTTACATCTCGTTTTGTCTTGACGCGGGGTCGGAATGGGACATTCTGCACTAGAACCATTACATTTCGACGATTTCGAACAGTCTGATTCCATTTTGCATTCTGCTCTTGATACAGCCGCGATGAAACGACACTCACTGTTGCAACACGGACCTTGACTTGGACTGAAAAACCAATAAAATATGTAGATTCCAAATTAAGTACAATATAGGTTATGAGTATTTAATGCATTGTGAAAAATGAAAACATAAAAATTGACAATAATCCAAATCGTGAACACGAAAATCAACAACTATAAAATTAAGAATCACTTCTATTCTTTTTGAGCACTGAGTCAATTTATTGAAGGGGCAATCACCCTATTTCCTGATAGACCATTCCATAAATATCGTTAACTTTAAAAAGTAAGTGTTTGAATGAAAAGAAAGATCTTCTAGTAACGTTTTTCTACCATTTTGAAAGTTTTAGCAACATCATCTGTTACGTCGCACACTGAACTGAGATAGTTTTTGTTGGGTTTCTTTTTCTACTTTTGAGTTTTTGCATGCCTGTCGAATTGAGACGGAGGACCAGAGAATCGCTATCTGAAAGGCACACACACATATGTACACGTTATTTTTTTTGAGCTATATGGTATTTAGACTATTTGTACGTCGCTTTGGACTATTTGAATCGGCCGACATCTCCGCATTGTTCACAGGTTTAGAAGAATTTTTTTATTTATCGCGACTTATACGCAACATTATCTCTAGCAATAATAGTTTTAATATATTATAACTGAAATGTCGAAGGTTATAGGACATTTTCAAAACATTCCTCTAACAATTATGTCAGAAATTTTATCATACATATTGCGAACGATCTAGAGTGCGAGAAAAAAACATATATGGACAACATACATAATGGACAACATACTTGGTTGTCCACATGGTCGCAGTGCAATAAACCACATTAAATTAATTAAATTAAATTAAATTTTCTTTGACTTAACCGAGAATTTATTATTGAGAAACAAATTCAAAAATGCCTTCACTCATTTTTTTCCACATTCACAAGTGAACCACCAACACATAAATGAAGTCACTCACATTTTAATTTAAGGAAAGAACATTTGGCAATATCCCCACATAACATTTGGTGAACATTATTATTTCAATTAGATGTTTTGGGCACAAATTACCCATTATGTGTGAGTGTAACTAGTTATAACATATAAGTTTGTTTGCACTAGAAACTGTTATTAAATTCAAAAACCAATGCAGTTAAGTGCAGTTTTTGAATTCCAAATTGAGTCAAGCGAGGATTTTGCTTAATATTGGATGTAGGATGACTGGGATTTATGAATTTGGCCCTAAGTTGTTACATACATTTAACGAATTATTGAGCACAGAAAAAAGCTGTTTGAATATGTCTCAGAGAATAATAATACTAAACATTTGACGATACGAAGATAGTAGGAGAACACTGTTTGATGCTGATCTGCACAAAACCATAAATACCCACTGGTAGGGATGTTTCAAATCGAATTTATCGAATTTCCATGAAGGTCGCATACGGAATAATAGTGTTTACCAAAACGTGACGTCACGCGCTCTGATTAGTGTTTAAATAAATTAAATTTTCGATATCTTTACAACTCAATTTATCATTGAAAACCAAAAAGTAGTTGGTTTTTTGTTATTGTCATCTACCTTATTGCAACTGAAATTTATTCTACAATAACTCTTCCCTTTGACCTATCTATACTGCCAATGTAACAACATGAATTTCTTCTATTTTACATTGAGGTAACTTCTCGACTACCCCACAACAATGATATTACGCTTACCATTAGGGACATGAACAAAATTTTATTAGCCTCCAACAGAGCAAAGCTTCGTAGTTAAATTAAAAATTAACTCACAAAATATGAAACTAGTTGAAAAAATCATTGAAAGCAAATATCATTTGTAAATTGCCACTTAAACTTGAAAACTTTCATATTATAAAGGCCTTTGTTTTTTAGAAATGCCTCTTATATCAGTCAGTGTGTTTGTAACTCAGTGCAATAAAAAATCGTTACATATTTAAAAAATATATTGGTATTTGTCTAGTAGTTGATTCTGAATTTACTCTAGTTGGTCTAATCAGCAAAATTTAGAATTAGCTCATATGTTAAAATCCCTGTCATGACTATGTAGTTTTTTTCTATATGTATAATGGCTCTTGACTAAACTGGCAAAATTGGAATTTATAACTCCTTAACATCATGTGTACTATGTACCCTACTATTCATTCTAACCATTTCTTTTATACATGTGCCAATATATCAATTTCCATTGATTTCAATCAAGAGTACATCCTTACCTGCACTGTGTCCCGTATCTCCTCGTACAACCTGTGGCGGTTTTATTTTGCTCCTTGTCCCTTACGCTAATTATTCTAGGATAACAACACTTATCATTGCACTCCTTATCGTCATAACCGCAATCGCATTCCTCTCCCGCCTCTACGATCTTATTACCACAGAAGGCGCCTGCCGAGGCAGTAAAACAGTTTCTTTTCTTATTCTCCTCAATGGCGTCGAGGACCAGGCTTATGTTGCCTATGCTGCAGCTAGAGAACTTGCTATTGTTTGGGCGGTCTCCGCTAGTCGCAGACGAGAACATTATGAAGTTGCCGCTGGGGCCACCCGGTCGACACTCTGGGGGATAGTCATGCTAAAAAAAACAAAATGGAAATGTAAGTAACGAGAGAATTTAAGTTTGCTCGGAAGATGATCTGCGCGTATGAATTTGGAGTTATGAAGTTAATAAGAATCTAAAGAGGCTGCAGCTACAAATTATGAACTAACTCAAAGGGATAGTGGCATATCCCAGGTGCGCCATATGCGCAAAGCATACGGCCTCCCCGCCTAGAAAGAGTGCCCACAGCACATGATAATTTAATATTTTTATTTGATATGAGGCCTGGCGAAACCTATGAACATAGGCATCTTGCTATCACTGCAAGTTAAAGTCGTGTTTTATACATAATAATAACAATAGTAATATTGATGATGTGTACAACATTATTATGACTTGATTAACAATATGACAATATTATTATTAACTTATAGAACAGAAAAATAAACATCAGCTAGACGTCTAAAAATGTACGTTCAATTCATTGAAGAAGGTAACCGTTAATATTTCTTACTCTAACTATGATATACCATTCATGTTCCATAAGTATCTTGGTGCAGAATTTGTCCCATTAATACTACATTTGCTGATGAAAAAGAATAACTGGATTGATTTTCGATATATATATATTTCTATACATGGATTATGGATATTGGAAGAAGGATTAGAATATTAAATCTGATATGGTCGCCACATATTAAATGTCACCAGAACCTTTAAAGATTCTTGTGCGTTATTGATTGATTTAGATTAGATTTATCCTCTACAAGGTTACAGTAACTAGCGACAATGTACTGTCAAACAATTACACTTTTTTCTCCGGAACAATATAGAAGTAATATATATATATAATATATATATATATATATGCCATATTTGTATCGTTATCCTTCTATTATATTATACTACTTTTTCTAAATTCTGGTGAATTTTTTTAATCGAAAGTTAACTGCAGAAATTTAAACTACCTTTAATTAACACTATTTCTGTATCGAAATAAAGGAATATAATTTTTCCATAACCGTATTTCCTGGTCATTTGCAGTTTAGAAGGCCAGAACAGCCATCTGCTTACCGGTGATCCAAAGTTATGTCCGATCTCATGTGCTAGAGTCAGTTGGCTAACTTTTGGCGGCACTCGACTGTTGTAATTAACGAATGTGATGATCCCGGTGTTCAGCGACCTCTTCGTCGACTGGTACATCCCGCCTATGGTTTCCGTGTAAGTCTTGTATTTCTCGCATATGCCTCCGGATGCCCCTGACGAACTCGCCACCCAGGCCAGGCCAAGCGTACCGCCTGTGAAGTCTCTGTAGGTGAATACGTACGCCAGGCAGAAGTCCTCATGGTTCCCGAGGGAGTGTATGTTCAAGAAGTTGCTAACGTCTATGTTCTCCAAGCAAAACTGGTTCATCTCGGCGCAACCGCGGTGGTAACAGCGGCACGAGGAATCATCGTCAATCTATAGAGAAGAAATTGAGAAAACGGTTTATATATATACAACTAAGGAGTTGTTTTTCGAAGTTTTGAATACGAAGGGAATTCGATTTATCTCGTTACATTTACCTGAGGCAATCCAAAAGTATTTAAGTCATAGACTTGAAACTGGAGCAGAATATGAAACAAAACAGTGAGTCGTGTTTCCAGAAATGAAAATAATTTACGAGTATGTCTTTAATTTCTTTTGGTGAAGGTACTACTTTTTTCATTAATAGATTTGTTTAAACATATGACAAGACAATATTTGTAATATTAGCAGGAGTGTCTCGACCATAATTTGCTACTAAAAATTTTAACTTTTTATGAAATTTCAAGCTCAATAATATCTTGGGTGGATATGTTTGAGGCACGATACAAATGTGTCATCATTTGCGTAATTATGAACTCAAAGTTCTCCATTTTAATGGGAGTGCCCTCCTAAGTGCCCAAGTCTAGTTCCCCAACTCCTCCTATTATACATAATAGTAATAAATACTAGTTTGTGTAATGTATGTAAACAATAAATACGTCATGTGTAACTTCTGCAAAAAGTAATGTCGAATTGGAGACCAAATGCAGTATTATTCTCGATATTAGTACAGAAGTTGTACGACTGAAACTCACAAAACAGCAATACTGAAAAACTAACAGTTTTAAGGTACCGCAGTTGGTAGAAACTTGTAGAGAATGAAAGAGATCAAGCTAAATGGTGCAGTTTTTACCAATAACATAATATACAAATTTAGCCCTGTTTCATATCAAGTTCCTTAAAGTCGAACTATTTTTATAATAAATTTCGATTCCATTTTAGTCAGTCAGCTGGAAGTTATTGAAAATGCTAATGAAATATTGGCAATATTCTGTTGTTGCATTTTATTGTACTATTAGATTTATTAAGTTATTTCGTGATGGAAAAAACGGCAGTTGCCTTGCCGATTCATGTTTTTTTTTATTGCTGTGGAGATCTTAAGGTGCAATCAATTATCTCAATTACAAGAGGAAACCGTGGCTATTGCAAAAAGTTACTAAATTCCTTCAGTTAATTCTTCATAAGTTTCATAAATTTCACAAAGCGTAAATTTTCGATGACTTCATTTTAATAGATTCTCTGCACAGGATTAAAATTCTATTTTGACGAATACATCGCTGTTATGTTGCGGAACGTACAAAATTAATTGTTAACGTCTGCCTATTATGTTCATAATAAGGAACGTAAGTGCCCTCGAATTCCACAACGCAAACACCAGCCAACTAATGAGCTGAGATTACAGAAATATGGAATTATCTTTTAGGTAGGTCCCCCTTTACAACACAAGATTATTAACATCAAGTAACGTGTATTATGGATAAACGTTTTAAACATAATTTACCGAAAAGGTACCATTACTGATATATGAAAACTTCACTCGATCAAGTAATTTGTGGTGGTCATTGTAATTTTTTGACATCTTTTTAGACAACACACATTTTCTGTTATCTTTAGTTAAAAAATAGAATCGCATTTCCATCTTATCCTAATATTCCAAACATTGAAATAATCGGAAGGAAAGTTTATTCGAGTTAGATATTACAACTGTAATAACTTGTACCTTGAACGTAACCTTTTCAGTGACGCTACTGAAGGTAGAATCGAAGAGACGCGTGATGGCAAAATTGGCGAAACGTACGGAAATTCGTTTCTGCATCAAAGGCATTTTTAGTTGAAGCGATCTCTACACATGATTATAACAGAATAATCGAAAAATATTTTTATTGGGCGATAGTATCTCCGCTTCGACTTCCTCCAACAACCGGAAAATGATTTCTCTTTTCATATGAAATCTTTCAGAGGCTTTACTACCGTTAAAATCTAGTCTCAAGCGTCCTTGATAAATTTCTTGACTTCTTAAGAAAATGAAAGCTCAGTCTTCTGTTGTCGACAATGAACATGAGTCTTGGTAATCTGTTGTTACCTCAAAGAATATGAACGAACAAAAATAACCTCTACAAATCAGTTAAGTGAGATTATTACGTTGTTACTTTGAGGACAGCATCACGTTAAGGACGACTTTAAAAACATCAAGTAATGAATTCGGCCATTTGACTTTAAAGTCAACTTTAGCTTAAAAATGTCATTATGAAATCAGTTTTGTTACTAAATCTCCAATTGATGATAAGGTTTTTTTAATTGGGAGGATAATTTATGTTTACCTTCATTATTAAACCGAATATTAGAATTATTAATCTGGTAATCATGAAATGAGTAATATGTTTAAACCATATTTAACTCTTAAACATTTGTGACATTAGTTTTTTGTAATTAAAGTGCGTTCAAGTTTATTTGTACAACTACGCTTATTCGCTTGCCAAAATAGACTTACCTTTATTCGCTGCACTTCGAATTTTATGTTACGATGTTCCATCTTCCCATCAAACTTAGTATCACGATAAATATAATTAACGGCAGTGACATGATGAGCGATGAGAGACAAAATTTCCTCCCTAGTCTTCTCGTTTACTTCAGTTTTCTTGTTCGGGTCGTTATGCTGAAAACACAATAGATAATTGCTATTTAGATACTCCAAGCGTAATTTTTTTTTACAACGATAACTAATTCATTAACCATAATGAAAACGACTTTCTTGATAGTTTATGTGTATTACGGAAGATAATTGTTATATAATAAAAGAAAACTTTTTAATTTAAACTACTCTAACCTCGGGGAAACCCTCCCTGATGTGCCTCCAAATCAACGGATCAGTCTGAATGTACAACGAACAGGTGTTCTTGTTCTCGTCCCTCCTGGTGGCCCTTTTATGTCTCGTGCCACCGTCCTCGTTCGCCTCCCTGGAATATTTGCTGTAAATGTCCTCGTAATTCGGGGGTGGTTTTGGCTCCTCTCTGTAGTGCTTGGATTCCGATGTATTGAGGTACTTTTTGTGCTTCCTCGGCTTTTTGAGCGGCTGCGGTTCACTCGGGGCAGGAGAGGGAGGTGGGTCGTCCTCCCCTGAGGACTGTATTCTCTCCATCCACTGGAACACTTCGTCGTTTATGCCGCAACCAGCGGAATGGCCTGTGAATGCATAGATGCAGTTATTACGATTCCAACGCAAAGACAGAACGCTTTTGTTTCATCCTAAAAACAACAAAACATCTTAACAGCCTTCCACCCCTATTAGGTCAGTTATTGCAGAACTAACTACTGGACATACAGTTTGAGAAAACTGAAATGATTATGAAGATCAAAAGGTGGTACGGCCTCTGCCAATGTTACAAAAGAAAAATAATGTGAAGGATAAGTTGTGATGGTCTTCTTTACCCTTTTATTTTCGTTTGCGGTACGACGACAATCAAGGGGTGGTAGGCCGTCAACTTTGAAGTTGGCGCTTAATTTTTCGGTTTCTAGGAGTTTCCGAGTTACGAAGTTTCCTCGGGCGCCAGTTTTTATAGATTTTGCTGTCTGTAGGTCCTGGTAATTTATACTCAGGAGAAATTCCTGGAAGTCGTGAAAATAGAATTCGGAAAAACACTGTTTTTAAACTCAAGAAAAGTTTCGGCAACAGTGTCAAACATACGACAGGCAATGACAACGAGAAGAAAAATGTTTTGTTTCAGGCTGTCATCGAACTTACAGTATGTGAAATGGATTTATGGAAATATTAATACGTTTTTACAAATTGACAAACTGATTTATCGGAGCAGAAAACATAGCTAGGTTACTCAACGATCTAATTAAGGAGATAAAGTTTGCCAAGGAATATTTGACAGTTTGTTATAAAAATATTAAAATATGAAAATGATCTGCGCAATGATGCCAGATGAGCGTCGCAATAACGCATCTGCAAATTGGAAACTGGAAGGTTTTAATTCGAAGAATAGTGGATTCAAAATTCTCATATCCTTATTAATTATTGGAATGTTGATGAACAGAAACATAGGAAACAAGGCTGGGAGGCGTGTAATTTCATATTAAATTAAGTGATTAATGCATTACCAAACAACTTCATTTTAGTGTATAAATAACATAGAAACCCATCCATTCTAATAAAGGCGAAAGATCTTGGAGACTTTGGCCAGAAGAGGCATAAAATATGATACGAAAAATGAAGGTATTAAAAATATTTTTAACGAATTTGAAGAAAGCAAAGAGTCTAGAGAAGCTATTACAACGCTTATTTATATAATGAAACACGACTAACATAAGCTGATAACAATGACTATGACAAGAAGTTTGCAACAAAGTAATATTTTGGTAAAATTGTTCATTAAAAATTTAGAATACAAATAAAAAAGTTGAGAAATAAATATCGGTGTATCTTTTTTTTAAAATCCATAAGGACAAAGACTGACACGACCTCACATCTTTTAAGCGGCAAATTATAAAATCAGTGGATAACAGTGTGAGGGAAACGTACATAACAATTAGTTTCCACCTTTAGCAACAAATAAACTCGAGATAGAGACGAATTTATGCTTCACCCAGCTTATCTACCAAGACTGTGGTTATTTGTCAATAGCATTACTTTCAAACTTAAATATCGACTTTAATCTTTTTACACCACAATATTTTACACGCATCAACCAAAGAAACACGAGAATAATTGAAATTATGCAGCTTTTTTCCCTTACTTTTATCGATTTCGAAACAAAGTCGTTATTGTTAACATTCAGGAAATAATTTTCCGGTGAATTACGCAACTACATGAAAGTATCAATAAAAACATTACTGACTCACGTTTATGAATCATTTACCTAACAATGACTCATTAATTAACGTTACAAAATCGTTCATAAAAACCGGTCGTTACAAAAACCGAATCGTTCTAGTTTACAAGAAAACACTATCCGGTTAATTATTTTACTAATTAAATGTATTGATGTTACATTTAGGATAAAAATATTTAATGAAAAATACGATCATAACACAATATTATACTTAATACAATTATTATATTAAGTTTTAAAAATATATTTTTGTGTGAAACCAGAAGGAAACCATCTGGTTCTGTTTGTAGATAACTGAAAACTTTGAATAAGGCTATAACTATACTGCTAGCCACGGAAGAAAAGCTGATGTGGCTTATCGGCGGGTTATCTCCCCACTTATATAGAATCATTTAAAAGTTAGTGGATATTATGCATATAATTCATCATGACTTAACTGGGACGCTTTGAGCCATCCTCATGGTGGGTATTTTGTCATGTGCGTTAAATTTTATTAGAGCATAAGTCATAACATAATTTGCTCCGCCCGCTTTTGTTTCTTTTCACTTACTTTACTTGACTTGATGTTTTTTTAGGCTCTAAGAATTTGCAAAGATGTAAACTTTTTATGTTTATGCATTTATGTTTGTATGTTTGAAATATGTTTCACTGAGGTAACTGCAGTGTTTCGTTTAATGTTTGGTTACCAGCGAGGTAACTAAACTTAGTTACCTCTGTCAAACATATTCTATACGTATTTTAAGTTAAAATCTATTTTCAAGTTAAGTGGCGTTTATAAGTAACACGGTTACAGATAATCCACTTTTCCTTGACAGGTACCAAATACCAGTAACATGTCAGTCATTTCCGCATTAGAATAAAGCACGACTATCATAAATGAAGAATTATTATAACAACTGACTAGAAGACTTCTATACTTAACTTTGTAAACACTTAGCTCTTTTGTCACGACTGTGCATGTACATGGGATTGTTGCTACAAATTACTCTTCCGCAGAACAGAATGTTGATACATAAATGTAATTAATGTTGGAAAAATTAAGTAAAGAAAATGAAATATAAATATATAAAATAAAAATACACACAACCTGGACGAAGATATTACAGAACAAAATAAACACCAAAACGTAGTTGGGAAAATTGTCACAATATAATTTTGTTACATCCAGCAGATTATCTTGGACAATATGATAAGAATTTATATTTATGAAATGACAAAACTTCAGACATTTTAGGTCCCTATTCAAACCGAGATCCACTGGAGAATAATGAATTATGATGTCCGAACTCCATAGTCGAATAGTAACAATGATCCAGCATCCGCCCCTTAATTTAATTTATAAAACCTACCTCTAAGAGAACCTTTATCGGGTAGATGATTAAATAAATTGATATTAGGTGAATTTCTAATAGATTACTCGTCTATTATGTAGTAGTCTTATATTGTTAGAATTTCTGAACTCATAATGAGAAGTTCGATCTTGAATCGTCGTTTTTGTCTGATTTGGTTCCCAGCGATTACTTTATATTCCCAAACTTGAAGAAACGGGTCGCTAGACTTTAGTTCAAATAAGAGACAGGTACTTATTTTGCAGACACATACAAATCATGCCAATCATATCGTATCAAGGATATTAAAAAAATTCTTCTTTTTCTTGGTCTAAATTGCGGAACGAAAAAGGTGACTGAAATAGATTTAAAAAATAAAATATCCTTGTTTCTTTGTCAGGTCGAGAACTTATATCATTATCGTAAGTACAAAAGTAAAGTCGAGATAGGAGTTAAGGAGATATTTAGGTAGAAAGTTCATTTATTAATTATCGTTATTCGTTTTTTGATAAGTTTGGCTAGAGCTCTTGTTACGCCACTTACTGGTAAAGCTAAAGTTTTCTAATGATGCACGATAAAAAATGAATACTACTACTATATAATCACTACCAAAAAGGAAGTGTGGCAAACTTTTTAAATTTTCTTTTCTCATTTCGTCATTTATAACGTGATTAGTTACACTTCTTTATTACCTCGTGCGTTATAGAAACATCCTCTCAAGACCCACGAAGTGAATATAAGATGAGACGCATTCAACAAAAGCCGTGAAAAAGCGCCAAGCTCGACTTAAATTATTCAAAGTAGTTCGCGAGCGAAGAAAAGAGGAAGGAGCATCCTACCTCTCATTGCTTTCCCCAACGAGTTGTACCTTCTTCATTTCCGATTCGATCCGATATATATATCAGATAATACATATTTTACCGAACAAAACGGGGAAACAAACGAGTAATAAACGGAGTGTCGGAAAAGGAATATTTCCGTTATGTAGTGGCTCCAGTAGGGAACATGTAATGAAATCTATAAAAGATGCAGATGCAGGGAAACGGAAAGAACGGCACCTATGCTGTGTTTTGTGTGTATATGCCGTTAAATAGAGAAGAATCAAAGGGCGCGAGTTTAGTATCAGGTCGAGCAAGACGAAGCAGAGTGAAACGTCGCAATACAATATCTAAAAATTTCATCTCGTCCGGGGGGTTCATTAAAAATAGAACGAGAATTTTAGGCCTGGGATAAATAAAATAACTATTTACGAAACGCTGAAACGGAATAATCCGACGTCGATTTTACAGAACACATCGGATCTGGACCGGAAATAATCGATAAACAATCTCCTCTTCTGTCAGGATTGGCAATTCGTAGGGAGCAAAATTTCACGGGGGATCAAAAATGAAAAAAGGAAAAGACGAATACAGCTTTTCGCTTCGAAAGTTGGAACTTCGAGCAGATTTCACTTTTTTGGTAGTTTTCTGATTTTCCCTGACGTTGTTTGCTTTAAAACCATCACTGTTACGGACTAGCGTTAAAAACTGAGGAGAGAGATCGTTGTGAATTTTTAAATACAGCAAGGAAATTTTTATTCTTTGCTTCCATCCTGGAGGACGCTTAATGTCTGCTGGTCGTGAGATGTGAATTTTTTAAGAAAATTCCCAGTAAATTACTCTGTAGGAAGCGGATTCTAAAGTAGAGAAAATTAAACATTTAGTAAATCAATTTTCTTCAAGTTATTCAATACGCATTTGATATATGAATTAGAAAGGCGTGTGGCACTCCGGGAGTGACCGATGAGAAGGGAAGCTAGCTTTCTTAAGGGCCGTTTTAAATATAAAAATATATGGAGAATAAATTATGATAGTGCTTGTTCTGGCAGACAATATATATGACATGGTAATTTTTTGTAGATAAACAATATGGTCCTGAAGATATTTATAAAAGTATTTTATTTGTGTACAGTAGTAAACTTAAGAAATATTCAACAAAAAATATTATTATACAAGACACACATACACACACGTACAAACACGCGCACGCGCACACGCACGCGCATCCACACGCGCGCGCGCAAACACACACACACACACACACGCGCGCGCGCAACCACACCCACACGCACACACGCACGCACGCACGCACGCACGCACACACGCACACACACACCACTGAACTCTAATGACGAATAAAAATGAACACGTGTTCGGCGCTCAAATTTAATGGCTGTAGTGGACCAGTTCAAATACCCGATATTAATAAGCATTTCATACATGTATTGTAGCGACTAACAACGTTTCTACCCACCAAATATACGGGACAAGGTTAAACGGTACGTTGCAAGAATAGTCTGCTTTTGTATAGGGTAAAAACGTATTTTTCAAATGCGCTCGGTATAAAGTCGGTTAATTTTTGTATTTTAACTGGACCAGCTCTCACTGGAAGGATCTTGTGATTTCGTTTTAAAAGGATTTGAGTTACTTCAGACTCGCTTAGGCCACTGAATCAACGCTTGATGCTCGATTTTTTCCTCCGTCGATCAAACCTGGGTGCAAATATGTTTTCGACCCTCAGAATTCCGAATTTGTAGGTTTCAATCGGAGCAATACCCGGCAAGAGGTTGAAATTCGTAAAAGATCGATAATTCTTTAATTTTTTGCGATTTTCTCAGAACTAAAAAAGATATCAAAAAAAAAAAATAACTTGACCAGCATGTTCCTCGTACAAAAATGGTTCAATTTCAAGAAATTACTGAACAAGATTGAGCAAATTTATGTCAACCTATCGATGAATTTTGGCGCCGTCGCAAGTCACAGTTGCCGTGCGTCTACTACACGTGAATACATCGAAATCAACATATAAACATTCCTTAAATTTTTGGAAATAGTTGTAACAATTCAGATTAACAAGATTATACTATAGATACTAAAAAATATCGTCTTTAAATATGGAAAAAATATTATTTTAGGTAATTTGAAGATTTTTTTGACTCTTTAATTTTTACAAGTACTTTATTTTATATTTTTTTACTTTTCCACTTTACAAAAAAATCCCTTCAAAAATTTCAATTACACTGAATTTTAAACGTTTTACAGTGAAAAGAAGTCTAGTACCCTTTCTTTTAAACTCACGTAATGCACCAAAAAAATCACGTAGCCCTCACGTAGCCAGATTGCAACACTTTTCTACGATTTCTGCAGGAACTTTTTGAAAGTATTTCTTTCCATAGTATTTGAACTATAATTTATTTTGCTCCCCTATTAAACTTGGTGGGTTATTTTCATTACTTCTATGAAATGTAAATATGTACAAGGACCTACTTGATCTAATAATAATTTAATATAAAATTGAATTGAAAATTAATTATCCCTAAGAAATAAAGTCAAAAAATATATGTGTAAAAAATGTCACAACAGTCATTTGTAAAATTGATATATTATTTAAAAAAGTACCTTTGGTTCCAAAACCTTTGGAGTATCCTTTTTCCTTCAGATTAGTTTTGTTACAACAATATGAACATTAAACATGCTTAAATATAATTAAACGTAATAACTCTTCAACGTAACTCCTTTGTGTCATAATTAATTTTTAATCCCTATTGAATTAAATTAAAAATATTTCATCTCTAATTTAAAATATCTTGTTGCAGATTCATAATAATTTTATTATGATATGAAAATAGCACTTGTTTCAACGTATTTACCCTTTCAGTGGTTCATTAATTATTAGTACCCACTGGATTACAAATAAAAATTTTCATTTCGAATATGAAAAATCCATTACAAATTCATGATTAGCGACCACAAATAATTTAGAATTTATGCAAAATATACTTGCAATAATATTTTTAATATATATGATTTAGTATAATAAAATGTCCAACTATCAGAAATATCAATAAAACCAAGAGCTATTATAAATTAAAAAAGAAATGAATATAAAGTAGATGGTGATAATTCTTACCATATACGACATAAGTTTTAATTAACCACAAAAAGAAAAGAAAAACTGAATGCATTACAAACTAGCATACGAATGATAAAACAAAAATACGAGTAAAAGCGGCCTTCAAAAAGTTTGTTTTTGATTATTTATCAAAGTATCACTTTCTAGTGATTTCGACATACTTGGAAACTAAAGTCACAAAAGAAAAAAGTTATCTTTTTGTTAAATTAAAATCAGTTGAGGATTGAAAAAATTATATTCTATTGTTTTTCGTCAATTTAACAACCACTGTATTCAAATTAATATTTGTACTATTTATAACCACGTGTTTATATTACCATTTTATTATGATGAATATAAATTTTCAAATATAGCTTTTTTAAATATAATTTTACTTACAATCAACTCTTACACTCTTTTAAAAATCAGTGAATAGGAAATATTTTTTTTATATAAAATGCACTGCCGGAAACAGTCTTGTTAATCTGAACTGTTAAAAACTATTTCCAAAAATCGAAAGAATATTTATATGTTGGTTTCGATGTGTGCACGTGTGACCCACGGCAGATGTGAATTGCGAGGGCGCCCATTACCGCCGGAGTACATCTATATATACGCTTCCCATCCTTGGTTTTATAAAATATTAAAATTCATCGATAAGTTGACATAAATTTGTTCAAATTTGTTCAGCGATTTCTTGAGATTGAATCATTTTTCCACGTGGAACATGCTGGTCAAGTTATTTTTATGATATGTTTTTTAGTTCTTGAGAAAATCGCAAAAAACTAAAAAATTGTCCGTTTTTTTGCGGATTTCGACCCCTTGCCGGGGATTGCGCCGATTGGAGCCTACAAATTCGGAATTCTGAGAGTCGAAGACATATTTGCGCCCAGATTAGATCGACGGAGGAAAAAATCGAAGATCAAGCGTCCATTCAGTGGCCTACGCTGTATACCATTGGGCCAGATAGATTGTTTGCCAAAAATAGGTCACATCATTGTGATAAAACCTAGATTTTAAATTGATGTGCAATGAACAATGCCGTTAAACGAAAACTAACAAAAAACCAATTTTAGAAGGTCCAAGCACACTTTTTCACCAAGGAATTGTCCATGTCTGAGATTAAAAGATAGCAAACAAGCAATGCACAACTAAGAACAGATAATACACAATATACAAAAATTTCAAATGGACATCTGTGAAACACATTCTAAACGTATTTTAAGCTAAAATCGAAAGCGAAAGCGAAAAAAAAAATAAATTCATTTCGTTCATTTCATTAAAAGATGAAGTGATTTATTTCGTGTTTGATTTATTAATAGTGTTTATTACTTACAAACCTATCGATGAGGTGTCAATATAAACAGTCAAAAAATACGTGAATTTGTTTTTCAAGGATTTTATGACAATTTTTTCCAAATACTAGACCAGAGGGAGCGATTTCTTTATTGCCGGCAATACGTCATAAAGAGAGCAGTGAATGGGAATTTTTTCACGGTCTATATTATTATAACGTGACATATACACTATGATTGTAGTGTTTTTCCTTTTAAAAAATATGATCTATGATGAATTATTTTAGCAAATAAAAATAAAGTGCAAGGAATGTTTTACCTAATACCATTGTAGCTGATTTTGAAAAAGTCAGTTTTTTCATGCATGATAACAAAATTTCCTGACGCCGCCAATCTTGGTTGGAGATTTCATTTAATATAGTCCTAGCAAGTTACTGTTTCATGAAAAATATTCAACATTCATATATATCCATATATATTATAACAAGAAGTACAGAAATAGTAATTAACATAACCCGGCAAAATTACATTAACAATGCACCACGTAGCGTATTATAGAATACACCGGTTGTCCGGAAAGTCTCCCGACAAAAGGAATCACAAATGTAAAGGGTGATTTTATGGCGATTTAACTAAAATCTTCTAACAAAAATGTGCTATCTAAGGTAGGTAGCACCCTTTGGAGTTGATCCAATTTTTTCATATATTTTCTAAACGTCGTGGAAAATAGAAAATTTTACATACATGTATACTCATTTTTAGGCAAAATAAATTTTTAGAATTCTAAAAAGAACGTTTAAAAATGTAAACTTTTAGATATACAATCGATTACTGCTTACACTGTTTTTGTTTACGCTCAATGTGTAACAATAAATATATTTCCACTCAAACGGCGGTTTGTAATTACGACAAAGGATTATTTGTCCCTTATTATCCATTTATGAGAGCGGTTCACATTTGGGGTATGTCTCTTATAAGTGACATTCACACAAACTAAAATAATGTATAGTGTGAGGCAATTGTTTTTCGAAATGAAAAGATAGTAATAACAAAAATTAAGAACTCATCTTACCTTCCTGTCGATCCGCGTAAGGGTCCTCCACGTGTTCCTCTTTGTATATAACGCTGTGGAAAGTCCTGTTGGGGTGGGTCGTGTACGGGAAATAATGATGCGCTTTTTCCACATAGAACGCACCTTTTTCGGACAGTATCTTGCCCTCGAACACTCCGTCGATCAGAGAACCGAATGCTGCACTTTTCGGCTCACCTATATAATGAAATAAGATAATCAAATCAGATATTTAATCACTCATAATCAGATATTTAAAAATAATGCAAGTTAATCTGAGTAAACTTTGTTGAATGATTCTGGTGAAATACTGCAGAAATGCTATTTAAGTGAAGAGAAGAGAGGAGAAGAAAATGCATGTAAAGGACACAAGTAAATTTCAACACTACTAGAAAGGAGGCGTTAATGGTTGGATGGGGAAGTATAAGTATAAAGTGTACTGATGACCGAGGAACGGTCAAAGTCAATCATTTACAAATCATATATATTTATCAAAACTTCTACTATGGAACTACTATTAAAACTGTACCATGAAACCGAGAAAAATATTCCAGACCTTTTCAAGTTACAGAATAACTATGAATAACCACAAGAGGATTATTAATAATATATTAACAAATTATACATTTCTCTTTAAAGATTAAATAAAACTGCCACAGTCTCATTCATAAACACTATTTAACCTTAAAATGGATTTCAAGTTCCGATTCGAAAAACAAACATCTAACAACACCCTGCATTATATATTAACATAACATACAACACATATTAATGAATTTTAAGTTAAAAACCATTTTTAGGTAAAAAAAGAGTAATAAAGAATAAAAAAACGTGAATGGTCTATAAATGTATTCGAAACGCCCAAATTCTTGTAATTTCATAATTTGAAGAGATGGCATTGCTTTAACATGAATACTTCAGGACTCAAAGGTTCTATTAGAGCTTATCATACATTTTTCTTTCATTTTTAACGACACAGTCGGGATTAATTGAAAACCTGGTTTGCAGAATTGCGTCGCCAAGAGCTAAAATCATTATTGTCTAAAAAAGAACCCAATACATTCTAATACTTGTCACATCCATACATTTCGAAAATACCGAACTAAGTCAGTATTAATGTGAAACTATAAATATTTGTTACACAAAAAATTTTGAAAAAAAGAAATATATTTTACCATAAGTATATTTTTTTAATTGCTTGTATTTTCTAAGCAACAGTTTATCAAATGAATTGGATATAAGATTCAATGCAAGTTTACAGTTCATTCAAAACAAATCTAATATAAAAATCACTCATGGAGAGGCTAAAACGGTTGTAGAGGTTTTCAAAAGGAAATGAGATCGAATTTACCTAAGATAAATGACCTTACTTTTACTTTTTTGGGCACATTAAATACACACGTACTCAGTATAATTCATTCACAAATACCTGAACATGTAGTACATTAAAGTTGTTTGGAATTACGTTTTGTGGTAGAATTCAGAAAATTTGAAAAGAAAGGCCAACCTTTTTTTTATATTTTGAGGTATTTCTTCAATAATAGTTCTTAAAAATGATTTTACTAATGGGTAGGTATTAATAGTAACCCCCAAAAGAGAGGACTGGAAAACCCCGGAGAACATAATCAGGCAGCATGGACTGATCTGGTTCATAGATGGGTCACACACAGAGCAAGGCTCCGGGGAAGGCGTAGCAGGAATCAAGCCGAGGGTATGAAAAACGATACCCCTGGGGACACACTGCACAGCTTTCCAGAGATCTTCGCCATCCTTGCTTGTTCACAAGAGAACCTTATAAGGAATTGCCGCAAACAGAGTTTAGACATATGCATTGATCGTCGAGGGCGCTAAAGGCTCTGAGGTCGCATAGAACCTCATCCAACCTTACCTTAGAGTGTCAGAGAACCTTAGAGCCGACCCGACTAAAGGAAGGCGAGGAATCTGTTTAGTTTAGGCAGGAAACATATACGCACGGTAACCGGAGTCCTGACCGGGCGCTGGACGCTGAACTACCATATGCACAATATGGAGCTGAAAAACGTCTCATTATGCAGGTTCTGTTGAGAACGATGAGAGAGATGAAACCTCCTATCATATCTTGTGCGACTAAGAAGCACTCGCAGGGTCCAGGTGGACAATCTTCGGGGTAGATAAGAGCTCCCCGGAAGAAGCGAGGAACCTCTCACTAGGAAGCATAAATACCTTCATAGGGAAAGTGCGATTACGTTGAGACCTTAAGCGACAGGGGATGACACAATGGACTCCAGTCTAAGTGTCGCCCGAAAGCACCCGTTTCTTTCGTTCATTTCAATGGGGGAAATTTCATATGATAAGTCTAGCAGAGTCTTGCTCTCGGTGAGTTGAAGGAGTAGTGAGCATTCGTGTAGCCCAAAAAATTGTCGGGACAGTAATGAATATATATTTGAATATATATTCATATAATGAATATGCTTTATTTCAATCCATGGTATAACACAATAGAAATGACTAGAATTGCAGTATGTCGGTGAGTCGGAGCATGCAGCCTGAAAACCCACGATTAGGCTAGGCTAGAATAGGTGACATTACAGCAGCATACCTCCCAACGCATAGAAGTTGGCACCGGTACGTATGGCGAATGGTAACGTATTGTCTGCCTGGTGAAGGATCAGGGAGGAAGTCGGGGCTGATTTGAGAGTCTGGAAAGCCTTCTTCTGCGCCTGGGCCCAAGCAGAGTGTATAGCCTTCCCGGTCAAATGACTTTAGGCGCCACTTTAGAGAAGTTGGTTGCAAATTTTCGATACCACGTATACGTTTGTGGAAACACCATGACCTGTTTTGGGTTCCCGGGAGGTTTCATACTTGTTATCGCCTCCACTTTGCTATGGTCGGTCCGAATTCCTCGGTCAGAGACAAGATGGAAAAAGTAGCATCTTGTGTGGTCTGAAGTAGCATTTCAAGTGATTCAGTCTTAACTGAAATCGTTCCAGCTATTGCATTACCAGCTAAAGGTCTGCTAAATGGCTTGGCTCGTCAGAGGAGAGCACGATGAGGTCATTTAGATAAGCGAAAAGTTGTGAGAATTGTTTCCGGAATTGGTCTATAAACTTCTGGAAGGTGGCTGGCACGCCGTAGATCTGGTCTAGCTACTTTGTTCCCTCTGGAAGTAGTTCCAGTTGTGCCAGAAAAGCGCGTTTCTGAGCCATGAATGAGCGGATGACTATCAACGACTGCTGTTTTACCTCGAACATGTCTAGGTAGAATCTAGTAGATGTAGGTAGATCAACTTGTCCAGAATGAGCTTCTTGGCGCCTTCCCAGGTCATGGCTACCACCCTGACCCCGGTCCACCAGGTGTGAGCTGGTTTCTCCAGTAATAAGACTAGCCCGAGGATCGCATTCTCATCAGTGACACCATCACTAGTTTTGAAAAAAATTAGTGGCTTCTCATGAGTGCTCCTTCCTAATATGGGCAGGACAATGTGTGAAGTGATTGACCGCAGCCCCAGTTGCAGGTGGGATTCTCTGCAGTAGTACTTCCAAGGCTCCCAGAGTGAGAGCCAAGGCTCACTGTCCGCGTGTCACTGGAATATTTTTTTCCTCAGTTATTCACTTACACTAACTACACTCTTGTCACAATCCTTGTTGTAGTGCCCTGAATTACGTGACGAAGAGTGCTCGTCAGAACGGTACGTTCCTGAAGAGAGAAGAGCTTCTATACCCACGTTTCGGAACTTGCAGTAGATGTAGTACCTGTCGTCTTGGCAATGACCTGTTCTGGTCCCTTCCGACTACTTCGAGCCCCACTCAGAAATCGACCGGGATCCACAGGATCTTTAATAACTAATACTTGACCGTAAATTTCAATCTCAATGTCAAAACAAGTTGAATTTAGTTATGTTGATAAAATTTGCCTTATGACGACGTCACTTATGTAAATGGCTATTTTGAGGTGAAATTTCAAATAAGCAGTTGATTAAGAATTTGAAACCATCGTTAGTAAGTCGGTTATAAAAATTGATGGTGTTGCTCAATATTTTCAGAATCGAAAATCTCTCCTACTTTTCCCTCGAAACTAATTTAAAAAGTAATCCGTCTCGATGTTTTGCATACATGTCTTGTCTTGAAAATACACACTCCAAAGTCGATAAATCTTTGTTTAACTTCCTCAACTGTCGGTAATTTCCTTCGAACCTGGGAAGTGCACACGTACACATAGAATCGCAATCTCTCCAATCGGTAACGTCTTTTCCACTTAACGACTCCACCAACTTTATTATCATGTTCCCTGTTTTTAATATTCTCCGTTCGAGTAGTTGTCGGGAAACTTTTATTGCACATTCATTATAATCAAGGTGTGCACGTAAAAAAACGGATATAGCCGTAAAAAACTTTTGCTCCATCTTTCCATGCCGCCGATGAAATTACTTTCCCGAGGAAAACTATATTACTTCCGCGCGAGTACGTCGCAGAAGTTTCTCCGCCGAAGGGTTACTCTTTTTAGAAATTAGTTAATTTAAGTTCCGAATATACCCTAAATACTATAACTTACATAATGAGTTTTCCTTGGAATTACGTGATCCAATTCTGATCGACGGAAGGGGTGAAGTTCATTGTGACGAAATTTACCAGCACCTTAAACGAATCTGGTCAACGAGATTCAATTTAAATTAGGAGTTAATACAAACACTATTGATTTCAGCGTAGTGGTGTTTGCTTTCTGCGCTGCTTTTTTTTAGATCTTCAACATTTCGCTTAGTAAATCCAACACGTCCTTACGATATAAACCACACTTAAAATATCTACTTATTCATCGTCCGAAATCCCGAGCAGTTTCTTATCCTATTTATGTGATCCGGTTAATGCTTAAAGAGAGGAAAAAAGCTGCCTCGCTTAAATTCAAAACGTTAATAATAGAACTGTCGGAACTGATCCTTTGGGGAAGATAGAAAACTTTTACACAATGGAAGCGCAAACATGATTCATTAGATTTAAGTCACTAGGAAGATGTACAAGCGAAAATAAGCAAGAGAGGATAAGTTTGTTAAGTAATTCTGGAAAAGTGAGATAAATAGTAAATAACATTATTTCTATAGATTTTAAACCAGTATCAACGAGAAATGCAAAAACCTAAGAACAGAATTGGGTAAAATAAGTTAGTGAAGAACAACTGATGTGCAGGTTAACAATTTTGGTAATTTCTTTATTATTATTTTGACTATTGTGTCGAGCCATTTATTTCCTCGTCTTTCCTTGTCATCTAATACGTACAAGGTTTATTCATACTATTCTATTGTTTCTTATTTCTGTCGTCGAGTTTAGATTTCCCCAACCAAGCCATTCCTATTTTTCTCTCGATCAATCCCCCTTTGAACATGCCCCGCTCCTAGTCTCTCCTTCCAGACGGTAATAAATTATCCTCTCTCGCTCAGTCTTCCAAACATTCAAACTAATTTAATTTTACATTTTCTAATACCCTTTGAACCGGTTTTACCCCTACCTTCATTTCAATGTTTCCTTTCTTATCTATTCTTATATAAACCACTCTCCTAAAATGAATCTCATTTCTGTCGATTGCTGGTGAACAATTAAATTCTCTCCACAGTGAATTGGTACCAGGTGTAGTTTTATAAGTATGTAAAGCTACCACATCTTTCCTTCTCGTGGTACAGCTAGAGCTTGTGGCAGCCGGACTTATTTTCAAAATCCCTTGGCTTAAACACCTGTAATCCAATATGACCGAAACTAAGCTAGCTAACCAGAATGGTTCCCCTCAGAACCGAATGATCATAAACAAGAGACTTGAGGTCCGGGTTTGCCAGTTGAACTTTAAAAATATTGAAGTATATATATACCTTGCAAGAGTCCTCTGAGCTAGACTGGCTTTGTACTCGCATTTAAGGTGCAACACTCCTATAAATAAGAGCGAAACATCTGTTTCGCTTTTCCTCTTTTGTCCCCGGGACTTTTCTTTTGGAGTAAGAAACTATTTCAAAGAGAGAATTCTATCCGAGTAACTTTGGTGGTCAACCGGACTGGAATCAGGTCGCTGTAAGAAACACTACACTAAGAAATATTACAGCTTCTAACAAAGGAATTTTGAAAATAACTCTTCAGAGTTGTTAATTGATTTGAATTCAAATTTAAATTTCCTAAGAAGAATTACCATTATAAAATATTTCTGTACACGCTGCGAACGGCAGGCCCATCTGTTATTCTGCTTTCGAGATTAAAAAGCTCAAGAATTGAGAGCGAACCGCCTCCTCGATGATTTTTTTCGCTTACATGTAAATCATTTTTAACGTAGCGCCAAGACACCAAATAAAGTGTGGAATAATGGTACGCACGTTCCAGTTCGTATCACACATCCTCTCCCCTTCGGCGCCTGATGACGTAATAAATTTCTTGGGGTGTTTTTACAATTCCTGCATCGATTTTCATTATCTTTTTATCTCATTGAAGTCTCGAGGGCATCGCTACTACTACGAAGGAGAGAAGAAGAAAGAGAAAGAGAGGATGTGTTACATTCACCCTATTAGATTGGTCGAACTAATGAATTATTTCGGGATAGAGATTCATGGAACGGAGATATATGTAGATATAAATTACGGAATATTATTGCAAGGTAACACATGTTCCAAATAAACCACAGGCAACAGTATTTTCTGAATCGCTGGACCTGTGCAAGGAAGACGTATTTCCTCGTACCTTACCTTAGCCCATACCTTTAGATAGTATCCTTAGTAAAGAAAATGAAATGATTCAACCCCACCTTGTCAGTAAAATAAATGTGATCAGATAATGCTACAGTTTCTAGAAACATTTGTAAAATCGACCAACTTTTAAAGCAAAACTAGCTGTTTGACCACAGTAGTTATGATCGTCAATCAGTTATAAATTTTAGTACTGATGTCGATATATTCCTTTATTTAAGTGTTCTTTATATTTTAATGAAAATGGTTATATATTAAATAAGTTTTATGCAGTAATATACATTTTGATCGGTTTTATTTCTCAAGGATGACGATATTCAATCCGTGTAATCACATCTTAAATTTTAACTTCAGAATTGCTCTTGTTCAGCATTTTATAAGTGGACTTCCTTATACTATTGTATTTTATAAGTTTATATACATATAAACGTCCTAGTTAGAAAATTATTCATTGTACATAAAATTCCATACTTTAACCAGCTTGAGTGCAGAACAACCAAAATGAATTATTTTTAATAACATCAATTACAATATCACTTCTAATATTAGCATTAGTCCATTTCATCATTTATAAATTATTTTATACCACTCCGCTTCTTATTGGTTGAAAACTTACGATCATAAACTGACTACTTTTTACACAAAGCTACATATTTAGACCGGTTTAACAATTGAATAATAAAAATAGATCGTTTTTATCGTTTATATCATCTACATAGTTTGTATTTTGCCCTAACTCCAAAATTTGTGAATTGTTTTATAACATGTTAAAGTATTTTTTATAGTTACAACTACAACATGACCTGTTTTTTACACAAGGCGTTTTAAATGTATTGGGCCCTCAGTTCAAAGTTTAACAATATAAAAATCTGAGAGCAAAAAATTTCTAAAAAATACGTGTTGTATTCCCAATATATTAAATTTCACTAATGTTGTTTGTGAGGTATTCATTGATATATTTCAGAATGTCCCCAATTTCAAACACAATTTTCATAATTGCTTTTTCACATACCAATGTCAAAAACAATTTACAAGAGAATGCTACGAAAAATCGACGAAACACAAAGAAAAATCTTTCCTATGGCACTGCATTAACAAAAATCAGGTCAAATTTAATCTTTACACTTTACAATCAAGGCAATTTTTAACAGATACACATTATTAGCTCAACATTTGGTGGTTATGTTCACTCATTAATTTAAAAATCCATTAAAACATGTACAGATTTCTTAATTTTCTAATTAAAAAAATTAAAACTAACGTCGTTAAATTAACGTAAAAGTTAAACTAACCTCAAACGAATTGTACTTAGGTGCGTCCGGCGGTTAGGAAAATGTCCAAGTGCGTCCAGGATCTATTAAGTCCCTGACAAAGTGCGTCATACGTAAGGCCCATCCAGTCAGAATTGGTCCAGTTAAAAACCAAAAAAAATTATCGACTTTATACCCAACGCATTCAAAAAATACGTTTTTTCCCTATACATAAGCAGAGTATTCATGTAACGTACCGTTTAACCTTCCCCCATATATTTGGCGCATTTTAAGCGCCGAGCACGTGTTTATTTTTCGTCGTCATTAGAATTCAATGGTGTAAGATAACTCGCAATTATTATTTTAAAATGGCTTTTTGGAGACGTTTTGACGTGGACGAAATTAATAATGGCAATCATATAGACATTATACACAATACAAATAATGCTACAGCAGAAACAAATGAGTCACAAATATTGGATTTCGTCATAAAATTTCGTTGACAAAGTAAGTAAGTCTTTTATATTTCATTAAATATGGCGCGCCTACGGAGCGGCTTCTTGGTCTTTGTGTGTCGTTAACATGGCTATTAAATTTTATTGCTTTTTTTTCAACTGGACTAATTTAGACTGGATGAACCTTACGTGGATGACATCTGTGCATTGTTTAATATTGCAGCAAACTTTTTGTTTCAAATTAACGTTTTTTGCACAAGACAACTTTGACTGTCTGTATAATTAACTGACTGGTCAATGTGACTTCTGAATAGCCAAAATAAATAGTTTTTCGCACCATCATTGTCAATATCAGTTCTTTTCTTTATATGACGCCGTTTCATTCTTTTTCGGGATGAAAACTTTCTACTTAAGAAATGACAAATTTAGTAATTTTTTAAAAGACGGGTTAGACTTATTCCCTCCCAAAATCGATAGTATTCATTAGGTTTTGAATTATAATTTCATCAGCAGCAGCATTTCTGGTCTTCGTGATCTTACCTATGAGGCGTCCGTGGTAGATATGGGAGGTGTCGACGTCGCCGATCGGCCCGTCGTCTGCGCCGAGGACTTCCATGTTATCGGCGAAGACGCTCAGGTCACGTTTCAGCCGCAATCGAAAATGACGGTTATGCGCCCGGAACGACACGTGCACGAAATTGTCCGTGACCAATGAACGTTTAGCGCGCACGTGTGCCCGGTGCACCTCGGACGTGTTGTAATCCAGTGGCTCATAGTGGCTGATGTACTCGTTCAGTCGGTTTGCTGGAATCAAGAAAAGACGAAAATTATACACGACGAATGTATGCAGATGTTGGTTGTAAGTTAAGTCACCTGATTTCATTTGCAACGAATAACGTTTATTGCGAAAACGAAACAAGCAACACTGTCTAATGACCTCACACCACTTCAATGAGCAACATTTATTCCATTATATGTATAAACGGGGAGCACTAATACCCCAAAGAATACAATTCGAAAAAAGAGCTTTTCTGCGATAAAAAATACCGGGAAACGAATTGTGCTGCATTTTTAAATACGATCAGTAAGTGAAAACGTATATGATTATAAGTCGAAATTAGTGTTTATTAACTCTTGTTTGGGTTTGAAGCAGTAATTAAGCTCTCTCTAGCAAAATGGAAGAGGAGAGAATCGAAATACGTCAGCTCTTTCTAACGCGTCACATATTTTACGTTCGCATGTTCCCCTCTCGTACTCATTATCGCTCTCCCGATGTATCTTAGCTTCTTTGCTCTGAAAATCAAAAGGTAACAATAGAAGTGGTACATACAATACGTTTTAATCTATCTGATATTTAAAACAACAACAAAGTTATATTGTGACAGTTGTCAAAATAAACAATATTTTATCTATTGTTCACTGTAAATTCTTTGTTTCTTGACTTTCATTTTGTAGTTGTTTTGAGAATTCCGCAGAACAAGGGCAACAAGTCGAAAGAACTAATAAAGTTTTCAAATGACGACTTAGATGGTTTGGCCTACATTTTTTAAAGAATTTTTGGATTACCCTATATCTTTTCCATTATGGCCAAAACTATTGTATTCGAATTTTTCGCTATAGAAAGAAAAAGCTGTTTTTAGTAGCTTTTAGAAGTAGTTTTAGAAATAGCTTATTCCCTTAATTTCCCAAAAGTTAATGACAAGTCATTGCTGTTTTTTCACCACTATTTTATAAAAAATTATTGCGAGTATAATCATAAACTTTTTCACTTATAAATCTTCACTTCACTTATAAATTTCTGTTACGTTACTGATTTGACTGTAATTGGCACTGGTTGCCAACACCTGAGTTGATGTAAAGATAAACTAGCAAGCGGTGACTTAACTATTTTATTTACATCTATTTACACTATAAATATAGGAAGAGGCCACAATTCCTCGTTCCTAAATTGAAAAATGTTCATGCGTGTTCAGCCGCGTCTTCGAAGTGAGTGTCCTTTTTGTGTCAGTCTCCAGGATTCTGATGATATGAGTGGGGGTGGTCACCGATTTCCTTCACGGTAATTGGTCAAGTTATCCACCCTTCTCACCTTGTCATTTTAATCAGGTGGAAAAACCCGCGGTACCTGAGTTAAACCTTCGGGTAGATTCCTGGAGACCAACACTTATCGGGGTTTGTCCCGCCGTCGTCGTTAAATTTACAGTATAGTTAAAAGAAGATTATAAAAGCGAATGTTATTTAAATACCTTAGAGGTGATTTAGACTAAAATTCAAAGAATATTTATACAACAGCACAACACAGAAAGAGGGTAACAAAAGTAATAGCAAGCATCGATTATACACAGTTGGGAAAGTTATTTACAAAATATTTACAATACACTGAACAATTTCTATAATCAAAAAATGGCACCAGACTACTTGTGGCAATTTCCAATTGAAACCAATGCAATGATAACGAGGTCCCCTCTCCAAATAGCCCTTCATGTCATTAATAGTCGGGAAAGAATTGTTGGAATTAAATGGACTCGATGAACCTTAATAAAATGTTTTCGATTCATTTCAATACGAACACTCTCCAATTAAACTAAGTTTAGTAATTGTTAAGACCGTAACACTGCTCCATTTGCAGAGGAATACAAACTGCGAAAACAAGTTTTATTCGGAAACTTGTGCAAAGAGAGGAAGTTTACCTAATTAATTTTCGTGATTCATTTTTGGAGTTGGAGTGAGTGGAGTGAGCCGGTTGTTTTTTTAAATCAAAAATCCACTCTGCATATTAGTCGCTTCGATTGTTTTGATCGGAAAATTATATTTAAAACATGGCTGAAACTTTAATTCGTGGCGTTGTTAATAAAACACGTTTTCTGCCTGTAAAAAATTACGAGAGATAAATTTTGAAATGTGATCAAATAGATAAGTCAAGCTGTCAGAAGTTCGAAATAAATTATTGGAGCCGTTTTGGAGAAAACTAAAAAAGAAAGACTAAATCTTCTCATGAGTAAAATGCTCTTTACAGCTATTTTAGAAACAAATATTTCAAATAAAAGTCGTAGCTATTAAGACCCAAGTTCACTTGGGTTACTTTCAACCCATGACAGTTGAAATAAATCGATATAGCCGTTTTGGAGAAAATTGTGAATTAAAACTCTCAAGCGTAAGCTTGCCCCTTAGCACTTGCGTTAGCAAGCCCCTTAGGATGGTTTAAGAAAAAAAAAATGAATGAAATTTCTAAGTATTATATACCCAAGTCTGCAATAGATCACTAAATCGTTTTTTTTTAAAGTGAGTAAACTAAAAATTCTTATAAGCGAAATGACCATTTGGAAGCGCTTAGAATAAAA
Source organism: Cryptocephalus primarius (assembly GCA_963576515.1). Classification (NCBI taxonomy): domain Eukaryota; kingdom Metazoa; phylum Arthropoda; class Insecta; order Coleoptera; family Chrysomelidae; genus Cryptocephalus; species Cryptocephalus primarius. The sequence goes on along the minus strand of OY754939.1, from coordinate 2,559,882 downwards.
TATTTCAAACAAAAATTGTAGGCATTTGAAATATTAATTCAAATGTGGAGTTTGGTAAACGAAAACCGTTCTCAAAAGCAAATATACAAAATTTTGAAAATCGAATCGATTAAAATACTTTCTCATTATATGAATATTTCATATGAGAAAATGAAAATCAAACTATTTTTCCATAAAGAAATAAACACGACGTTGAACGACACTTGACAAAATAATTTTTCTTTATCTGTGGTTACAGTTTCTCTTGGTGATATTTTCAGATACACACTTTGTCGGCAGGCACTTGGCATACGTTGCACTTCACTTCAGCTCTTCAAAGAGCTTCAGAATAAATAATATTTCAATTTAGGGAAACCACTATAATTTCTACGTATAATCAACTCTAAAAGTAAAGACCACGAACTCGTTATATAGCCACTGTGCAAAATTCTCTGAGTTTGCAGTTATCGCGTATCACTAGATAGGGGATAACAGGAAAGTTTTTTAATTCCCATACAGATTTCCCAACAGAAATTATGATTTTAATTCAAAAAGGTGAAATATAGGTGAAATAAAATTAAATGTGCATAAAAGGTAAAAACAGATCATTTTTTTAAATAAGGTAAAAAAAGGTAAGGTACTATGTTTTTACCCAAAATCCACCCTCTAATCATCAGAGGTCCGTCTATTATTGTCGATCATTGTGACTACGACCATCCTACGAAATGACACTTCGTCTACTCCACAAGATCACAGTCAGCGAACTCGCACTGCACTTTCTTTTATTTCGTCATTTGATTTTGACTATAATTTAGGGGATTCAAGTGTACAGGTTCATTTAGGTTCATGGGCTTATAATTCCCTTTTCTTAGTTAATCGGCTAACTATTTACACCTTGGTTAAGCTATAAATAAACGGATGTCTTCTCTCCGCTCTGTTTACATTCATCTCCACCTGAACTGTCTCCAAATAGTGCACACTTTGGACACCTAAGGTCCGTAGGTATATTATCAATTGGATAATAACAAACAATCACTATCCTTTAAAATTCTAAGTCCCTAGAAGTTTCATACGAAGTTATCACAAAAGCGGGGATGCGAGAAAGTTTTGAAAATGGATTATTAAATAGGCATGTTAACAACAAAAAAACATAAGACAACTTGCACTTCTTTTCTTCTGTCTCTCCTCCGCACTTGCAAGCAAAATTAAACACCTTGAATTGAAATTGAAACACCTTGGATAATATCCTTTCAACCTAGTATGTCTTTAAAGCTACAATCGATGGACATGGGTGTTATTAAAAACTTAAAGCATCACTATAGTAAGAGAATTTTCATACATATCATAAAAAATTTGGAAAAGTTCACGATTATTAGAAGCATTAATTTACGTGATGTAATAACAATATTGCATAAAAGTTAGACAACGAAAGTAGTACACGATATGATCAGGGAATGTTTAAACATACTTTTTTTGTGAAGATGGACTAGCACGGAAGAGACGAACTTGCGGAAATCAAGAAATTGTTGAACCACCTTAAATTGTTAACGTTATTAGTGACAACAATTAGACTTCATGCACTGGAATGAACAGTACTGTTGCTGTTAATCACTACTGTTTTGTGTTAATGACATTACAGGGAGTGTTTTACTAATAGTGAAGAAGAAAATGAAGAACACGAAGTAGGATAAGACGCCATTGTTCCTACAAAACCTCCAAACGAAGACATAAGTCAAGCATTTGAAATCTGATTGGGTTAACAACTCCAAATGGTCAATGTTCCAGATAGTATTTTTCTAACAGGCAATATATAAATATGAGACATTTTAGAAAACATATTTTGAATATATTTGTACAAGCAAAAACTTAAACTTTAAAGCACAATATTTATTTACGATACTTCGTAAAACGGACCCTTATAGAACTGACCCAGCCGCCCAGATGCGAAATAGATAGAAACAGAGATAGGGATTTCGCACATATCCAGTTTAAAAATAGGAATTTATTTAAGGTATACCTTTTGTATTCATTTAATGGAATTTTGTTGAAACAATTTTTTAATGGCACCCTGATGATGCTTTGGAAGAGAGTTCGACTGTATGTGAATTTTTGAAAAACGCATTAATTAAATCGTTCAATACTCTAACGGTCACAATAATCTATTTTTTATGATTAGAGATGAATTATTTTCTTTAAACAACGCACTTCTCAAATGTTTACTTTATGAAAGTTTATCCTAACTGTTTTATATTACGAATAAGATCAGTATGTTGTTAAGTATAAGACTTAATTAATGATTCTATAATTTCTGTACTACATATTTATTTAAATGTACTTTATATACAAATTACTTGAATATTTATGTAAGTCGTATTTCAATTATTACTAAAATATGTGAAATAATAATATGCGGTTCACTTATGTTAAATCGTATAATGGATGCTCTATCTGTCTTTCCATGAAGTTTATTTCTCAATCAGCACTTCATGTAGTTGATGAAAATAGATGAAAATGCGTGCCCCTAATAAGTTCGTGCAGTTATTATTCAGTCATTATTTTAGACAAATAGCTTAGAAAACAACAGGAGTGACTGTCATTTAAGTCTGCAAGAATATAGTGAACTTAAAAGTCACTCTTATAGATGTGTACACTTTTAGTGGAAACAACCTTAGGTTACCTTAGGGTGAGCTAAGGCTATTTCTCGATAAGCAATGGATTCCTAGACCGCAATATGAATTGTTTTAACTAAGCCACACATCAACTACAATGTAGGTATAGTGTAATGACTTCAGACAGATATTGGCACTAAATCAAGCAGTCTACCTTATTTATTTCTGTACTTAATCAACCTGTATTTTTCCCAAATCTAGAATGAAATCGCGACAGGGAAAATAATAATGATTTTCGTCGAGTAGATGTGTTAAATAGACATTATAAGTTGAAATACAGACGATATTAAAAATAGAAAAACTTGCCTCCTTATCTACTTCAAAGGAATTCAAAAATACATTTCATATTCCTGTTTGTAAAACCAGGTATCAGATACCAGGAAATGTTTTGTTGCACTCGTAATACTGGTGCCACAAAAACTGAAGTAGCCTGTTATATCGGCAATTAGCTCCTTTCCGCGTTTAGATTTTAAAACTCAATTAAAGGACATACGGATGGATGGACGGACGACGGAATTGCACCGGAACGAAATCAAAAATTTAAAAATCCATTTCATACATCAATTCCATCGGAGGAATTGCTCGCTTCTCCCTCTCTTCATTTCCACGTGATACCCGCTACAGATGTTTTGTGTCAGATAAAAATACTTCCCGCGCTAAACAGGACCGAAACCATTTGGTGGAAAAGAGCCCGATATCATTTTACATACGAGGCTTATAAATTATTGGGATATTTCATAGCGTTGTGCATCGTCATGAAAATCTGTCGTCGCATTTTACCTTTTAAATTACGGAACTAGTGTAGTTCCCTCTCTCTCTCTGCTTCGCGAAAAATCCATAAAATATATTTTTATGTGCATTGTGTGGTATGTGTATGCTTCGTATGGTGGAAAGGTTTCATTACGAGGAAAGATTGTACAGAGCCCTTTCTTGGAGAAGATTGAATTCATAGGAAGAAAAAGAGAAAACCGGCAAAATACTGAACAAACAAAAAATGTATATCACGTGGAAACAAGAGTAAATGTACAGTTATTGTGTATACGTTTCGTTGTAAACCCTCGCAGGAGTTAAATGCTATTAAATTTTTCGTTACACTTTCGTCTACAAGGAATGGTTTTAAAAAAGTACCTAATTTCTTAAAATACGAAAGCAAAAGTTATATCTATGTCTCTTCACGATGCTTAATAAACCTGAACTTCTTATCCAAACTGTACCCACATAAAGATTAAATTTTTATGTAACAACGATAACATGTAAAACCGACCCGACCACAATATTCTGCGGAACAAAACGTGCCATCGCTCCTAAATATCGCAACTGTTGTAAATAAATGAGAATTATGAAACACGTGAACCGCAGAATTCGTAATAGTGAAAAGATTACGTGAAAGTATAAAAAAACCACAAATCGGATGGATGATTTATTGCTTAATTTAATATATCTATCGAGGGCGAATCAAGTAACTTGGGTAAATGACAAGACACAAAATCGAGTATTGGAGAGGAAATTATTCTCCAACATTAAACTTGGATTAAGGAAAAGTCGTCGAATTAAAATGTTTAACTATTTCAATAGAAGTCTATGTACCCGGTAACAATCGGGGGTCGACCCAAATTCACTCTTTTTTTTCACACAACAGAAAGTAAAATTTATGAGTGGTGCACTTTTCTGGGCTATCTAAGAGCCCAACTCATAATCATACAAAGTTTCCAGTGCCTGGCTAATTAGTAACTATGATATAAACTCCGTTTCCTTTTCTACCACCTCTACCTAAGTGAAATTCGACGTATTTTCAGTTTTGGGTGCCACTCAGACCTAAGCTATAACCAGGTAGAATTTAAAGTATCTAACTACTTCAGAAGTATCTCAAAATAAAAGCGATAAATTAAATTTCACTCTTATTTTTCACCATTTCGAAAATAGAAATTCCTTCTGTATGCCATCGTTAATAAAAAACAACGATATTTTAATTGTTCGATTTGACCTTAATAACCCGCAGCTCGAGATTATTAGACTATTAAATATAGCCATAAACTTAAAAAAAATGTGTCAAAATTCAAATTCATATTAACATAAAATGAACTCAAAATAATCGCAAATATACAATTGTATCTTACCTAAAATTTTTAATTCCATTGATATATCCTAATACACAACTCTGATAAATAAAGTAAAGAATAAACTCATACGTGAAACTTGCAGATCTAAAAATAAAACAAAACCTTCATACAAAAATAATAATTCTACGAAAATAATCTCAGTTGACCCACCGAGTTGAACTGCATATTTGCAACACAAGTTTGGGGCTTTTTTATTTAGGAACCGGAAAGGGTGTCCTATGATTTATTAAACTGCATAACTGGTATGTAATTGCTGTAAATTAGACTAACACAGACACTTTTTTGATTATCAACAAATCTCATTTGACACATGGACCGATGAAAAATTTTTGTGTGGCTTAAATGAAAGTTCGCTTTAAATGTATAAATTTATACAAGCAAGATTTCTACAGTTCATCTAGAACAAATCTAGCCGCACATGACTCGATAATGTGATACATGTACCAATTGTAGCGGGCATAGGTGATCAACTGTTATATGCTGATTAAAATTCGCATGCATATTTCATGTTGGTAATAGTGAGAGATATTGTCGGTACATTCGACCGGAATGAGATTTTAGTTAATTTGAATGTTTGTTTACATTATGGTTCGTCAATTTTAACTTTATAGTTTGCAATAAATACAATCTTAAAGGCTTCACTTAATTAACTGTCCATTTGAGAACATATTTGTGAATTGGTTATACTGAATACGTGTGTATTATATTATATACGTGAGTATTAATACATGTCAAAAAGTAAGATCTTTGACCTTAAGCATATTCGATCTTAATACTTTAATTAATATTTAAATATAATTTATAATATTTTCTGAACCATTTTTAAGGTAGCAATTTATGGAATTTATCCTATAAGTTTAAAGTATTTAGTTGTTAGGGCAAGGTTAAATAAATTTCATACCCATTGTTCATAGATAAAATAAAATGAATGGTAAGTAGATAAAGTTGTGCAGTTTTATGTTTTCGTTAATATTCGGTGCATCATTTTCAACACTTCGCTGCATTTTGGATATTGTTAGATATTTACTTGGAATTTTATTCAAAAATTTAAACATTTTCTTTCCTTTGGTTTTTGTCCGTTCAATACCGAAACTTTTCTTTTATTTATTTCCGAAAAACTTACACCAACTTGTTTTACTTAAAGACGCCACATTGGCTCCATTTAACATAAATTACCGTATTTAAAATGAGCACTTCCTGACAGTTAAGTTAATATAACATTTTGCTTGTTATACTGTAGTTAACGCCCCGTATAGGTTGTTGTTTATGCGAAAAACAGTTAATGTGAATGTTAATGTCGACATCAGAGTAGAATAGAACGTCCGTGTGTGTCACTCCGTGTAAATCTGTTACAATACTTTGCCAAGCAACAATTATTTCATGTTGCAAATCATCCAAATCGCCAAATCGGTAGTTGTTGTTAGATACACTTGTCTTTTAAGTAACTACATAGAAACAAGATTAAGAGTAAAATCGATTGAAAAACGAATCCAATGATTGGGCATGAATATGTTTACAAATCTCATACATTTTCTCCGACTATGAGGAAGTGCACCCTGTTATTAAAAATACAAAAAATTGTTAATGCACTTCAACGAAAAGTCGTCAAAAAGTTTTTGCAAATTTTAAAAAATTCTAAGTATTTCTTCCCCGTTAGTATCCAATTACACAATTATGGATCGATAAGGTAAGATCTAGTATCCCTGTTCAAACATTAACAAATCGTTCTTGATAATTGATCTGCCAATATAAATGAGCATTCTCTCGTCGCCAGTGACAATAAAATTTCCATTAAACCAGCTATTATGTCCTGCGTTTACAAGCAAAAGATTCTACATACACTTAAATTGCTCGAAGTTCCATATGGACTGCCAAGAGACTTACTATGCAAAACGCATTACTTTGGTTTTGTTACAAACCTAAGACATGCGATGCATATTAAGTTATTTGGTATTTATTGAATTTCCTTCACTTAAACGTTAACTGGCAATAGGCATTAAGACGCTTAGTGGATTTTGCGTGTACATTAATTCAAATATTATTTTGTATAGGGATTATTAATGCTGTGAGTTCGTGTTTATTTATTTCCTTACATGTGCATTTCTCTAGTGCTTTTTCGCTTTCACTTTATATTTCACAGGTTTAATTTAAAAGTGGAAATGTGTAGTAGAGATGCAAAAATATTAGCCTTGTTGAAAAAATATTGAAGAGCGCACAGAAAAACGAATAAGCAGTAAAAGAGAGTTGTTTATGCTTGAGGTTTCTATTATCTCTCAAAATACTTAATTTTACTTTTTTACAGTTTGTCAATCATTTTGTGCAAACTATCTCCTTGTATTCTTAATTATTGCATGTATTGCATAATTATTTTTTTCGTAAATACTTTTTCAAATGCTTTTAGGCCGCATAATAAAAAATAACAAACGCATAATAGAGAATGTTTTGACCAGGATGTTTTTGACAAATGTGGTTGTTGTTATCGCTTCACTTTATTTGTTTTGTTTAAAAGTCATGAAATAAATACAAGAAACTATATATTGTGATAAAACAAATAATGGGTGGTCAGTTGCATTAATTTTGAAATCAGGTTTCTATAAGCTTGCGTTGCCAAACCATGCATCTGTTCGAGTGCTGGTATTTTAATTAATTCCCAGTTATCTTTTCTTTATTTTTATATCTATCCTAAAGCTTCGATACAAAAACTTGTACAGTATAACTTTATAAAAAAAATTTACTCCCTATATGCACATTTTTTTTTGATAATAATAGCTATTGGCCTTAGAACATGATTCTATGATGTCACTACCAATGGTCTTCGAAGGTACGCAGTATGAATACTGTTTTTAGATGCCCGTAAATAGCATTATGTGAGATCAAGGAAGATTAGAATTGAATAGTAATACTAATATGTGAAAGTTGTTTTTACGTGGTGATTGCATTTCTTAAATTTTTATTTCCAGATAGATTCCTAGATATACCATATTAAACAACAGCAGTTTAAATTTTCCATACGCCAATAATTTTCAACAATATGGAGACGACATTTCATATGTCGATAAAAACTGTGAGCCATACAAGGTTAGCTCAAATTTTGATATAAAATAGAACTACCAAAACGTATAGCACGTACCAACTTAACAAGCAGAATGCAGGTTAAGCAAACTACCGGCTAAAATACTGGAAACGACGAATAAATAGAAAACTACGAGATGAATGTTTACCGTATGAATATTTCAAAGAAATTATCTGAGTCGTTAAGTTACCAAGGGCCGTAGATTGTACAAATTACAAATAAAAATACACCGAAAAGTTCTTCGAGGAAGAAAAGAAATCGATATGGGATATTGGATTATCGCTGAAGTGTACGTGTACATACAAAGCAGAATCGAGCAGGGCTTAGCGTGGAGGAAAAAGTGGTAATCACAAGTTTGAACAATATGATGCGTGTGTGTACTTATATTGGAAGCGTTATTGAGCGAGTTGTCGCGAGTCGCAACCGAGCATGTCGGACAAACAGAAATCGGTCTGCTTTTCAAAGTGTTTACAAGCTGAAATCATATCATATCTTACCTAAATATCATATACACCTGAAAGTTATAGTTAGTTTTTCAATGGAAGAGATTGACTTCATTCGAAAGTATCTGTAGAATCTTTCGGAATCGTCTTGAAAATTTCTAATGACCAATTCGCCAAGTTGTTTTTTCGTAAATTGGTACTGCGTGTCCAAGAAGTTCTTTATTTTCGAAATCATCGTTTTAATAAGGTATTTTCTCATAATAACAACAATATTATTGAATCTATATCGTGACCGCCCGCCGTTTTGTCACAGAATTAACTGAGGAATCCGTCACGAATCCTCCTAGCTCAACGCTTTTAATATGCACACAAATTCTCGCTCGGTTCAGGTATGCCACGCTTCGGACCAACACGATCGCTTCAGCTTTGTATGTGCTCGTAACCTTATATAAGAGAAAAGAAAACTACATTTTACAATGTGACAAGTCATGTGATCAATACAGATGACACAGATGTGTCAAGGCAGATACGAAAAAATTTCAAGTTTGTCAAAAATCCTCCATAAAAACGTTATTCAATTCAAATCGGGTAATCTTATCTGCCCGTTGAAGGTATTACTGTAGTAGTATGTTGATATCCACATTTCAATCACCAGACGTCAAAAACCATTCAAAGGCCAACCGTTCGAAGATGGCTTGCCCAAACTATATTATGACAAGTCTAAAGAAAAAACTTTTTCGTCCTTTCTTCCAAAGCTTATAGCCTGATAAAAAGGCCACAGGCACTTTGTCAGATGATTTTCAAGAAAAATCTTAAATAGAAACATAATATTTAAGATTCACATAGTTTTGTTTCATTTTTGACATTTTTCTGAATACGAATTTAAGATGAAACTGATAATGAAGAAATTGAAATTCCCGATTACAATTCTACAACTAAAATGTACCAAGTTCATGCTTTTTTCTCTAATTAATTTGAATTACACTACTTACTTTTTTTTAATTAAATGCAAATTCTACATTATTACGTCAAAAAGTTCCAGTTTCAATTAGCAATACATTTTTATTATAAATATTACAAACTGAATAATTAAGAGTTAATTTAATATTTTCTCAGAATGACGAATTGTAAATCGGTTTTCAACCACCCACCAAATTTTGTGACACACGGGTTATTCGATTCTATCTTAGTACTCACTTACAAAATAAAACTATTTTCCCAAAATTCTGCTGCAGCAAATGGTGAATTTTCATAACTTTGTGAAGGCGGTATGTATGATGTTTAAAAAAATTTTTCATATATCCTCTCATATATCCACCATAAGACCACTATTTTTTTAAATTTCACTTAGGGATACCTCTTGATCTTCAATAAGCTTTATCAAGCAAGCAAGCTTTATCAGCAAATATTAAAATGTTTTGTTCATTATGACCACATACCTAAGTGATGCGGCTGTTATATTGTTTGGATTTCTCAAATTGACCATAATCCCGTTATTATCCAATTTGCGAAAATCTGACTAATGAGGTTTTCCTCTAAATAAATTGCAACTACACTTCGAGCATCTGTTCTGGCTATCACATAAACTAATAACATGTTAACTCTCTCATGAAAAAAATTAAAAGTTATAGCATTGGAAAGTATAAAAACCAACAGAAAAAAAATATCTTAATAAAATTTTCGACAAAGCCAAAAAAAACAAAGAATCCAGTGAAGTTTTGAAAATGCTTATACATGATGATTTTTTTTATTGATTTCGGATCTGGTAAAAAATTTTCGTGTTCAAGACGGAATATTAATTAAAACATAAAACTGCATAATTTTGTCTATTTCAGCGACACTGCATCTCAACTGATAAAGTAATAAAGGCAGTCATGTTAACATCTTGTGAAAAAATCATCCCATTATTGGATTAAAAATAGACAAAAAAAATTAATTTATAAGGAACAATTAGTTATGCTTGGTACCTTTTTGGCGAAAGTTTAATGAGCATATTTCAAATTTACTGTTCTTACATTTTTAAAACTATTTTTAGGTGGCAAACGATGCTCACAAAGTATATATTACCTTTTTTATACTTTCAATTGTTACACATGTGCGTTTCCGTTTAAATTATTTAATTATTAAAGAACGTAATTCCTGTAATACCTTCACTATTATTTCATTGGCAGCTTTGAAATTTTTTAGTGCATGAAAGGAATATGAATGCGTAAGTCGACTTTCTATGCCCACACATCGAATAACACCGCCATGCTTACGAAAAATAAAATACACTTTCTTCAATTAACACATGCAACTTCCAGTTGACCCAATAAATTAATTTTCCCTCGAACGGAACGGGCACTTGCTTTCAACGCCACTTGTGCTTTCGATAAATACGAAGCGGTATAATAAATCGTCATTTTCGCGACAGATGTTCCACCAATTGGCTTGAACAGCTATTATTGAGTAGGTAACTAGGTCGCGTCTATGGGGCAAATAAAATCATAGCTATTATTTTCTGTGGTGGATTCGTTTCGTTATCGTTGCAATTTCTTTCCGCTCATACTTTTTTAGGTACTTTCGTGATGGAAGTTTTGAAAATCGAACGCGAGTACGCGATGGAAATAGTCCAATATACGTGCATAAGCGAAATGAAAGGGAACGCAGCATCGAGCTACGCGGCGTACAATTAAACTCTTGTGAAACTTCCACGCCTGGGTTGATCAAAAGGTTACCTTACGCTAGTAAAAAGTTACAATTGCAGAAATTAGTCTAAGAAGTGTAATCGGAATGGTGTTCGGTAACAATGATATATAAACTGCAGTAATACAAGACATTAATAGCCACCTGGAAAACCCAGGAAATGAATATTGGGAACTGATTTGAATAATTTAATGAATTGAATTCAAAAAACTGATACAACTAGAAAATAAATATGCCAAGATTAATAAATGAACAGGTTACTGACAAAGACCGAAATGCAGTAAACAACTTTCGACGCCTTATATCATCATTCACCGTTTCGTTTGGTGATAGTCCCGAAATAATTCTAAAATATTAATATTTTTGCGATTTATTAACCTGAAATTACTGAAATCATAGTAAGTGTTTACGATCGTAAAGGTGTAAAATCGTAGGTTGAATTATCGATTAATACAGCTTATAACGCTATAACATATGGTTTTTACTAGATATGAACAGCTAATTTATACGTATTTTGTATGAAGCCTTGTTTATAGCATAAACAAACGCCCGAATGAAATAGCAGGCGAATGTCTACATACGCCGGCGAAATTGGACATTTACCAATTTCGATCTTTGCGGTAATATTCCTGATATACGTTTTAATGGAAAATAATTTTAATCACTTAATGCGTATTGTGACGAACCTGGTAACATGCTCTCTAGATTCGGTATTGGAGATCCTGGAAAGATGACGGATGGTATATCATGAATGCTGTAGAAACGGTTGAAGTGAAACTTCGTTGGGCATAAGCCGCACACAAACAGGACATACATTGAGAAAACGAAATTTTTTAGTTATTGAGCATATTTGTTTGTTTTTATAAATTGTATTTATAGGTACCTTTGGACATAAAAATAACTGTATTGTTATGTTAAACATTTACATATTTTCATTATCAATTTCTTCAATAATCATTCTGTCAACATTGTATTCCAAAAAAGGTACAGTTGGCTTATGATAACTGAAATAACTGACAAAGGTTCGAGATTCAAACTTTTCAAAGTACCTACTGAATACGGCGTCGATAGTCGTTCCGTATTTGGTCGTACTTTGAGTCTTGTCATTGGACATTACCAAATTTAATTTTTCTTTCAGAAAATCTATCAATGGTACTGCCTTCTGATCGGAAAAATCAATGTTGAAATCTCCGCTCATTACCATTGGGATTTCATGAAAATTTTCATCGAGCAGTGCTGAACCGTCCCTTGTATAAATTAACAAATTTTGATGTATAAACTTTATAATCTCATTTACACTTTTACCAGGAGAGATGTATAGAGCTAAAATTACGAATTCTGACCCAGTTTCTGGAATGCATTTACTTATACAAATTTCACCAATAGCAGACTGTGCTGCAACCAGAGATTCTGATGCCCTTGAATGCACATCCATGTGAGAAATGACTGTATTTGTATGGTCACTTTCATTATGATAAATTGCTACTCCCCCCGCAGCAACGTTTGTCGTTTATATTTTACTATGCAATGAAAATTCGGAATATGGATGTCTTGACCCTCTTTCATATGTGTTTCCGACAATATAATTATTGTAGATTTTGTAAACACGCTGTCATTCAGATCGAGTGCATGTGCAATGAGACTTTGAGTATTTATTGAATAGAAACTTATTCCTCTACTATTAGAAATAAAACTCCCGAAAGACTCAATTATTGTATATCTGTATATCTGTTACACCTATAGAATTTCTTCTGCCATGGTGGAAAATGTTACTATCATCTTTTGTGGTGATATATAGACCATTAATACTCGTCACTCTCGATAAAGCAACATAAACCAATTCTATACTGTGGCTTTTGTCATATTCATAAACAATCTCATCGAAAGTCCCACCCTGCGATTTGTGGATCGTGATAGAACATGATGATACTAATGGGAAATGACTTCTACATACGTGAATCGTTTTATTATTATTCATTGGTATTACAGTTGACCTTCGTAGATTACAAGAGGCTCGGTGAGTGAGTGGATAAAGCTCTTGCTTCTCACCCGGGAATCCCTGGTTTGATTCCTGGTGCGGGAGGTTTTTTTTTAAATTAAAAATTTCTTCCCAAGCCAACACGTAGCAAAGTACGCTAAAACACACGTTCAGGAAGTGAGAAAAGAACGTCTCATTTTATTTAAGCGTTACGCGGTTTTTCGAATCACACCTCACCAAAATATCCAACGTCCCCTAAGAAGTTTCACTTCAAAAATGAGTTGATGGATAGGATGCAAATTAGCAGAAAAGTTTTCTTTTTAAATAGTATGACTAAAAAAATTTACTACAAAGAGACGATAGTTGAACACTTTGTCTGTGATTTAACATTTTTCATTCGCTTTCAACTGAAGAATAAATTCCAAAATTTAATTTATAACATACACTATGTAATGAAACGTATATATTTCAGTCATCTCTAGATTGTTAAGAAAACAATTAACTTGTTTATATCCCCATTTTTTCGTTAAATGCTACTTTCAATGTTAAAGAAATTCGAAATCGAAAAGAAAATTTATGTTCTTGCACTAATACGGCCTTTATGGTTTTTGTACATGTAAATATACAAGTGGATGTGTACCCGGTTTCGTTCGAGTGTCGACATAATCTCATTCCTTTTTCCATATCCCCAGAAAGTGAAAATTATGAATATGAATTATAAATATTATGAATACTTTTTTTTGAACGAATTGAGAGGCCAATCTATAACCAAATCAAGTTTCCTGTGCCATACCAATTAATAACTATAGTATAATTTTTACTCTCTTTCCCAACCCCTCGGTAATTAAAATTTGATGCTTATAATTTTCTTCGGGCCACTAAACGACCTAAGCTTAAACCATATAGCGATTAAAGATTCTAAGTGCTCGAGAAGTATCTCAAATAAAATCGAATAAATAGATTCGGTCTATCAAGCTGGCACCCCCACCACCTCAAAATCCAAATTTGATTATTCAGGAATTGTGTGCTCTTTATGTGCTAATTATATGACGCAATAGCAATTTTTATGCTCAGAGCGGTCTTTGACAAAAATCAAATTCTAGAATGGGGGTGCTCACTTGATGTCAAGCCGGCACCCACCCATCTAAAAAATTGGAAAACAGGTTTATGGTGAGCGCTATAACAATGCGTTATTTATGTGCTTTTCGAGTACTTTGTAGCGAACTTGATAATTCAACTCCTTATGCGAAAAATTCACCCTCAACCGTATGAGCCACAAGAGTTACAATCTATACGGAACGAGCACAAAAATTACAACCGATGAGTCTGTTTTCATTTGTGATGGTTCTGAAAAGAACTATTTTATCAAGACCGTGTTTTCAATACGGTGTGTCGATCGAATATTCCGGAAAACTCTCTGCAAGATCACTTGCGGTGATAAACGCAGGTTCCACAGTCCGATCAATCATATGGACAAACTCTCAGAATCTGTTTTCATGTTATATGAAATGGTCGATACATTTCTGCCCGTTTTCTGCTGAATTTTTATAACAAACGCCTCAAAATCACCTTTCATCACCTTTCGCCTGAGCCCAAATAAATACAGTGGGGTTCAAGTCGCAGTGGTAGGGCGGAAGACGAAGAAGTTATATTTAATCGGCTACGTACTTCTTGTTTGGCGGCTTGTTATGTTTCACAAGGGAAAGTAGTTAGTCTGCTTAGCAGCAAATAATACTTATTTCCTTCAGCCAATCAATGATTTCCCTTTTCCGCCAGGAACTAACTGGACGTTTTTCTATTTTAAAGGTTTCTACGTTTCTAAATTTAAAAAAAATTGAAGATGATCAATGTAAAATTTAATGGTGTGGTAGTTTGCACTTTCATTTACAATTACAGATCCAGGGGGTATAAGGTCCAACACTTGAACACAATATTTCTAAAAGATATTCCAAAAAACATCTGCGTTCATGTCTTCATGATAGTCTCCTGTTTTCTTGGATTCGAACAAAAGCAAACCACCATCTACGAAACTATAATTAACACTATCGATATGTGTATTATTAATTTTCTCCATTTTCCGGGAGGTGCTTTTAGACCCGTTAACAATCCTTCTAAAAAGGCTTGCCAAGTATTGGTTACACTTTTGACCTGCCATACTTTTGATACGGTACGTCCCTCGTTGATCCATGCTTCATCGATATGAAATATTTATCGTCTTTCATCTCGGAATTGTCTAATCGTCAATAGGTAAGTTCTTCCCTAACAAATAACAATATCTGTCTCGCGAAGAGGTGAAGATTTTGTTTGTTTTTCTCACGAAAAATTCATTTTCTGAATGTTGTCCACAGTGTAGTCCTTTTAATTTCAAAGTCTTCATTCGACAGCATCTTCAACAGTTTGTCCAATGTTGGTGTTTCCCAACTAAAATAAAAAGAATGGACTTTTCTCTTAATGATCCTGTTGTTATCTTCATCTAGAGAAACTCTTGGACACCATGGAGATTTTGGATCACTCATCGTACTGTTAACTTGTTTAACCACTCGATACTCAGTTGCCTTTCCAAATCCCGTCATTTTGAGCACACAGAAACACGATCGTCTAAATTGGTTGTTGGATGTTTAATCGCATTGTGGACGTTTAAAACTACGAGTTTTTTGTGGTGCGACAATGCTTGCCATTTCGGAAACTTGACCTGAGTAAAATTCTGGAGACTTTCCATTTTTATCTAAGTACTTAATTCGAGCAAGAACTCAAATACAATCAAATGTGTAACTTTCCATCCTCCGTTTATATCCTTCAATTTTAGAAATTCACAGTACCTACCTACCTGTATTGGGTCCTTGTATTATTAGTACCTAATTATGGAATTCAAATGACACTCCTTCGAAAAATGGTAACGACTGCATTATATTTCTCCACCGTTATTTGCTAATTCCTTAAATAGTTTAGGGTGTCTCACATTTCCTGAAATGTTTTGAGTGTTTAAGGAGATTTAAATAAGTACAAATTAGAAGCCGTTCTCTACACCCCCAAATACTAAATTGTCAAACAAAAAAAACAATAAGTACTTTCACACCTGTAATGTGTAAGTATGCGAAAAATATAAATTTTAATTTCCAGAAAATATCAAAATAAGTGTTCTGCGCTTATGGCAGCGTTGGATTTCTCCGAAATTTTGTGATTTTTTACTATCTCCTTTTAACGAATAGGGTATGGGATGTGTTGAAAGCACATATTTATTGCAACGTTTAAGTTATAAGTGTGCTAAGATTATATTTTGTAGTCTTTCAGGCACTGTTAAATAAATTTTGGGGATTATCGAATATTTTAGAACTACTACTTATATTTCACTCATTCCTTACCTCATGGGTAACAAATTTCGTATTCTAAATTTACTCGAATCACTCAGCAGCCCAACTTAACTAAGCTAAAGCAGCATAGACTTTAAAGTTTCTAATTGTTGGGTAAGTACCCCGTGAAAAATAAATTTCAATAGTACTGTTCTTTTCCTCAGAATAAGGTAATATTATTTTCTCAACCATCCCAGAACTTAAGCTAAATGCGTGCCATATTTAACGTTTCAAACTATTCCGTCACTGCTAAATAAATGACACCCCTATTTTACACTCCCTCGGAAAAGAAATTTCCAAGTTTCAGTATTTTTCTGTATCATCCCGTTAAATAAGTTAAAATCGTGCCACGTTTATAGTTTTTAGCTATTCCGACACATTTAAATAAAGTTCAGGTCTATTTATCATACCACTGAAAAGAAAAATATACCGTATAGAGTGTAACGTCTTTATCTAATCGAGAAGTATCTTATAAAAATACCGATAAGTATATTTTCAGAAGTGAAAATTCAAAGTTTTCGTTTTTTTGGTCTATTCGATTCCAAAACTATCGGTTTGAAAAATGTGAAATTTTCAGGTAATCGGGAAGTAGGAAAACGTAATAATACATAACATAATACATAAACAGAATAATTAAAATTCACGAAACATCAGTCGAATTAATGAGAAAATATCTTGTCGTCTTAATAAATGTGTCTTGCCTAAATTACAAAACGAATTTCAGTTTTTCCATTGAGAGACAGAAAAGTCTTATTTCTGAAAAATAAATCAGAATTACCGCGCAAACTCACAAAAACAATAAAAGTAAAAATTTAATCTTTTCGTGTAATTAAAACGAAAGAATTCGAAACGACTTTCTCGGCTAATGAGTAATTTTCAGCTTAATTCAAATGATTTCGCCAAGGTTGTTATGAAGATTGCTCATTTCAGTATTCGTATTCACCGAATGTCTAGAAATTAGTTTTTAAAGCGGTTATAAGTTAAATATCACCTTTGTGTAGAGACTCTTTCGCCTTTTAGTCTTGAAAGTAGTACATAACCTTTCACAAAATAAACTTATATTCTATTAAAATTTCAGGTACATCTGGGATAACGTGTCAGAATCAAGTTTTAATAATTTTACACAAACAAAGTGGGAATCTTCAGTGATGTTCGAATTCCATAGAAATTTTTTTAGAGTAGTTTTCGGTAGCTATGAGCCCCTTTGTCTGCTACGATACGCCGTTTTGAACTAAATACGAGACTGTCAAAATAGCAAAGGAAAGAAAAACCACACCAACTTCCTGGATAAGCCAACTGTTACGAATATAAATGGAAAATTCGGCTGAAATTCATAGCATAAAAAATTATTGTCTACAATTGTAACATTCTGAAACGTAAGAATACCTCTATTAGTGTGTTATTTATATTAGTTTTCCGTCGCCCAGCAGGTTCATGTGGAACTCATGAATTTCTCAAAGAGTTCTCCGTCACCTTCGTCAACGTACCTATTTAGCCCTTCCAGATGTCGAATTCCCTTTACCGTGGAATGAAAATAAATGGAGAGCGTATGAAGGTTGAAGGAAAACCCTTGTCTGCACCATAAATATTAAGAGTTCGCTTCTATTCTCTCTCGAGAAAGAGAGCGCAGGGCCTACAAAGCGTTTTGTGATATATTGGTCAACGGACTGATCTTTACACTTGCTATTTGGGCTATTTATCTTACGTACGGAGAGAGCAGGATAGGGGCTGAGCAGAATTGATGAATACAGTGCCCGACGAAACTGAGAAATTAAATAAAGAACGTGTCGAAATAAGCGATGTATTACCGATTAGGCGGCACGTTTGCTGATCCGAATTTTCGATGCCGCAGCATTTAACAAGAAAATATGTTTTCCAACACTATTATAATCGGTTTGAAATGTGGTCAATACACTCGATCAATAGTAAATAAAATCTTTAAGATTAAATCAAGTGTAAAATGTAACAAATTACGAAGCTGATGTCGCTTTGGACTTTGTACTTCGATTGTATTTGTAAATCAAATGTGAGCACTTATGGTAAATCAGGTATTTCCGCACTTTACATTTACATATAATATAATGTTACACATCTACCTTGATATAAGTCTTCGGTAATTATGTTTTTTTCTTCTATCCCTGGCCACTTCTTGGTAAAACTAAAAAATTCTTTAGTAAAAATGGTACAACTTAAATGTATGAACTCTAGAAAAAAATCTGTGAGTGAGAAGTTCCTCAAAAAATTCATAATGTCAAAAATAGGTTTTTTGACATTGAAGGTATTAAAAAGTTATTTTTAATAAAAGTATATCACGGTCTAGCGCTCAAAATGACAAAAAAATGGTACAAGTCAAGTTAAAATCCATAACAAACTTTTTGCAATAACCATAAAAACCAGTGCCAACATTTAAATGCCAGATCCTACATCATCGGCGGCGACTTCGATCGGAGCTTAAATTGAAGCATTTTATAAGCACTGCATACGGCAAAAATCTTGTTGAAAAATATTCACAACTTACTGCTCAATTCATGAAAATTTAAAAACGGGTCCTTAACAAATTCATTACATGTCCTATGGTCTTACGGTAAAATGTTCGGGAAAAGTTGACTTAGAACTCCTACATAACAAAAAATGTCTCGTTAATACCTAAGCATCTTAGTACCCTAAAAACGCCTCGAACAATCAGCAGTGTCGTGTTCCTAGCGGTTTAAGTTCCCTCACTCCACCACCATTTCCCGCCGGTCCTGCACCCCCAATCTTAACGTGTTCTTCCAATATGAACAGCTTTTGATTATTCCTATCAAATGCAGTGACACGATCGTTTAAGCTTTTATCTGTAGACTTTTGTAAAAATTATACCTTACCTATAAATACTAATAAACAAGTCCATAATGATTTTAAAAAGAAATAACTTAGCTAACTTATTTTCGACTGCTCAAGTGCGTAAATGCGTACGCGTAAAAAAAAATTAAATATATTAGCAATCCTGTTTAGTAACTGACATTCCTATAAAGTTAATGTTCAAAGTGGTATTCTATTTGTTTATAATGTTTTTTCGAGTGCTATTTTATATGACACCTATAAACAATTAAATTGTAGTACTTCATTCCATTCTTTCTGAAATTACCAGTATTAATTTTAAATTAGCGAGCAACGATAGGCACTTGGTATAGAACCGCTCACAAACTGTAAATTTACACTGCAAAATACTAATTGTAATTAACAAATTAATTATGCAAAATCTAATGCACATTTTAATATAAAATTCTGAGAGATTATTTTGTGCCACTGGAACCTTCAATACGGAAATATTATCTATGTTGTCCAATTTGTTATTAACAACTGAAGCTATTGTCTAGGTTTTTTTTGCAATATAAGATAAACAAGAAAATTGATTTTAATGTAATCATTGTAGATCAATTTGCAGATACTTTCAAAGTAGAGTATTTGTACAGAACCTTTTTCTGCAAAATCAATAGCTTCTGCTATAACCCAAAAAAAATTTTTCATTCCTTAATTGTTGTAGGACATTGAGCTTCATGAGGAGTTATTAACTTCTTGGTCACAAAAATTTTCGTGGCGCATGTATAGATCGAAGTTCGTTAAAATTAACGTGAAATGTAAACTTATTTTCACTCGGACGTAACTAGGCGGTAATAAAAATATTACTCTGAAAAGAAATACGAACGTAATCGATTAATGGGGGAGTATAACAGTAGATTTTATGGTGTGAATTCAACCTGCGAGAGTCAAAAAGATTATTTCGATTTACTCGCCGAATAATTCATCGACCTGGCGCAATTAATTAACGAATATGAAGTTTAATTTATCTTATCATTGATATTTTCAAAATAAGCAATCGGTTAAAATGAGGCAAGGGGTTTCTAATATTAGTCCGAAAAGTTTACCAATTCTTACGTTGACGTCTACAGTGCATTATTTCTTTCGCCGGTTAAAAATTCGTAGGTGATGTGTCACTACGTCCCGCAAACAAACCCAAAAAGCATACAACAAAGGAGAAGTAACCATAAAGTCCTATTGTGTTTTCTTCCCTGAGTTACTTAATCATCCGCAGTGTCTATGAACTCCCTCCTTCCGCCACTACAAGGTATGTAAAATAATAAATGTAATATTACGTAAATGGGATAATTACATGTTGTGATGCCGTATTCTTATTATTTTGATATATGTAGGTAGAAAAAAAACCCATGACTTGGCTGAAACAAAACTGGAATTAAAGAGAGAAGGTACAACTTGATACTTAAAGATAGGCGAAGAAAGTCATGAATGATTTTGAAACTGGCAATTAATAAACTATGAAGAAAACAATGTACTTAATGACCAAAGCCCCCTATCTCCGTTTTGAACTTTTAAATGCGCTGTTACACAGATGAAAGAATGTCCGTTTTCGGACCAGAGATGTCTCGTCAATCTTTGTTGTTTAAAAGGAAAAATTCTGCAACTCGATAGCGATAACTATCTCCTAACATATCAAATGTTAAAAACCACAAAATTAAAAAAACTTTTCTTGTGTGAAACACGAGTTATAAGTTCCAACTCGGGGAACTTATTTTTAAAAACTAACTAACTTTTATTTACACTACTTTAATGTGAAATTTACGGGTACAATACTTATGGTATGACGAATTGACTAAGATTGATACGTATGATATAACAAACTGACCAAGACGTCTGCTACGATAAACTGACCAAGACTGGCTATGCGCCTTACAAACCTATATTTATATGCTTTTACAATTGTTTAGGTAAGCAATTCCTATCTACTACAAGGATCCATTGTTATAATATAAGGGTCCATTGTTATGGGCTGACATAACTCAAGTTAAAATAAAGATGTTAAGGGCATGTGCCAGAGTAATATAGTTATGGTGTCATTATCTAAATTATCGCATTCTGTAAACTGATATCCGTTATTTTCAATAAAAAAAATTCGCATTCTGATGTTTTTTTTTTTTTAAATAAATTAAGACGCAGGATGCGTAACGCCCTTGAGTCAAGGCCTGCGATAGCATTTTGATCGAAGGGTTATTACTTTCTTGAGATAGACGCTGATATTACTGGATTCTGAGTTATTAGAAATAAGTGTTTCCGAATGAAAATATTTATGAAATTTAATGCTGAATTTCGGTTCAATATTATTTCGGCGCCATATATAAGAGAGTAAAATTTCTGTAAGCCAGTTCATGCTCAGGAGAGTTGTCCGTAAATCCGTGAATAAATGGGCAAAACAGGATTTATTTAATATATTATAATGCTACATTTAAATGCAAGGAGTAGGAGTAGAACAGTAGGAGGAGGAGAGCAAAAATTTCTCTATTAGTTAATTTGCTGGATTCGTTCATTTAAAAGGTTCTTATCCTGTAATATTCATCTAATTCATTATCGGCCTTAGAGGCACTTTATTTCAGAATAATGGACCTTTTTCACCAAAATTATAGAGACAAACTAAAATTGACCTTCAGCTCGTACTTCAAACTTTCAAATGATACGAAACGTCCATTGTTCTTTGTCCTATTTATGTATCCATCGCATCGATCCGTCGCCGGATACTTTTCAACCAGACCTTGTATAAAGTCGGGAAAAAATGTTTCAGCATATCGATCCCGTGCCGCTTCCCGGCGGAACTTTTTCGTCTTTCAGAATTGAATACCTCAATTTATCACGGAGAAAGGGAGAGGACGAGTGAGAGTCGGCCGGAGCCACTTACTAGTCGGTACGACGCGATCTCCCTCGGGAATGATTTATACCACGCATCGCGGCCACGCATAATTCAATGAGAGCAAAATTCCTGACGAGGCTGCTGTTCCCGGTGTGCGTGAATTGGTCCCGAAAAATACTCTGAATTAGTCAAATAACGGGCATACACACAAACACAGAAAGAAAGAATGTCCGAGAGAAAAGAGGTTGACTGACCCTGCATTGGGAGCAAAAAAAAAAAGAGTGTGATAAACGTTTCCGATTCAGGATATGTATTTTACCATATGAAAAATCAGTGCGTTTGCAGTAATAATAACTAACCACAAAGATAGAAAAGGATCAGAGCCGGTCAGAGTGGCAGTTTTACTTTTATTTAAATTTAAAACTCAATCGAAATATACTTTGTAGGTTTTTGAAATTTTTGCAGATGTTCGACTTAGTATTGTGAAATGTGGTATAAGCACGTACCGTGGTTGTCTCGGGAACAGCCGACAGAACTTAAATTTCACCTCATTACATTCTAGAGTCTGTAATTACTGTTAGAGTTCAAAAGGTGTTAGAAGTACACAGTACATAGAAACGATATATCGTCCGGATCAGTCTATCATTAGCTTTCGAGGTACAGTCAGTTAACTAACAACCAGGCCGTTGAAAACTTCGTTGCGCTTTCCTCATTTCTTGTATTGATATGACAATTATTCATCTTTTCCTCTCGAAAAAAAAAACCGATTTTTTTCTGAACAAAAATAGATTAATTTAAACTTGATACAGTTAAAACAACTATTTTTTACTACAACGTAAAATGATATTGTAATTTGTAAAGTGATTTCGTGGCCTTTTCATAATTTTCGTAATTCCTAATTTCGAGTTTTCGTTTGCTCATAATGACCAGGTACCAACAATAATTCCTTAAGAGGGCGCTGATATTGGTATCCATCCAACCTAGTTAAACGCCGGAACATTCTTTTCTCCTGCTTTCTTCACTGGAATTAACAGATAAATGTTTCTGCGGTTATACTTATTTGGTATTAAAAAACATCCCATTTGGATGCCATACAAACAATTTTCCCAAAATAGATTTTAATTTTTCCAAGTTTAGGACAAAAAACCGTTGTATGCAATGAAATAAATTTTTGTGTTACAATAGAGGAGTTTTGGACCTACTTTACTGATTTCAAAAACATCTGTCAGCTACAGGGCCGGCCCGTGCCGGGGGTGCAAGGGGTGCATCGCACCCGGGCGGCATTCTACCAAGGGGAAGCAAAAAATGAAAAAAAAATAATTTACTTATATAAACATCCACAAACATGCCGATCGCTATAAAAATATTACTTTGTGCACCGTAAACCATCATTAACTCTAAAGGAAGTTACCGCTGAAAATGTTGGGCTGGAAATATTCAAGGATTCAAAGAAAGAAAAGTCCCTTTCAGTAATTAAAATGTATCTACCTCGGTAGTTTACTAGTTTAGTTTATATTTATAAAAGATTAATACAAAATTACATAGGCAGGTTCTTCATTTTTGTTCTAAGTATGATATGAAAGTACTATCTTTCTTATGTTTGTTTCAAATATTTACTTTTTAAATTTATAGAAAGTAATAAAGTTTATAAAAAAGTTACCATAATGACTTTTATTTAAAAAAAAATTATTTTATTTTTTAAACAGATTAACAATTATTAAAGAAATAAAATCAGAATTTGAAATCAAAGTAGTTATTATTATCATTAATATTATTAATATTGAATGGAATATAACACTAATGTTCTGATGGGGAAGGGCGGCAAATTATATCTTGCACCCGGGCGGCACATACGCATGGGGCGGCCCTGGTCAGCAAGGTTGATGAAGTGTTAGAAACGTCATAATTTCCAAACATACTTGTAAAACAATGATTTTAATTACGCCTGAGAAATCTATCTTGAAATTTTTCAAAATAATAAATGGTTTTCGAGTTACCTCCAGGTTGACAGTTCAGTTATATTCATTTGGTTTTATGACACTTCCAAAAGTGTAAACCTGACAATGTCAGGTTCCATTTCCCTTAAAAAAAATCCACTTGGTCGACTCGCCAGGTTCAATTAACGAAAGTATTGGCATTAAAGTGACTTCAACACGCGAATTCCATCTCACTAACTAATTAAAATAACGCAGGGCATTGAAGGTCCAGACGGGGGACTTTTCTACCCCCTGTTGCTGTGGTTATTTCTATGAAATCCTTATTAAATCCTTAGAGAGGAATTAATTAGTCCACTCTCTCTCACTAGAAGCTTTACAGACGACGTCACCGTGATCCCTCTTATAAATTATAAAACAAGGCCATTCATTCCCGTACGTTTATTTATTCATTACACAAATGCACTTTGCATAATCATCGTTTTGCGGAAAATGCATTACGAGATTTTTTAGCGGGTGCATGTTGTATTTAATAGGCTTATAAATAGAAAATGAAGACTTGCACCAAGGACGCGATGGCGTTAAGGAGGGGAGTTCTTGCAGACCAAGTTCACTTCCATTTGAATAATACTGGAGCGTTACGCAATGTAAGAAAAAATCTCCATGAAAATTTCATATCGAGCTCGCATATCCAGAGCGGTACCTTTACCTCTCATACATTAGACATGTGATTATGTAACGATATACGGCCGTATTATTACTACCAACTTGATGTTATATGCACGGATTGTAAGAATTACAAGAAACATAAATTTGATGTCACATACACGGTGACCCACGAGGTTCTAGCCAGTCGATATCTTGAAAATTGTAACTGCGATTTTGAACATTGATGATTTTAAACAATGCCTTTTTCGTTTCTAGTATAATAGGATTTTTATTAGTACATCAAATTTTTGATCAACTGACAATACGTTCAAAATATTAAGTAGAACAGCTTATGTATTTATGGTCCTATTCATAAACACATTTTAACGTTAAAATGCGTTTAGAATGTGTTTCATGGATGTCACTGCAGTGTTTTGTTCCGTGTATTCTTAATATGGAGGTAACCATAGTTATCTTATTGAAACACATTCTAAACGCTTTTTAAGCTAAAATCCATTTTAGCGTTTAAATACGTTTATGAATAACGTCTTGTAAGAGCGTCATAACGGGATACAGGGGTTGGGTGGTATAATTCCTACGTATGATTGAGATAATGAGACTAGAAAGTTTGCTTCTACATACATACTTTCTTTGAACAAATACTTGTAAAGCAAAACAGAAAAACGAACAAAATAGAAAAGATACAAATATATTAAACAAAAAATTCCAAACAACAACGCCATTAACACATTCTCAAATTTAATAAAATTGCGCTAATTTATACCAATAGTTTTCCTATTTCTAGATATTTGCTGACGACAGCAGCAGATAGCAACAGGAACTATACCAAAATCTTTTTATTTTGTTATCTGTTTTAGTGAAGGGGGAGAATACCAAAACCAATCTTGAATACAAAATTACCCTTCTTAACATAATTTTCTTTAATAACTATGGAAAACTTGAATTAGATTTATTATACAAATGCACATGGACAAGTAAGTTCTGATTAAATTTTTATTTACTTATGGTACCTATGAAGCTGGAAACCAATTCATTTTTTTGACGAAGCCTTATGGAAACGTACATATTTGCAACTTATTGTGGTGTGTCTAATAACTTTAACAAGAAATTTTGGGCAAAATTAATTAACATAATAAACTAATGTTTAATGAACTTTAGCTAAGAAAAACATGAACTCAGGACCGATGACAGAATCTTGAAAAGATCAAACTGAGTATAGAGATTTGTTGTAATCAGAAATACAGCAATAAATCTCATTTGTCCATCAGACAGTGCATGCAGTGGTAGGACAAAGCAACATTGTCAAATAATCTGCAAGTTTGTTGCAATGTTTGACGTACACTTTTTTGATGAATCAGAGGGGTTCTCCAAAATTCTGAACTTGATGTAACACCATTGGAAATATGAAATAGCCATAAAATTACTCTATGAGCTATAAAAAGATGAGGTAGTCCACTGAATACAATTGTCCATTTTCAAAATAACTGTTCAAAAAATTTTCGAGATATCGATGCATAGTGAAACGTATACTTTGTTTATCGATATGAATGCATTTTTATTCAGTAAATTGTTACAATGAAACCATCTTGTAATAAATCAGACTGCATAAACATTTTTAAAGGAATCATTGTCCCTGTACACATATACATAAATTGCCTTCATTAGCATTTTAATCACATCACTGACTTATATTAGCATATCGAATAAACCCCTAACAATTTGTTTCACTTTAGCTCTTGATAGTTCGGCTGCAACGTTTATTAAACGCCGTCTGCAAAGCGAACGGTAAGCGAATTCGGAATTATCACAAACAGAAGACGACAATCCTGGAGATCATCGCTCTATACAAAATTTATTGTATTGCGGTATGGATTTCGTCGGGTTGCATTTGGCTTTGTTTGGTTAATTCTCCGGAACTCCGGAATTTATTAGGGAAGACTTTTAAAATATATCGTAAATGAAATGCATATTTTTGGGATTTCGAGAAGTGTAATTGTACGATGTACGATTAGTAATATTTTGATATTACTTTTGTTTAAGAGCGTTTTGTACCTCTCTAAAAATGCGTTCTGCTATATCTCGGCTAAAATCAAATCGATTTTAATGGAGTTTGCGGCAAACTACTAGGAAAACATATTTGTTTCGGGCATCGGATAGCATATTTTATTGCAACAAAAAAAATGACTTGACAAAGTTGATATTTAAAAAAAGGCAAATCCCCCAGCAAAATGAAATGTTATGACTACTTTCCAAAGCTCGTAATATTTGGTCAACAAATAAATGAGTTTAAGTCCGAATTAAGAAATGCATCTTTGTATTCCGTAAAGTGGTACCCTCGAACGTCTCACAGAGAGAAGTCGGATGCATCGAGAAATATCGCTGGAGCAGTGCCGCGACTTACATAGGTCTGCGCCCTGCCTACCTCTTTAGAATTCCGTGTCCTATATTCATTCATATTGAACCGTAAAGACCTTACGTACAATATTAAATTTATAGTGACACTAAGACATGGATACTACTTCCTTAGGTCGGAAGTAATAAGCTATGAATAATAAAAATCGTGAGGATTCACAAGTTGTTATTTTATTTCATTTTTTTTCTCTCACTATATTACAAATGCAATGTATCTTATGTGATAATATTTATTGAAACTAATGCAATTACACATATAGATAATATCGCAATATTCTTATTAACTTCGTTCTATTGCCTAAACAATGTTCTTAGCAATTTCTTGCATGGAAACATGTAGAAATAAATATGTAGGTATGCACCGAGTGAAATAGGTAGTAGGTACCGAATTCATTGAGTTTGAATTGAGGCTTTTAGAAATCGGAAACACTTGACCGAATGGTATGTAAGTGAAACAGCTCAATCAAATAAAAAAAAAAGAGCAAAGTAATTCGTTTCAGGTTGAAACCTTTTTAAAATCCAAGTTTAGGTAAAAAGAAAAGATGTTTTTCAAAAAATATCGGTATAAAATGACGGCGCCATTGTTTAAACATTGTTTAAATGGTGAAAATT
Source organism: Cryptocephalus primarius (assembly GCA_963576515.1). Taxonomy (NCBI): domain Eukaryota; kingdom Metazoa; phylum Arthropoda; class Insecta; order Coleoptera; family Chrysomelidae; genus Cryptocephalus; species Cryptocephalus primarius. The sequence continues at coordinate 2,532,278 of OY754939.1, read as the reverse complement.
GCAAAAAAGGAGTTTTTTTAACTGTATTAAAAAAACATATAACAGGCAGCATTGAAGTGTTTTTTCTTATAGCTGCTTGAAAAAGACTTCATTATAGACCTGGTGAGAAAAAATATAAAGGATTTATTTAAATAATTGCAAAAAACTATCGAAATTTGAATTTACAATAAACAAAAAAACATAAGTTATTTGGAAACTTGTACAGAAAGTTGACTTTTGCTATCCTTAAGATTCCCTTAAAATTTGGTTCAAAAATATTAATTAGTTTATGAATTATTCTATTTGTTTATTAAAAAGTGTATTGTTGCAACCTAAAAAACGCGGTTTGTGCTGCCATAGTAGAAAACTTCATAAGACCTCATTTTTTTCGTCTTGATCTATATTTTCAAAATATTCGATTAGAAATTTAAATTTCAAAGATCTTCCCCCCTAAAATGGAGTTTGAAAAATTGCCTAATTTGTTTGTAAGGTTTTTCGTTAAGAACACTACAAGGAACAAATTTATGTTAATTTCGTTTTGATATTTGTTTTCCTGGTAATTCACCCAGCCAGCCAGCAGCGTTCAAAAGTAAATATCAAAACTTCAAATCCAAATCATTTGAAAATTTTAAGATATCTCGGGTAATTATGGACCAATTTTAACGGTTTTTTTTTGGTTTCAATTTGGGGTAGCACGTGAAAATAATAACAATTGCACGGTCCTTTTTGCAACATGTATTTATTAGTTTGTTATAAACAATTATTTTTGAATTTTTGTTTATATCGTTGAGAGAATTAATTGTTGGAAACGATACTGATTTGATATACACATCAAACGACATTTTTCATTACAAAAATTAGTAACAATGATTTTTTAATATTTAAAAATCATTAAAATGAAAAATTACTTCTTAGAATACAATTAGTACATACTCAAATTACATATTATATTTTGTATTTTACAACAGATAAGTACAGTAAAATATAAGAGTTAAATTTATATAGTTCACTCATTTATTAACAAATACTTTCTTACATACACAAATTTTACTGTTATTTGCCTACACATTTTTCCAGAAATTACATTTTTCTTACCTTAGACGGTGGTTCAAGCAACTCCATGCTTTCATAATTACAATTATCACATAATAAAATATTTTCATCATCATATATGTTTTTAAAAAACGTGTTTAATACTATTAATGATTTTTTACATATTAAAAAATGAAAAATGTCCTTTTTATGTACATTAAATCAGTATCATTGCCAACAATAATATAATGCCTCTCAATAATATATCAATAATGCCCATCTAATTGCCTTTCAATAATATAAAAAAATCAAAAATAATTGTTTATAACAAATTAACAAATGATTATTGCAAAGAGGACCGTGCAATTATTATTTTCATGTGCTACCCCAAATTCAAGCAAAAAACGTTAAAATTGGTCCATAATTACCAGAGATATCATAAAATTTTCAGACGATTTGGATTTGAAGTTTTGATATTCACTTTTGAACGCTGCTGGCCGATTCCCCCACCACTTGGTACACATAAAAAATTTTTGGAGCACGCTTTTGCAATCGTTATTTATCTTAATAAAAGAGGTATTTTTCGATATTACCAATGATCATTGCTAAGTTAAAGAATTGATTTATTTACTCGTGCAATTTCAAGTCTATTTATTGGTAAATAAATAACTGGTGAATTTTTTTACAAAAATGGCTATCTTGGTTGAAAATGGTCCTAGGTCAAAATTTTATTTGATCGGTTAATAGTGGGAGTTTTTCAACTGTGCGTCGATCTCCTATGGGGAACATTGCTTATTTATCATGGTAGGTGATTACAGTTTTTTTACGTTTTTCATTTTGAGTGTATATTCGCTGACGTCCATGTCATGGGACATACAAAGTTGCATTGGAAAAAAATCATTTCACAGTAAATCAAAATACAATTCAAGGCGGCGCAAGGGAATCGTTCCAAATCAAACACTAAGACAATAAGCGATAGTGAGAAGTATAAAGTCTCAAAACAACTTTTACGCATTTAGTACCGTAGAGAATGTTTCTAGTTCTCTCAGAATGAAAATGTCGAATTTGAACATTAAATATTCCACATGCAATGAATTATACGGTTCAATTTATCAGAAACTGTTTAGAAACGTTTAAAATGTAAAAAATAAATACAATAAGGTGTAAATCGTAATTTAAAAAAAAATTAGTTATCCTACAAAAACGAGAGATAATGGCAGAAATAATCTTCGATATCCGCATTTATGATGGGATGAAGAGAGTAATTAAAAGTGGAAATTGTTGCACAATCTTCAGTGTGGCAACTGTGGCTCTTACTTTTATGTATAAACTTATTCCTAACCAAATCTCAATTATCAGTTAAGAGGTGGTTTGCGATATATTTTCAATTCCCGCAATAAGTTTTTTATGAATACATTCTGAAAAGATTTTTAAAAACTATGTTTGAATAGTGCACTAATAATATTTTAGTCTCTACAAAGAAACATGCATTTTACGAGATTCTTTTGTTAGATCTATTTTTTATGCAAAATATCATAGCATGATTTTTAAGTTTTCAATATGTTAAGGTTATTACATGGATACAATAATGTTTTTAAAAGTTAAACAGTTGTTTATGTTGCAAGTTTGCATATTAAAAAAAAACTATGAATACATCCAGGCTTAAAGCAGCTGATATACACTGAAAAGGCTGTTTAGCTATAATAGCATTTTATAAATTAATAGTGTATTGAGAAAACAAAAATGAAAATTTCATAGAATGTGAAAAGTATTTTAAATATCAACGCGAAATATACTTATTTGGCCGAGGTGAATTTGGGAAACTTTAAATTTCTCCCTAACAAGAAATTGCACATTCGGATTAGGAACTTTCAAAAACATAAAATAACACCAAATTTAGGCATTCATCCCAAACTGCGAGTTTTTACGAGTGGTAGGAGAGGAAGTAATTGAAAAAAAATAAAAATCACTTGGAGCAAGATCTGGGCTATATGGTGCTGTTCCAAAACTTCTCTGTCAAATGAGGTAATCAATTCTCACGTCACCCATCCTACAACCTGGATGTTTCTCATATCGATTTTTGATGTTTTGAAACATTTGAAACAACAATTTGGCGACAACATCGCAATGATGACGAAGCTGTAAAAACGGCCATCAACGAATCATATAATATATACGCTTTTACCAAACTGCGTAAAGGAACTAGTGCCCCTAGTACAATATTACAACCGCAAGTACCAAGGGAAAGTCGCATATAACGAATTTCACCTTTCGTTTGTATTAGGGCTAAATCCACACCTTGGCCTCAACTTCGGCGCCAACAGTGTCGGTCCAATGTGTGGTCGACAAAACGGTATTGGAGTCAACACTGGACAACGTTAGCCCCAATATTGAAAGTAATTTGTCCGTTGTCGGTTTTTTAACGAAACATCGAGGAGTTGGCTTGAACGTCGATGCCGCGGACCACATATTAGCGGAGTATGTAGTTTAGGTTTCCAATTGTCGAGAAGAGATAGACACGGGTATGAAAGTTGCACCATACAACTAGTGACATGGATCAATGATGGCAGGCAGGGAAAGAAGATGGCCACCATTTATTTATTTTCACATTTTGAGCCGATTTCAAGCGGTAGTAATTGGGCAAAAAATTAAACCTTTTACCTGCTTGACCAAAAGGGTATATAATCCTAACAGGTAAATTTGGCGAAGGCCGTCCTTAACGATCATAAATTAATACATATGTCAAAATCAAAGTCCACATGTTACTGCAAAAATAAAAGACAAAACTGTAAAAGCTACATTACCATCCTTTGATAAATTATATCCTATTCGCAAAAGGGATATAGTAACGAATCACAATATTCCGGAGACACCCAACGCTACCATAAGCGTCCGGGTGCGCACACCACTTAATTTGATATTTTCGGGAAATTAAAATTTATATTTTCACATACATCTATCAGGATTTACAGGTGTGAATATACTTATTGCTTTTTTTTTGTGAATTTTTTTTATTTGGGAGTGTAGAGAACGGTTTCTAATTTGTACTTATTTAAATCTCTTAACCTGATCATTATTTAGAAAATGATTAGGAGTCACCTTGGTCGTTGCTTCCCAGAAAGGTAATTTTTAATAGTGAAGAGGAAAACATTTCAGGAAATGTGAGGCACCCTATCCTATTTATGGAATTACGGGTCCGAGAATTAGCAACGCCCCATGTACCTATGTATGTTAGCAGATAACGGTGGAGAAATATAATCCAATCGTTACCATTTTTCGAAGGAATGTCATTTGAATTCCATAATTAGGTACAAATAATACAAGGATCCAATACAGGTAGGTAAGTCCTGTGAAATTCTAAAATTGAAGGATGTAAAAGAGGGATGAAAAGTTACACATTTCATTTCCTTTAGGCCTTTTGCTCGAGTTAAGTGCTTAGATAAAAATGTATAGTCTCCCAAAATTTTACTCCGGTCAAGTTTTCGAAATTGTAAGCATTGTTACAACACAAAAAATCACAGTTTTAAACGTCCACAATGCGATTAAACACCAACATCCGATAACCACGGTAAACGATCGTGTTTCTATGTGCTCCATAATGACGGGATTTGGATAGGCAACTGTGTACCGAGTGATTAAACGAAAAGTTAGTAGTACGGTGAGTGATTCAAAAACCTCTCCAAAGCATCTGAAAGTTTCTCTAGATGAAGATTATAACAGGATTGTTAGGAGAGAAGTCCATTTTTTTTATTTCAATCGCGAAATATCGGCATTGGACAAAATAATGAAAATGAGGTAGAATGAAGGCTTTGAGGTTAAAAGGCCTACACTGTGGACCATTAAGAAAATTAATTTTTTCGTGGGAGAAACAAACAAAAACTTCACCTCTTCGCGAGACAGATATTATTCTTTATTGGATAAATCTCACCTAAGGACAATTGGACAATTCAGAGAAGGACGACAAATATTTTACCTCGATGAAACATGGATCAGCTAGGGATACACCGTATCAAAAGTATGGCAGGACAAAAGTGTGACCAATACTTGGCAAGCCTTTTTAGAAGAATTGTCAACGGGTCTTAAAGCACTTTCCGGAAAAGATTAATCATTACGCATATAGGTAGTGTTAACGGTTTCGTCGATGATGGTTTGCTTTTTGATCGAATCCAACAAAACAGGAGACTATTATGAAGAGATGAACGCAGATATTTTCGTGGTATATCTTGTTCAAATGTTGGACCTTATACCCTCTGGATCTAGAATTGTAATGGACGATGCAAACTATCACACCAGACAAGTAGAAAAACGTCCAGTTAGTTCCTGGCGAAAAGGGGAAATAATTGAATGGTTGAACGAAAGAAGTATTAGCTATTACTATCACCATGATATGAAAAAAGCTAAACTCCTTTCCCTTGTGAAACATAACAAGCCGCCAAATAAGAAGTACGTAGTCGATGAAATGGCCAATAGTCGAAACATCACTGTTCATCTTCCGCCCTACCACTGCGAGTTGAACCCCATTGAACTTATATGGGTTCAGATGAAAGATGCTATGGCCCACAACAACACCACTTTTAAGTTAAAACACGTGAACAATCCTTTTTGAGGCATCAAATTAAACATAAAAATTAGCGGAAAACTGACAGAAATGCATAGAACATTCCATGAAAGAGGAAAACAGATTCTGGTAATTGGACCATATGATTGATCGTACTGTGGAACCTGTGATCACCGCAAGTGATCTTGCAGAGAGTCCTTTGGAATATTCGACGGACACACCATAATGAAAACCAGATCTTGATAAAATGGTTCTTTTCAAAACCACCACCAATGAAAACGTTACTCGTAAGCTTTACATGTCCTGATTTGCTCTTTTGGATCATACATAAATGTAAACAGATAAATATTAAACATACAAGTTTAACTGTGATACTATTTTATCACTTTTTTAAAATTATTTTAGAGGTAAATTCAGTTTTCTTGAATTAGCAGGCACTAGGACAAAACAATAATTAAATAGCTACATAAAATATTAGTCATTCCATTTGAACATTTCAACGGTGTATGTGGCATATTTATCATTTATATTGGGACAATAAGTCCCAATTTATCATTGAGCATTATTGAAATATCTCTCATTGATAGATATAACATTGTTATCGATAGTAGGTACTTTTTCATTTCAAGTAATAGCATTTTTTACCTAAAATACGTTTTAGAAATATTTTTCTGAAAAAAACTTATATGTTGTAAACCCAAGAACAGAAATAGAGCAGAGCGAAATAGAGAAAAACATTAGCTATCTTTTTAAAACAACTTTTTCCAAAACATCTAAACACAAACTATTCTTTCTTTTTCCCAAATTGCTTTATACAAAAATTGAAAATCTCCAATATTATGACTATGATAAATACTAATCGAATCGCCAATATTCACGAGAGACAACGCCATATAATTTTCATGGGAAAGACGAGGACACGAAAGGTGGGAACCCGGACAAGTAAATTTTTTTGATATGTGTGCTAATGCTCGAAATATTGGCGGTTTATCCTGAATACATAAGGAAGTAATAAAAGGTCTGAATTTTTAGCCGTTTAGTCACACGATTCTGAGGGATTTGTATTTATAATGAGTTTTTATTACCATCTCGCTTTTATGAATGGGCTTTAGTTGAAAAATATAAGTTATGGGAAATAAATAGACTGCAGTACTTAAAATGCACTTCAAATTAACGATGTAATAAAAATAGTGCTTTTTATGTAATTCTAATATACAGTTATATAGTATAGTACAGTATAGTTAGGTATATTCGAAAAATGTGTTTTTTTTTTAAATAAACGTTGTAAAGTCACATTTTATTTGAGACAAAATTACAGTAAACGTGGTACAAGGCCCTAATAAAAGGTCATAAATTATCTGTTGAACGGAGAAAGGTAAAGTGCTTTATTGCCGATTAGGAGATGGTTTCGAATGGGCGTCTGGCACAGACAAATTAATCTCTTTCACACCATAAAAAAATTTAAATCATCTCCTTTTCTCTTTTTTGCATATGGTGTCTAGGCCATTACGACTATGTCGTCGACTTCTTCCAGTTCATCCTCGCCTAATTCTGGTCCTTCGCTGTACTCCAGATCTTCATCCACTGCTTTCTTCATCTGAACCTGCTTCTTGACTTATTTTAAGTTCTCTGTTTAATCAAGACTGCCACATTTTAAAAATTGTGAAACGAACACTTGTCAAGATCAAAGTAAATATTATTTTAATATACCATTTGAATATATTTTCAGTCCCTATTTTACCCACCGTTAAGATCCTTTTACCTCGTTATTATGTAATTTAAATTTACACCACGACACATCAATGAGACTAAGTTCTTTCTAAGCTTATAATTTCTTGAAGCCCTTGTTGTTGTCTAGGTCGTAGGGACAGGGTATTTACATATATTTAATGGATGTTACTTAGAGTACCTAAAGTCTAGGCCTAGGCCATAGGGCCTACGAGCGGATAACAATTCTTAAGCCTCTTCATCTTCTTCGTTTATAATATTTTACCATCGGGGTCCGGGTAACGCGTATCACTATTCGAGTCTCAAATAAAATGCGACGAATTATATCTAAGTGGTCTTTAATATTATGGTGAAGCGCACCTGGTATTTGTAAACACCATTTCGCCCAACATACCTATGGGATTAAACTTACCCAAAAATGCTGCCGCTCAGTTACCCTGTTCGTATTATTTACAGGTAAACTTCTTGCCCAATTTGCGCCCGCCGCCGATTTCGTAGTGATCTGTGGCTATTATAGGGAATTTGACATTTTGCTTTATCAGTTTTAAGTTTTTAACCGAACATTTATGCGACATGAGGTACATGTCATGAGGTACAGGTATATGAGGTACATGTCGATAAATGAATAAGTATTTTTCCTAAGTGTTAAATTATGTTATAAAGTTTGGAAGGTAAAACTAGATAAAATTGGTAAGTATATTTCGATAAGGTAGGTAGATATATTTTAAGGCACAACTTGGTGCTTATTTGTTTGGAAAATTGAATTTTAATTTTGTTGATAGTTTTATTTTGTATTATACTTATACAAGTATACTTATACATAATAATACTAGATTGCATTAAATATGTGACTATAAAGGCCATATTAATGCAGGTCTCCATCTTGTACAAATAAATACTTTCTAAACTTTGATTGTAAACATGAAAAGTTTCGTAATTTTCCTAGACACTGTATTTTTTTTAAGATGGAAGAATGCATGCAATATTTACGGTGAGAAATACTGTAAAAATTTATAGATATTTAAGAAAAACATTTTGTTTCATCTGATTATATGAATACTAACTTTAAAAAACTTTGGCATACTGCTATTACCCAAACCTATGGATCACGGCAACGAGGATTTAGATTCTACCAATAATTTTAATGATAACCAACCCACTTCTTCAGGGGTGTCAACACTCACATTGTAAGTATCCTTCATATTATTGCGGAATATGAGTATACGTATCCCAACATACTTGATCATATTGGTCAATTTACCATTTGTGCTCTAATCGGGAATTTCTTTAAATAATCATAGAGTTCTCAATTCTAGATGAACAGTTACTCTTACTAAAAAGCGTTATAAGCAAGGTTGTCATTACACTGACAATTTGCTGGGCGAGGCTTCGAAAAAAGGGAAGATGACATTAATTTTATAACATATTCATGATATCTGATTCAATCTGGAATTTCTTTTTTTTTAGCAATCATGCAGTTCAGACTTGAAATGAAGGACGGTTACTCTTATTGAAAAACGTTGTAACCAAAGTTGTCCTTAACTGTTTCCGCTATTAAAATTAAATGTTAATAGTCTATGAGGTCGAAATAATTACACTATATTTCAATTTAGCCCCACCGCCATTCTGTGAAAAAAATAGGTTGTTCCAACCCACCACAAAAATAGTTTCCAGATGACAATATTTCCCATCGCCTAGACATTGACGAGATAATTGGTAGGTTTCATTTGAATATTTGGAAATGAACTTTCTGTACCGGATTCCGAGGTTAGTGGGAAAAACCTTGGAATATGTAAACATAGCCGAACTTTCAAATTTACTCGCCAATTTCTAAATGTGTGGAAGACAAAAACTATGGACGTATGGTGTTGTATTACAATTTTTAAAATTGTATCAGGCGAAGATTGTCTTATGAAATCCTTCTATTAGGAAAAACAAAAATGCCATTGCGGATTCATGGCAACAAATTCAAGAAAAATTTCGTTTAAATTGCACTATTCGCCAATTAAAAGGAAAGAAAACCATTAAGGGATTATTCTGAAGATTGTAACAGCGACGTAAGTAGGATGTAAGAGATTAAACTGACACTGAAACTAGATTACAGCAATATACGAAAAATGCTATTCTGATCGCTCATGCGGGGAATGTAAACTTGCATTTTCGGTGCAACATTTTCGTTTGTTCTTAAACATGAGTAATAAAAATTGGGTGAAAACGGAACAAGAAATCACCGTATTTGCGTTTTTAGCACTGAAGGAACACCACACAAGGTAAATATCTAAAAACATAGGTACTTATAATGTAAAATCGTATTTTACAGTTAATAAAAATAGTTAATAAAAAAAGTTAATAGAAAACAGAATAGAAAGACGAAGATTGAGAGAGGAACAAAACAAGATCCCAGATAGATTGTTTACAGGATACTGCAGAATAACAAAACTCTATGGACCCTTAACTTACCTTAACCCAAAACCCCTGTCCTTGTTGCATTGACATTTTTAGGTACTGCTTCATATCAAACAATAATTGGAAATTCTGCACTTCTTAACAGACAGTGTCAGACGTAACCAGACAGTGTCAGTGCAACCTCACCTTTTTACGCACCCCCATTGATTTTGGTCAATTGTCATCCTATACCGATTATTTTTCTCGGAGTTTATTAAAGTAAATAGAAATGAGGTAAAGTATACAGATGTTTGTTATAAGAATGAAATTGCTGCCGCCTTAATGGCGCCAGTCTATTTTGTTAAATACCTCCTAGCGATCCGATCGACATAATTTTTTCACTAATCAGTTCGAATGCCCTTCGTAATTAGAGGTACGTGACACATTTATAGCTGTTACATTTTTCAAAATCACGCGTAATAACTGAAACAGCGGGGTAGTGTGGGAACCCCACTTCCAATCTATAAACTCTGAAGACCGAGGACGGACGAGTCAGTACGAGTAACTCTCAGATAGGGAGGAGTTTGAATCTTCTGAGGGTACAGATGTGTATCCAATGTAACTAATTTGTAACGATTTTATAAATGCTGAGAACCATTGGTTCTGATCAGACATGTATGCTGTATCTGATTTATGTATGTTGTACTGTGTTGTCGCTTTAAATGAGTGTACCTTTTGTACGAAGAAGGTAAAGGGACTTTTATGTTTTTGAATTAACAGAACTGAGAATTGTCGTTGGGTTGCTCGAAACGCTTGCGTCTACGCTGCGGTTAACACAATTATTCCACATAAGTGCAGGCAACTAGCTGAACCATAAATTTTTTTGACAGAATTGACAGACGCACCTTCGAGATTTACGATTATGTGATGTTTGTTGTTATGCAATTAAATAAAAAAAATATTAAAAAACTGTTTTACTATTTCGCTGGTGTTTTGTACCCTAGTAACTAGTTCATTTTTTCTTGCGATAATTTGTTTTTAGTTTTTAAGTAAATTAAGTCGTATGTCAGATTTTTAGGTATAAACTTTTGTTTGTTACTTGATAATTTTCATATGCTTTGTTTTTTAGATTCTTTTTTCTTCTCGATGGAACATGTGTCGGTGATCGCATGTATTAAATGCCAGAAATACTTCCATATCCTGTAAAAAAGTATACAAACAGTTGCTCAAATCGCGCAACTACATTCTCTTATGCAATAGGTCAGGTAAATATTCGGAAGTTAACAGTTATATTTACTAGATTTCTTAAAAACCCAAGAAACAAACAAAATATATGCGTTTTGGCCAATAGGTCCAAAAGTTTTAGTCGACAGAGAAAGACAGTATTCTGTTGAATGTACTGAAACTCACAAAGGACAAGTAAATAACTTAGGCCATATGTTTTTAAATCCTATAGGCATAAAAAATGACACCAAAAATTGCTTTACAAATTCCCTTTGAAATCATATAAGAAGATATGCAGTTCTATCACAAACTCAACTTTAAATCAGATTCATTTATTACCAATAATGGATCTGTATAACTAAAAAAATATTTCAACCTAGTCTGATTCCATTAGTGATTCTAATAATTGTTTGAGTGAGAAAGCTTGGATAAAAAAATTCAAGGGAAAAAAAGTGGAAATATTTAGATGTACATTGGGTTTTTCTGGTGTTTCAATTTTAAATCTGTGGCTCAGAATCTTAGGTTCTGGTTGGTTTAACGTAACAAGATTTAAGGTGTCCGCAGAATTCAATTAAACCCTGATGGAGCACATTTCGTTGAATAGCTGGTTACCTATACATCCAATCATCTATCATAATGTGTAAAATGATAGGCGCGAGTGGTGATTTGTACATCATCCGTCGCATCCTAGATGGCAGAACGTTAACCCACATGAAGTTGATATCTTAAGGTATGTAATTCGGTAACTAATCCGGTATTTAATTATCCATTGTTTAATGACAATAATTTTTTAATTAGACATTCATGTTCGTAAGTAAACTCCACTTTACTTCAGTGACAATAGATAATTATAAAATATTGTAGATGTCCTGACGATCAAATATAAATTTGACAAATATCAAAGACTCTCACCGACCATACTTGGCATTTTAATTATTGCCCACAACCCAACAAACAGATCTTGGTTATTTGAGAGTTTCCAAGATGAGACCTGATACGCGGAGGCGGATATGGATGCTCGATAAGGTGTCCTTTCCCACATTTAAAAGTGCTACTTGCTACTGTTTCTCCATCTGGCATTTGTGTTTAAGGTTCTTAATTACTTCTATGATTTTTTCGTTATTTTGATTGACTTTTTCTTGCAAGTTGTTTGATGTTGTAAGTTCAATTAGCCTTCGTACGTCTATTTATCGATTGTTGTTTTAGTTTTTGAGACTCTGTGTTTACTACAGAATTATGTGTTAACTTCCTGTACCTGACCTGCTTTTGCTGCGTTTACACCGTTAGAAATATATTATATTACCTCTTTGTAGTTCGTGTAAAGTACAATTCATGTTATCTCGAATGGATTTATGAGCTTATTTGGTGAGACGGGGAATTTTATACCGAACTAAAATATTTTACTTCGGACCCACAAAGCATGAGCGTTACTTTAGCAGACTTATCCGACATTTTTACTATTCTTTAATGCCTCGGACTGACGACACCGCGGCACGAATTTTCATGCCGACAAATCGTCTGCAATATTTCTCCTTACTATTTAAATTCCCTGAAAGCTTCCATCGGGACATAATCCGTCGGGCGATCAGGCGGACTTACTAAAATCTACAAAGGACAACTGATCCTCAATTATATTCACATCATCTTACTTAAAAAGCACGATTAGGCTGCTACACAAAATTTTCTGTTTCTTTCTCGCGAAGAGGGAATGAGGATTAGCAGACAAAAGAGCCGAGAGAATTGTTCTTGTAAATGGGATTTTACGTGTAGATGAATTTTACGGTGTTTCCTGCATTCGCTTTAATTCTGTGAAGTATTTTTAATTAAAATTACAACTTGTAGGTACATGTGCCATATTAGCCCTATGAGGTCTGCTTTCTACAAAATACAATCACTAGAAATGAAAAGAAAGATTTCCCAAGATGCATAACGTAGTGAAAAACTATTAATGACACGACGAGGATTTTACGTAATATAGAGCTGTGCCTACTAAGATTAGATTAGGTTGAGAGCATTACAAAACACTTTCTGTCACCACATAAGAAACTCTAACTTGAATAAAAAAGGGTGTCGAAATCTTTCCGCGATAAGAGACGGAGTGAAAATTTCTGGAAAGGTCACAAGTTCCGAAATGAACACTCCTTCGAAACGTTAGTGTAATTTCGAAGTTTTCAGAATTATACGGGAAGTATTAATGCACCCATTTTCACGTCTACTACGTTAGAATATCCATACGAGGAAAGTATGGAGTAGGGGAGATCCTCGTTGGTCCTACCCCATCATTTGTTGCTAATTTGTGTAAGAGGAATAAATCGAATGAATTGAATAGTGTATACAATGCGAGCGTGTAAATTAAGTAAGAGTTGAGTTTTCAGATCAATGAAAATAGTAAATAAGAAAATAAATATTTACTTCACAAATGTATGTTTATCCAATATTTTGACATAAAAGAACCAGTTAAAATTAAAACAATTAAAGGTAAAGGAACATACTTGTTCTTATATTTAAATAAATAAAGAATTAAAAGTGGGACAAATGTCGAGAGTGAGGCGTTAACGTGAGGCACGTGTGAGAGGAGTGAGATGATGGCACTTCGGGAACAACTCATCTTCTCTGTAAATGGAAAAACAATAGAATGTTGTATCTTTCCTGTAGAGCTTGTATAAGCAATTAATTCAATTTAAATATAAATTTTCTAAATGTTGTCTCTATTTTTGTCTGGCTTATGCAATGGGTATTAAGGGAGTAGCGCGCGAAATTCCACCAGACCTCAAACATCCTAGTACTGGATGTGCAGGGGAACTAGGGGAGTAACGCGCAAAGCACCCACCCAGCTATTAATAAACAACAATTTCATAAACATCTGGGGTCGAGTGTGCAATGGAATTTTTTTGGAAAAAATTGTGGAGTTTTGTACTCTAATCAATATTCAGTATTAACCATCACTACAGAACCTTCTTACTGCAGAACATATTATTTTTTTCATATTAGGAGTTTACCTCGCCTTTTCTATTAGTAATTTTTACAATAATCCCTTTTTTGAGATTATTTGTGTATTATAGATTCATCCGAAAGACTAAAGTATATATTACTTTATATATACCCACATATTCGATTCGCGACACTATTATCTACAAAGCAATTTCGGTGCCAAAGCGTGCCATCGTTTGGATTGAGTTTCAAAGAAACAAATAGCGGCCAGCTGATGAAAACGACTCTTCTGATCTGATTACAATAACACATGAAAATATTGTTGGAGTAAACTTATTTATGAGACATACATATTTTTCAGATGAATGTAGGTTATTAAAATAGATTATTATAATAGGAATATTATAATGGCGTACCCTAACTGTCGGAACCAAAATTCATGTTGTTTTGGGTAATTTTTGAATTCAGCGTTAACTTTTTCGTTTAAAATTCAATTTTTAATAAATCCCAAAGAGTAGGTTCCGAATTGCGTTTTTTCGAAAAAAGTGTAACGTATTTCGGCTTATCAAAGACATGATGACAATCCTACCAGTTGAAAAGCATTTTAGCACATGTATCGAATTCTACTTTTCGCAGATTTTTTCCAATTACTCTCCCCAATTTTTTTATATTTTTGAAATTTCGCACATATTAGACAAATTGCTTAAAATAGTTCTCATTAAAAAGTATAAACCTTCACAGCCCTACTCATCGTACATTTTAGTAACCACAAGCAACAAGTTAGCAATACATTCTCTGATATATTCTAAAATCATTTCGTTCTTTGTAGAATTTTTCATAGAGTACAGGTGTGTATCTGTCGGATGAGTACGTGTTAAGGGATACGCTCACGATAATTTGAAAGCAACTAATTACCAACAAATACGCCGCATGAATCAAATGAATATAGGGGTAGCTATTCTAGCGTAATATAACGCTGGAATATCCACTGTTTCTAGGAAACACTTTGAGCAACAAAATTAATTCTGGCGTCACAAATCAGCAGCAAAATAGCAACAAAATATGAGGTAGGTCCGATAGAGGAACCCTAAAATGGATATTCTAGGGTAACAGACCCCACATCTTCGAGAGCAGAAACGGACTGTTCAGCAAAACAATGATGCACACCGAGCCGAGAGAGAAAAATAAATGTCTATATACGACAATGAAAGTGTATCAATAAATTAGTTAAAATATTGACTAGTGAAAATTAATTTGCATTCGTGAAACGTTGTGATGTATGTTTAAACTGAACAAATATAAATCGTCCTTAATACAGAGGTGTCAAATAAAATGCCAGTCATAATAACAAGAGGAGTCATATATAATAAAAATACATGCTTTTTTTATCAGAATAACTCTCAAAGTATCTACTTTTTAAGTTTAATTTCCTTTGTATCCGTATTAACGTCGTTCTCTATTTGCGGAAGAACTCAAGTATACCTCAAAGATTGCTTAGAGTTCGATATTAAACCGATTAAAAGAGATAAAGGACAAATAATAGCTTCTCCCGCCTCTCATCAAAAGAAACAGTTTCGATTCGACGTCGTTATTTACTTAATAACGATATTTTCCGCTTTCCTTTCGGGAAGTTCATATCAGGCGGAATAAAAACACAACTCCTTTCGCGTTCGTTGTAATTTGATTTAATTAACAATGTGAAGGTCTGTAATTTGGTGTTAATTGATTTTAATAGGACGCATTAAATTAGTGCCTATAAAGTTATCGAGTTAAGCAGGATGGAACGGTATAAATAGCAAAGGGTAGGAATATTATGGTGAAATAAATTTAGCCCACCGCTTTGAATGATGGAGAAAAAAATCGAAATGGATGGAACTGAAGAAAATTCAAACAAAAGAGTTGATATGAAAAAAGATATGAATAACTTAAACTAAAACATGTTATTAAACTCAAAGGAAGTAATTACAGTATCATCTCAAATTTTGAATCAAAGTATTAGTAGTAAAATCGGCAAGAATTATTGATTTGTTCTTTGCACATCTTTCGCTTCAGCGAAGATGAACTTTTATTTTCGTTGTCCTGGCAATACTAACCTATATATGATCACAGAACTTTAAAACTGCTTCATAGATAATTTACTTTTTTAACATAATTATTTTCCAACACAGAAAGGAACTATAAACAGGCATGTTTATGAATATTTATGTCCTCTTGTTTCACAGAAGAAAGGAGCTCGTCATTTGTTCTCAATGTATAGAATATAAAAAATTCTACAGATACAGGGTGGTCAGGTAAAGCTCGTCATCGATGACATCTCAAGAACGGCTTATATTACAGTTACGTGAAAAAAATGTATAACGAAAGTCTCTACAAAAAGTGTCTCGAAATTACTTATAATAATATATTTCCCCTGCTACGGGGCGCATTTCAATATAAGAACTTTTAAAAACCGATAATTTACACAATGTGACTTATTAGGGTCAACTGAAAATTCGAAAATCGAAAACCGAAAATTCGAAAACTTAATTCTGAAAACGATTCTGAATATTTTTGTTCAAATGAACTTTGCTCTAGGTTGTCAAATAAGAGATTGTATAGGGTGGGAATTTTATTTCCAAAAACCATATTAGTCCGATCATCCTTAACTGAATTTTGGAAACTTGGTGTTACTTAAAAGAGCTCTTGGACACCAATGGAATATTTAGAATTTCGAACTAATCTAATGAGTTACATGAACGAAAATAACGACAAAATAGCGTAAACCAGATATTGATATCTGTTTGTTCTGAAATAACTTAAAAAACATCAATATGGTACAAATGTTTCGTTACTTCTTTATTTAATCTAACTGGTTAGCCATGACAATAAGCATGGCTTATCTCTAAAGGCTAAACATTTAAGATGGTAAGCAAGAGAAGATATTTTGATGGCGTATAGAGAGCAATTTCAATTATATTCATATAAATGCTAACGGTGCTAGTTAGTGTTATTTGGAATTTAACGAATTTTCTCAATGTTTCTCAATTAAAACAATAAAACATTCGATTTAGCACGCAACGTGCAAATCATAACGTGCAACTCATAATAATTTTAATATCGAATGAAAATATCGATAAAACCAATCTTAATAAACACGACACCTAATGAGAAAATAATTATAAACTAAATACTTTCCCGCAACAAATGTTTCATGTTAGCTCAGATGTTTAAAATGAATTCAACTTCAGATAAGTAGATAGAAGTGGAGTTTCAACTTCCGCCACTTAAATTCTTTAGAAAGCATGTTTAATTCTTTTGATCATACAATGTGGTCATAGCTCAATCGACATAAAATACATTTTATTCGCCCCCATAAATCTAGACGTCCAGTCGGCGGACCAGGGCCGCCAATGAAATAGGCTTGCACGTTCTATTCACCCGTGGGATCTACGTTTGATCTAAAATAAATTTGCACATTCACACCATAATAAGTTGGGCGACCATTATGTTGTGCAAAAAAAAAAATATATTATGATGAATTTTCAGAGGTATGTCTTCTAAAATAAATAGCAATTCGATCATTACAAAATGTGAACAACGGTACGTTTTCACATTTACAGAACAATGACTCTGATGCTAGACTTCTTCCATCCAAAAAGGACTACTTTCATACTGGTAATGCATATTGTGTTTTCTTGAAATATTATTACCATTAGTTTGACCCTGGCTGTGGTTTTCTAGTTCGAGTGGGTGTTGAAGGCGTTGTAAGGTATTGCCCGACAAAAACAATATCCGACATACGACTTCCACCACTTTTTCGCTAATTTAGACTACATTTTTTGCAAAATTCAGTTAAGGAGAACTGGACTATAGGTGCTATTTCAAAATAATATTCTTATCCTCCACTACCTCACACTCACAGTAACCGATTTTCAGTTGCCTTTAACATTTTGTAAATAATGGTTCTTATACATTTTTAATCAATTTCGTCCCTAGCAGTGGACATATATTACTATAAATTTCCAGGCATTTTTAGTAATACTTTTATCGCATAAACTTTCTTGGTATAGCTGTAGCGCAAGGCGGGATTCACACATTGAAGCCAACGTTGAACTGCATTGAAGCCAACAATGGCCAACGTTGGCCTCAGTACTGGAAATAATCCGCCTGTTGCCGGTTTATTAAGGAAACACCAAAGAATTTATTCCAACGGCGAGGCGAATCCTGATATTAGGAACAACAAAAGCAAAATTGCCATTGCCGATTCGGGGTTACGAATTCAAGAAAAAATTAGTTCACTTTGCACCACTCACGAATTAAAACAAAAATTTTTGAATATTCACTTATCGACTATATCTGAAGAGAAGGCAAGAATCAATTATTAGAGATTATTTCGTCAGACACGTCTACGTTGACTCTATATTAGTAGAACTAAATACTGGTCATCCTTAGCTCCAATGTGTGAACGCTGCCTCAAAATGATGAGCCAACGTTAGTGGCAATGCGTAAGTAAACCCTCCTGTATATACAACGGATGACCGTTCTTTACTGGCCATTCAGTATATACATATTCACATAGATTTTGTATAAAATTGCTTTGTCATGAAAGATTCTTACTGAAATCGTGTTATTAATATTTTGCAAGTAACATTATACGTTTCAAGTCGATTTCTCGTAAAATTCCAAAAATATGCACTCTTGTCTTGTTTGTCTCAAGGGAACAAAACGACAATCAACGAGGCAATTCTATCAGGGCACTAAAACAAAAGTAGATATTGCAGTAGTTACATGAGTTTGCACCTCAGTACGCTAGAATATCCATTTTAGAGTTTTCCTATTAGTCTTACCCATAATTTGCTAATTTGTAACGTCAAAATTAATATTGTTGCTCCCGCATTTTCCGAGAAAAGTTATATTACGCTTGAATAGTATCTCCTGAACGGAATATGATATCAATATGATTCGAGCGACGTATTTTCTTGCTAATTTGTTGCCGATGACATCAGAATTAATTTTATTTGCTCCATCCTTTGCAATTTCGATACAGGAACGAAAACGAGATAAATGTGCAAAGAACTAAGCGAATTGCGATCATAAATAAGGAAAAGGTCGGAGTAGAATCTAATGGGATGTTTCTTTCTAATGCAATTGATCACATGTTCGCATCTTATCTCTCGCACTTCCTGTTATTCGATGTTTATAAGACAACATTTACGTATGTGTGTATGATAACACGTATACGACATAAAGCTGAAAATATGTGTCTCTGCGTGTTACAAACTTGGATAAATCAAGACATCTAGGATACCTATGATGAAGATGAAATTTGGCACATCTATAGGTAAGGTATAAACACATCCATAAAAATTTTAAAACCGTGAAATTCCACCTATTTCCACCTGGGTACATAAATATAAGAAAAGAAGAGATAGGATACATGTGAGAAACGATTTATTCAAAAAGAGGAAGATACTACAGTTTCAAATAATCTTTCGAAAACACAAAAATTCATTCGAGTCGCAATTCTTTCTGAATGCGTAAATAAACAATTAAGGAAGACTTTACTTCACACAGAAACAAACTATGGAAAAGATTTAAGGCAGACAAGACGATATTTTTTCTTGTAGAATAGGAAGGTCACGGGATGTTTTCGTATCATAACTTAATTTCATTCTTTCGCATCTTATCGGAGAATTAATTAGCACTTTGGGTTTATAAACAATAAAAGTTGAATTGTGTGATTCGTACGCGACGAACTATAATCTTTGTTTTTTAAAGATGGTGATTATTTTTGTATTGAGAACTATCAAAAACTTTTAATTTCCCTTGCCAGGGGAAAATGGGAACAGAACAGTGCTCGAATAATTAGATGGGCTCTAAAATGTTTCACAAAAAATGCAACTACAAACTTCCTTTGCTGAGGAGGTGAAGATAGGGGATAAATGTTTTTTTTTGTTATTATCCTGAGGTATTCTAGAGAACTTTCTAACTAGAAACTTCGATTTGTACACGGGAGAGAGCTGAAAACCCCGAGTTCAATTACCGGGGGAGTGGAAAATGAAGTAAAATTTATGCTGTAGTTATAGAATAGCTAGAAACTGAAACTACACTCGGTTGCAGATTACCAGTAGATTTAGAAAAATCCACCAAACTCAACCTTTTTCCGTTTTGAGGGGGTGGGAGATAAAATGAGTAAAGTTTGGTTGACCTCTGAACAAATCCGGGTACATCGGCTAGCTATTTTACTACTACTAATAGAGAGATGTATATTAATTACCCGTACAAAGATATATTCATAGATATTCAGGGTAGCAGAATCTACACGGTAATCTAATAAGTGTGCCAACATCCTTTCCACAATCAATTTAAAAGTTTAAAAAACCGTTACGTCTTGAAAGAAAGAGAAAAGTCGATTTTATTATCGTTATTGTATCGAAAAAATGTGAGAACATCCAGCTTTGACATTTAAATTTATTTGACTGACCGTTACATCCAGCAATCGATCTCGAGTTACATTGTTAAAAGAATCGACGTTTACCAGAAAAGTTCCCCTAATTACTCGTTCTTCGGGCAAAATCATCATTTCCTTTGTCCTTTGTCGTCCTTCGTTCAACTATGTACGCGATTCGTCCGTAGGGTTTCGGACCATAGTCCCCATTTCACTTCCTTCAAAAGAATCAACGTCCGATACCACCCCCTTCCCTCCCTGCTACTAATTTCATTATGGAAACTGAATTTCGAGTTAATTGAGCCGAATACCTCGATTGTGTATCTACCCGGGTTCGTTTTTTCTTCGTTTTTTTTTAATTCTCTTCTCCGTTTCTGTTCTTTTTATGTTTACGGTCATGTGTCCATCGGCTCGCTCAGGTGTGTGTGTGTGCCCGTACCTGCTCGTCCCTTGCCTGTTTTCTTTTATTTTTCAAGCCTAATCACCCGACAGAATGAAGTTTCAAATATTTAAACGATCCGGTTTGGGGACGATTATGGTGGACGGACACATGCTGATCCGATTCCAACAATTAACGCATCCATTTTTCCATTGTTTTTAACAATATACTCGACAGTTAAGTTGAACAGGATGTTACGAGGAAAATGCAATCACCGGCATACTGAAAAACGAAAGAAAAATGAGAGAAAAGTCCCTAAAACCTCAATTGGACCCTGTATAATGGGAATTTGTAGTTAACCGCCGGAAATCAAGCTTAGATTTATTTAAACCATTTTTTTAACAAATTAGCCGGTTCCAGTCTATCTGCTTTGAAAGCAAAAAAAAAAAGAGAGAATTTCTTTTTAGACAAAAATACTATCTTAGTGTTAAAACGTTGCTTCATACGTTTTCGAGTAATAAATGATTAACACATGAAAAATTGCGATTTTAAAGTTTTTCAAAGCATTCAACGGTGTGAAAAATAAAACTTTCATGGAAAATTATAAAACCAAAATTTTGGAGTTACTTCTTAATCTATAAAATAAAACATTTCCAAAATTAGGTAGGAAATTGGGTTTTTCACAAAAAACGTTTAATGCGTTCGACACGTGATTTAAACATGTCAGGCTAGTTATGTCAGCCCTTAACAATGGACCCTTATAGTATAACAATGGACCCTTGTAGTAGATTGGAATAGCTTACCTAAACAATTGTAAAAGCATATAAAAATAGGTTTTGTAAAGCGCATAGACAGTCTTGGTCAGTTTGTCATACCATACGTATTGTATCCGTAAATTTCATATTAAAGTAGTGTAAATAAAAGTTTAGTTAGTTTTTAAAAAATAAGATTCTCGAGTTGGAACTTATAACTCGCTAGTAGCTCAGGCAACGAGATGGTTATATAAAAACATTATAACTTCGTATTTCCATTTCCGAGGAAGAAAAAATAATAGTGGAGACATTTATTTAACAGTGCCCAAATAGATACAAAATGTAAGTTCGTTATGGGTATAGACTGGGCTCTTAGATGCTACAGAAACGTCCGTTAATCACAAATTTCATCTTCTGAGGGGGGTGGAAAGAAGGTGTGAGATTGAGTCGATCCTCGAGCCGAAACCGGGTAGGTCGACTTGATATTTATATAATGGGTGTGTTGATGCGAAAACGGAAATTTTTGAAATATCCTGAAATTGTAAATAAAAAAAAATCTATCTAGATTTTTTGGGAAAAAAATTAACCTGAACCCACAAATTGATCCCTTCTTATACTGGCAAGGACAGGAAGCAGAAATAGTTTGAAATATGCCAGAAATCAAAATTTTTATTACTTACTCTTGCTTAAATTAGTTTTAAGTAAGAGTGTAGTAACTCTAAAATCTACACCAAATTCGAAGTGCTCTCAGTGTTCTAAAATCTTGGCAGTCTAACATCTACCAAGATTTTAACCTCAGATAATGTTTTAATTTAGAATCTATCATATTAGATTCGTATGAGTAGGAACACTTTTTCTTAATTTTGGAATATACAGTACTTCTGGTTTTAAAGTCTCTAGTGAATATTCAAAAAAATCCACGCATCTGATTCAAAAACCTGAGATCCATAAATCTTTTTTTAACCATATTCAGTAGGTCTCTCTAAAATCTAATGAACTGTAATCCAGTCAACAATTTAATTTAACTTTTAATCGAAAATGTGATTTTTGTACCTAATTAAAAGTTCACAGAAAAATATGTGCATTCGCTCGATTCACAAATCCATTTGTTTCGTTCTATTGACTAATGTTCCGAAATTTTTTTTAGATACTAAACTTTTACTCAAGCCATATATACAACAAATATATGTATACATCCATATATCGGAATTCCTTCATGATCCGGCAAGAACTTCAAATCAGGAAGGATAGGGTAGCGAGATAAGGGAGGGAAAAGAAAGAAGATTTTTAGCACCTAGGCTGCCTGGGCCGTCGACAGCATCCTGTACATTTAGAAATATCGTCCAGATATCTTCAGAAGATTTTCCATTTCCTCTCCAAAGTATATCTGGGACATACCACCTATCCGCATCCAGCCCTGATTCTCGCGATAAGTCAAATGGGGTGAAATGAACTCTATCTTATACTTGGATGTGGTGTGAGACAAGGCGACAAAAAACTTACATATATGAACAAACACATAGAAACTCAAATATTTCGTGTGTTCAATATTTGCTGATATAATTAAAGATAACTTCCATAACTCAGCAGTAAGAATATCCCTTCTGTCCGGCGTCCTCAAGACGAGCTCATACTTGTTTTAAAGTTTCGAAAAAATGTGTTCAAATGGAATTTCACATTGCTCCACAACACCGCTTGGGAAGACTGAAAAAAATTCAACGCCCCGAATAAATGTTCTTTTTGCATGCATTATACTAGGATCTAACACATAAATCACGTTTAATCACATATAAAGCGATTGCCATCGGCCAAATGAGGTTATAAATGTGACTCAAAAAAATACACGATACGGTGAAAAAATTAAAAGTTTATTAATCATTCGGATTGGCTAAAATAATCGTTTCAATAACAAAAAAAAAATTATTCCCTTAATATTAAGGACCGTCTATCTTAATCAGGAAGGAAATTTTCTTGAAATCTCTAAGAAAATGTTTTAAAATCAATTTGGTTTTATAGCATTATGGGAACCATATATCATGTCGTAAAGCACCGTAATGAATAACTTCGATAAAACTATTATACGAATAATGAATCTGCTATTTTCTCCTATTCGAAATTCTCCTGGCATAAATATTCGGAAGCCTTTGAATGCTCATCAAAAGCTACTGATATATCAACAAAGGACCCCTTTTATAAGAATACATTTATTAAAGTGTGTCAGGACGCTTTACAAGTCCCACACAAACTAAGGGAAAAAGATTTTCTTTTTAAGTCGTTCTATACCGAATCCTCTCCTCTCTTCCCCGACAGGAATGAGACGAACGGATATGTCTCATTTATTTCTCCCTAATTAACAGCTAAACTTGTTGCTGTCCCTTGAGAAGTTAAATCAGTCCCATAATGCATTTTACTTTAACTTCGAATTGCAAATACTTTTTCAACGATATTAAAAGTGGGGTTATAATCAAAGCGGAACACAATCAATTCCAGTAAACACACATATAAATCTGTAATCAGATTAGTTAACCAGAAATGTAATTATTTCCAATAGAATCACAAATCAGGGATTCGCAAGTTCAGTGATTGAATACAAGTATAATTTTCCGATTGGCTGGATTAGGGGGAGTAATAACAACTCCGCGGAAGGATGAGACGGAAACGCGTAACGAATACCCAGAATCATTTTAGGTTTAATTTGGACGGATGGAGTTTAAAATTTGATCCGACAGTATTACGATCATCAAATTATCTCGGCGCAAATGTCCTGATTTAAAATTACTAGGCTGGGGAGACTTCAAGATTTCGAAGCCATTTTGGTTGATGTTAAATTCAAAAGAGTGCTTTTCTTTATTCTCGTACACAACGAATTCTTACCATTGTGGTGCTTTTCAATGGGAGTTTGAAATTTAACGAAGTGGCTGATGACAGAATTTGTTTCTCTTCCGGAAGCTGAGCCATTTTTTCTGCCGCCATCGGAACATAACGGTTTTGAAAAATCAGCAGGACAACAGCACGTTCTTCCGCATGTTATACGTTTCGTATTACGAATCGGATTTCGCGACCGAAATGGGGATTACTATAATAATACTACCCGGCACTGGATCCCCATTACCTTCCGCCATAAAACATTTATGAGTGGGTGATTAAACGAAATGTCGTCGGTGTCTTCCCCGTGCCGTATTTGTTAAATTAAAGCTAAATGTTTGTTTTTCCCTTCTCTACCTTTGGATTCCAGACCCTTCTCGATTTCCACGAGGCCATATCGGGGATTCGCTCCGGATTGAGTTGCATCTTTTTCCCCTCTCTTTCGTAAAGCACTTGGAACACTTCATTAAAATTTCAATTCTGAAATGGCTCGGAAGCGCGTATATACGACGGAATGCTGAAAAAATATTGATAAAGCCAGCGTGCTTGTTGTCTTCGGGGCGGTTTGGGAATTTATATATTAATAAAGGCCCGAGAAGCGTAAGTATTATCAACTGATGTTTTATCTCGTTTTCGTTCGGTTTGTTAAAATCTCCCCCGTTTCGGCCATTTTTGAAAAAACGATTGCGCATAGGAATTTAATTCTAGGATTTGCGGAGGAAACCTTACAAAAATTTCCTATTTATTTCGGTATTGCCGACCTACGAATTATACGTCAGGGCCTTCCAGTAAGAGTTGGTCCAGTTAAAAAAAAATTAACCGACTTTAAACCGAGCGCATTTAAAAAATACGTTTTCATCCTATACGAAAGCAGAGCAGCAAAGTACTTTTTAACCCTCCCCCGTATATTTGGAGCGTAGAAACGTTAATCGCTACAATACATGCCTAATACAGCCATTAAATTTGAGCGCCGAACACGTGTTCATTTTTAGTCGTTAATAGAGTTCAGTGGTGTGTATGCAATTGCAATTATTATTTTAAAATGGCATTTTGGAGACCTTTCGCTGTGGACGAAATTAATAATGGCAATCATATAGATATTATATACAATACAAATAATGCTACAGAAACAAATGAGGCACAAATTTGGGAATTTTCCCAGAATAACTTGTACGTTGAAACACAGCGTATAATTTTAAATATATATGTTTTTTTTTAAAAGGAGAGTCACCGTAACACTTCGAATTCCGTTGGATGGCGAATAGTCGAATTAACTAAATTACCATGAACAACGATTTGTCGTGTTATTAATATTAAACAAGATCGTAGGTCATTCGGCGAACAACTTACGCTACCTATAGAGAAAATACAGTTCCAGCTTTACAAATCATTATCTCAAAATTACAAATTTCTAAAGAATACAAGTATCAGTCATCATAATCTCTCCGTAGTATAGTTCTGAAATGTGGATTTAAGTATAAGAAATTAGACTCGTGACTGATAATTATGGAATCACCTCGAATCGCTGAAATAAGACTAAATTATTTAAGAAACATTTGGGCATATCGCGACAATAATCGAAGTATTATTTATTTGGATGAAACCTGGTTTGATACACGTGATGTCATCAAATACGGTTGGGTAGATAATTCTCAAGATTGTGCCTTAAAAGCACCTTGTTCGAGGGGGAAAGAAGTTATAATTTTGCATGCTGGAAATGAAAACTGTTTTATTCCAAACGCCTCACTTCTTTCAGCAAAAGCCATCACAACAAAGTTACGCCGACTATCACTAAGATATGAATTCGACTTTGTTTAAATATGGTTTGGGAAACAACTTCTACCAAATATACCAACAAATTCGGTAATTGTTATGGATAATGCACCGTATCATTCCTGGCAACCGGAGAAAGTTCCAACTTCCAATACAAAGAAAGCTGAAATATTAGATTCCATGAATTCAATGGGTTTATAAGTTCCAAATGCAGTAACAAAAAAAAGTTTTATTAGGCCTCAGCGAAAATCATAATTTTAAACCGCAATATTGTATTGACAATTTAACAGCGATATATGGACACACTGTTATAAAGTTTCCACCTTATCTATGCGTTTCTTCTCCAATAAAGTTAGTTTGGGCTACATTAAAGGGTCGTTTGTGAAAATATAACTTGCCCCCACACTATCAAATATTGTTTTAGAAAATATTCGCACTGTATGTAATGACTCCTTTAATCTTATTTGGAAAAACAGCATTCATCATGTCATCCCACGAGAAAAGAGTACCATATTTCCGCACCTGTTTAACCGATAGTTATTAATCCTAACCCTTATTCCTCCTCAGATGAATTTTCGGATTAATTTGGGAATACATATGCGGGTATTAATTACACTCAAAAGTGTAATCTCCAAGAGGACATTTGTGGTAACGTGTAAAGAAAAAAATTAAAAAAATAAACAGATATAAAAATTATAAAATATTGTACAAAAAATGCTTTATACTACTTTGTTTTACTTATTTGTGCTTTATTTGCAGTTGCTATTCATCTTGCATTAGTTACACCTACTTTTCTTTCGGTTTACATTTTAAATTAACTTGGATTTATCTTGCTAACAACTAACGACCATCCCTCCTAATCCAAACTATACCAATCATATTTCCTATCCAAGCAAAATTTACTCACACCTCCTCGTGATCTTCGCCGGACAATGACATTTTTTAATACTTTATTTATTTAGTTACTTATTTCAGTTATTTTGTTATATTACTAACTTTTATATCAAATAGTCAACTCCAAAATGATGTTTCCACTATCTAAACCTTAAATCTTTTACATTTCTTTAAATATGGCACGCCTATGGATCGGTATCTGGGTCTTTGTTGGTATGTTGGCTATTAAATTTTATTGTTTTTTTTTAGCTCGAACAATTTAGACGGGAAGGACCTTACGCCTGATTTTTATAGAAAACTAACTCTCCTTCTCTTCATTACGATTTTCCATTGCCACTAAATACACTGAAAGGGCTAGTAAAAATTGTATAAAAAAATTTAATGTAAATATATGCACATATATGAATGTACCATTTCAAATTATTTCTTTAATATCGTACTTCTGTTTAACATTTCGATCACAAACTCGAAATGTTCTTTTCTTCTTTGTTTGCTCTTTTATTATTGTATACTCTTGGACAGCAACTTCATTTAATTATAATAACTTTTAATAACTCGGTGATAACATACAAACCTACCCTTGAATTGTATTAAAAACGGCGTAGGATATTCAAATACTGTCAATATGTAAATGACACTAGTAATAACTTGCGCCATTATCTTACATTACGTAACTTCCACTTCTCTCCGTGAGGTTGACTGAACATAGGCATGTCTCAATAAACACATTATTTTGATCTTATACAGTTTGTTCCAATTTGATAGGGTTGACTTTCTTCTTTAAAATTTACCTCTCTTTTCTCATCTTTCAACATTGGACTTTTTTGAAAGATAAATTCATTCATTGAATTCATATGTTCTAAGAGTTAAAAAACATCATGTACGTAACAGAAAAAAAAAACAATAGTACCAGTTAAGGGCTAATTTAAACTCACCTCGGCAGTGAATAGGACTTAACGCATTTGATGTGGAATTGCACACACCGAGTAACATATATTAAGTAAAGGCGATTAGTTGATTATAGGAGTACGTCGACTAATCCTAACTGTTCCGTAACGGCTAATTTCATATTAGTATGAAGTTGCTTGTAACTGTGTTTCTGTGTGTATGTCTGTACTCCCCCTCAGTTTAACGTCATGTGGCGAAAGGAGCATTTAATGAGGAGAGTATCCTAAGGGAGTGGTTATATTTGAGCCAATGAATACTAGAACGTGCGTAAGAGTAACTTGCTTTTGAATTTTAAATTTATATAATTCATTTTCATAAATTCTGTAGAGCTCGGATAAATATTCTATTTCATAGTGAATGTGAATATTTGATTTGTGGTATGCAGCTCATATTTGAATACACATTTTCCCCTTTTTTATTGCTTACTTATACTTCCGTAATTATTAGCTACTGTCTATACTACAGGCATATATAAAGCTACATAGCTACAGTAGTAATTAGCTACATTGTCTATAGCTATTATCCGAAACATAAACACGACGTGAAATGCAAATGTAGATCCTTCAAATTTACGCGAGTAAATTGCACATTGTGAATTAATTTAATTAAAACCGACTTCAGGTGAAGGAGTCGGTAATTAAATTTGTATTGCAATTTAATAATACAACTACGACAAAGCCATTGCATCTTAACGAACGATTCTCCCTGCCATGTCACTTAGGACAATAATATAATTTGCCCTTCTACCCATTGCGTACTTAAATTATTATTAAGATATTTAGATCTAGCCGGTTATAATTCCACTGAATATCGTTGATTGCTTATAGTTGAAGCCAACCTTGTTTATCTGCAATAATCTCGTTTTGGGCAAAAAAATGATATCCTATGAGTTATCAAGCATTTTCAAATTTTAACTGATTAGTTTTAACCTAATTTTAACTAAAGTATTTAACTGACAATATATTAATAACTAATCATCATAGCTATATGAAAGTAGCTGTTAGAATTGGGTAGCTGCCGTCTACCCGATTTGCTACTCGATCCTGCCTATAAAAAAGTGCAATCTCGTCAAAGTGAGTAGAGCCAATTTTTCGCCTGAGAATCTAACTTCTTTCACACCTCTCTTACATTTACATCTCGCAGAGGACCTAAATTTAAAACATATGTAGAGTCGTAAATCAGGATCTCAATCAGGATAACTGCGGTGGTTACGAAAGACAGGTGCAAGTACAATACACGGTCTAAATTAAACGTTTTCGGTGAAGAAGGAAGAGAACGCTCGGAATGGGACAAGTTTTGCAATTATGGAAAGTGGCCATACAAATAGAATGCGTGCCTCCTCCTTGTTTCATCTCTCTCTAAGAGGAGGTGGTTACATGGGCGGTCAGCCGGAAAATTGAAGGCGAGAATTTATCTGTCTTCGAACTATTCGGGGGACATTTTCCTTAGAGTGGGGGAGTATGTAATGAATTTTTAAGATAAAAATCGTTTACTGCGAAGGTGGCGTTTTCATACTGCACTTTAATTTTTTTGCTATAACACCTGTAAATCTGATGTGTTGCAGCTGAAACAAAAATCAATTTAATCCAAGCGAAGAAATTTGAATTTGACGATTGCAATTTAAATCGTAATTTGACCGTAAAATACTCCTCGGCCGCAAAGAAAAAAAAATGGTGTTATAAGAAACAAAGCCCAAGGTTCCCTGTCGCAATTATGAAAGTTTCTTAGGCGTGACGACGTCTCGGAATGGAAACAAAGTTCCGTCATTCGATAACCTTGGCAGGAAAAACATCCCTGGAGTTCACGTCACATTCTTCGTGCTCATTTGGAAAATTACTCGTTTCTTTTAATTTAATAACTAACACTAACTATAACTAATTCATCTTAATTTATTTTACACTAACACTACGCGGACTTATACTAATTCATTCACATAGATTAATTTTTCGCTTGTGTTTTTATTTACGACGGAGCATCGGACACCTTTTGTTGCTTGTCTTCGACTGACTTCTACTTATCTCTTGGTTCGCCTTTTTTTATTTTAACGATGTCGCTTCTCAATAGTTCGAAATCCTTCTGGAGCTCGTAAAACTGAGTTCTCGGAATCCAGGTGCCGGAGTGTCTGTGGAACATTCGATTGACTTCGATGGCCGTACAAACGAGGAGAATTCGTTACACTGCCCCCGCCTTAAAGATGTTTCGTCCCAAAACGTACTTCCGTTGTTCGAAATGGCTCAAATATCCTCTTCTGCTCAAGCCTCGCCTATATCCTGTTTTCTTTTTACAAGATGGGCTTTGACGACTTTATCGAGCCCAAAGAAATGAAGACCTCTGGAGAGACCTTGATCATCCTGCACAGACCAACCAGAGGAGGTGATGGTACTTTGATTGTTCCACATACATTTCGGAAAATATTTAGTTAATGAGATACACTTAGTTATGTACTCAATAATTGTATTGTCACGAGCCGGGGCGTCTTTCCCTGTGTCACGGCTGCGTGAGGTGAGGGGTTGGTAGCTATGGGGGTAGAGCTTGCTATTGAAGAAACAGGTTAGAACAAAAAGAGAGAAAAGGCTTTATTCCTCGCAAACGGCGGAGAATCTAAAAGAGTCAGGTCCACACATAAAATAAAGTGAACTAGAATAAGAAGATGGGGGCACAGCGAATCCCAAGGGCTGGAGCGTGAGAGACGAGGGTGGTAACTTACAGGGTCGGCTGTCGTCCGGACCTTCTGACTTCCGTAGCGGAAAGCATCTTGGCAGGGTGATTGGCAGGCTTTTCTTCGAGCGTTCGATCTACTCTTCGACTCTTTCTACTACCTCTTCGACCGTCCATCCGGCTGGTCCCTTCAGGGACGGCCCTCTTCAGAGCGGCCCCCTGGACAGCACTTGTCCTAGATCGCACGTCTGGACCCAACTGGTCCGTCTCAACTAGCTTGTTCCTTCTATTTATATTCGGCTTTGTTTTTGCTTGTAATTGCAATGTGTGTTGTTTTTGTAAGCGCTCTCGCTTTCGTTGTTCGCGCTTCACACGAATTGGCATTACCTCGGCCATGTACTAATTCGTTGTTGTTTGTTTGTGGTCGTCGAAGTCTCGTGTTCGTGACAGTATGAAGCGGGCATGTACAAGGTACAATCCAAATTTAACGTGGATGAAACCCATCATATTATAAGCTCATCCATTTGGCCTTTTTCGACTACAAAAAGTCTTTCGAGTCCCTTCAACACTGAGCAATTGCTTAATCTATAAACAATTCTAGAATAGACTCAAGATATAGCAGACTCTTCAAGTTCGTTTATAAAAACGCAATAGTAGCAGCAAAACAATACCCAAACAAGTAACGAAAGAAGCTAGAGAGGGCAACCCAATTTCTCAAAAATTATTTATCCTAGTCTTGGACCATGGGCGCAGGTAGGATTACTTTCAGCGGGGTACATCTGCATCTACACATTATACTATTAACCAATGAAATATAATTTATAACAGTACATCCTTACGTAGGTATCCGAAATTGATGTGTTTAACAAATTTTGATAACAAGCCATAGATTTCGCATTTATATTCAGTGGGTAAATACTGGATTTAAAATTTTGTTTCTCTATCTCTCTGTCATTTTCCTTCATGGCATGGGGGTGCAAGTAGGTGCACATGGTGCACGGCGTCCATGTCTTGGAGGATGTGTTTAAGGATAAGAGTATCGAACGGGTCGATAAGGGAATTAAAATTAAACACAAGAAAATTATGATTGAAAAATTTAATCAAGCTTCACCAAAAGTGAGACTCGAGATGGTCTTCAAAAAAATAAATTACTAAGTTCGCAAAAAATAAAGATTGATATGGAATAGGAATAAATCGAGTCAGTTGATAAACAGATATATCTAAGGTACAAAATCAAGATGCATGTAAATACAAGCTGCATGCTTGTTTGTACAAAAGGCTGAATTACTAAAGGTAAATAAAATTGAGTAGGGCAACAATCAGAAGACTTGAGTTTTATTCTCAAAAACGAAAATATTCCCATGATTTTAAAGAGGGAAGTTTATGAGATTATATTCTCAGTTACTATGTGCGTATCTGAAACCATGATATTAACGAAAGAATTAAGAGTTTATTGACTCCAACTTGCTCAGCAAGCCATGGAAAAACCAAGATTTAATGTTAACTTAAAATTCAAGTTAGCTTATCTTCAAAATGAGGGCGCCTGAAAAATAGCGAAAATAATAACAATGGTAAGTGAAAGAGTGGCAAAATGAAATATGTAATGAGTGGGACATGTGGTTTAAACAAACGATAGAAGAGTGGAAATGAAACACTTAAGTTGTTAGCCTACGGATAGCCTACATAAGCCCACCGAACATCTATAGAAAAGTGATGGCAGAAAACAGACAGCAGGCTGTGAATTCCAGACCAGTATTTCAACGGAAATTGCTTGAAGAGGCCCATCTTCTGCATTGGAGAAATCACGGTTTATAAAAAAAGAAAAAGAATAGTTAGTGCCCGTATCCGGACACAACATATTCACATGGTGAATATGACGTATTAGGCAAGTATTTTTGTGTACAATGAAATACGCAAGTGTAATTTAAAACACTTATAAAGTAGTCTGACGCATACTAAAATATTCTGAATGACATAACAGCAGTTAATGATTACTGGTGACAACCGCCATTGTTAAAAGTTATTTAGGACAGAAGAACATTTACCGTTGTAACACTAAGGCCGTTGTCTCTAATCCCAAAGAAAACAGGAACTCACTCTATTTTACACCGCTCAGATCATTGTGGCAAAGGTGGATTTTAAGATTTTAAAACATGCAAGAATTGAATGTGAAAACTGAAACTTCTAAGATAAAGAACCAAACTTCCACCAATTATTCAATAAACTTCAGATGTTTTGGAGCTTCTAGTACATTCATGTAAATGTAATTTTTAAGGTCGGAATTACTTCTCAATATTTTTCATATTTTTTTGGTCTCAATGTTATCATTTGTGACACGCAAAAACTTTGTTATTTAGATATTTTTTACTCCTTGTTACATCTCTTCTACATCTTTTCACTTTAAAATGTATCTCGTTTTAAATTATTGCAACCAATTAAATAAGTCCAATTTATTTTCCTACAAACCATCCTACAAACTAATAAAATGTCTTATGCTAATTTGATAACTACCTGAGAGAATTTGGTCATGCAAAACTTTTGCATAGTTTTTAATTCTCGGTATTACAACGATTTTGCACATATCAATGGAAACTTTTCTGCTCCATATATATCACTTGCTACTTATATTTTATGTGTATTAAAGGAATAATTTATTTAACAATTGTAATTTTACTCCCTAACAATCAATGATACAATTCCACTCACCTATAATCAATAATATAATTCACCCACCGTTACTGAATGTTCGGAAAAAGTTTCTTCTGTAATCTGCAACGTTTCACACTATTAAATTAATTGGAAGAAAATGTGAGAAAAGTTGGCTGTTTTAGCTGGAGATTTACTACATACACCAAATCGTAAGCTCGGGTGAGCACGTGTTAGTAAATAATGACGTTTGCTCTATTATGTCGAACTTAATTTATCAGATATAACAAATTTTAAAGTTCGGGCTTCACGTTGACAGACATAAATATACGTTGAATTGTTAGTGGTGCTTTACAAACAACTCCTAAATAGTAGTTCCGATGATCGGTTGAATTGTTCATCAGCCAAGTATCTTAATAGCTAAGCATTTTTTTATATAACGCCCGTGTACTCCAATGGCCTGAACGAGTGCGAATCACCTCTCGCTAGGGCTCGACTGACTGTGTTTTTGATCGGTTGACTAATCGTCCGCGTAATTTTCACTCTTATCCCTGGCAATAGAAATTTTCGTGAAATAAAGTTTAACAGCACTTCACTTACTCGACATTTCTTTAAATATCCATAACGATGTTTAAAACTTGTATCCCAACCAAAATTCGCTTTGGGTAATTTGTTATAAACAAAAATAATGAAAAAGTGACTTTTTTGGTTTCTGCTTATATCATGAATCGGGTTACTGCCAACCTTCAAAATGATATTTTGTAGTCCTCGATAAGAACATTTTTAACCGAGAAAAGCCGGAAGAAGATGAAAATTACCTCTTTTAAAAAATTCCATAACTTTGTTAATATTTAGATATTAGATATTTAGCAGATATTTAGGAAAATGATAGCTTATTGGTTTACTCTAAATAGGTGTAAGATGAAATTTACCGCATTAATAGTTTTTGAGTAACTGAAATATAAAAAGCTTTTCGGGATTTTCATGGCTAAAAATGGTCTGATGAAGGTCTACGAACTACCATTTTGAAAGTTTTTTAATTCCTCACGGGTATCCCACCGACAATAACGAGAGATATTCGATATTTTTTATGATATATTCAAAAACCAAAAAAGTTTGGTAATTTTTGTTTGTAACAAATTATCCAAAGCAAAATTTTAGCTGTGGTACAAGTTTT
The DNA here is from genome assembly GCA_963576515.1 of Cryptocephalus primarius. Classification (NCBI taxonomy): domain Eukaryota; kingdom Metazoa; phylum Arthropoda; class Insecta; order Coleoptera; family Chrysomelidae; genus Cryptocephalus; species Cryptocephalus primarius. Next base: position 2,497,922 of record OY754939.1, on the reverse strand, counting down.
AAACGTCTACAGAATATTTCAACAAACACAATTCGCGCAAGTGGACTGCTGTTAACTTTACAGCAAAAGCATAGCTTTTTTCCGTCTATTAGACCTCGTTCCAACTCTCATGAACCTGACGTCATCATGCGCGAAAAGACAATATTTCGTCTGATTGCCGAACTATTATCGTAACTAAAAATATTGTAGTAATAGTCACAAAATGCATAATAATATGATGTTTTCGTGATATTTGTATCGACATGAAATTGTCAATGTCAGTGTGGGTTCTGTAAAAGTGAGGTGAGGTATTTGTTTTCGGTTGTTGTTGGTTTGGTTTTCCCCATTATTTCTTGTCTTTCTTTGCGATTTATCTTCGATTATTAATAAGTCTTTTTCAAGACTCTTCAGTCGATTTCTGTTTACATAAGATGTAAGTAACATATTATAATACCAGTAGTATTTAATAACATACTATAGTAGTAGTACAATAACAACTATCTTTGTTTCATTTTTCATTATCAGAGAAGCAAATTCCAGCAGAGTGGTCCACAGTCGAGGATGACAAATTATTTACAATGTCTACTTATACATGAAAAGAAACAAAAAGCAGAAAAGCACATCAACAAAATTTTGCAACCTAACAGAAAGCGTGGCCGAAGCTACAGGTGCTTCGCTCAGTTGTGTAAAGAGAATTGTTAAGTAAGGAGCAATGAAACCACCAGGCTGCAAATTTACCGCACCCAGAAAATTTATAAACCAATCAAAATCAAAATCGGCAGTCAATGAGTTTGATGGAGAAATAATTCCAACTGCTATTTATCGATTTGCAAATATTTTAAAGTTTAAATGGAAAACTAACCTCTTTCAGAAGAATTGTTCATAAAATAGGTTTCCGTTGGAAGAAAACCGAAGATAACAGAACACTTCTTATGGAAAAACCAGACGTTAGATTCAAACGTATATAATATTTGATATAGAACATTAAAAATGTATAGAGAACAAGGTAGGCTCATTATAAATTATTCATCTTTATCGAAGTATAGATAACTATTTGATTGAATTCAGTCCATCGCTTCAAAAAAAAATATCAAATCTTGTTACGTTAAAATGTAATAATGATTTTTCAAAAGATAAATGAAAAATGAGATTTATGTCACTGTATTTCTTTTCTGTTCACTTATACATCATATTTTTTACATTTTAGGTCGAAATATTGTATATGGTGGTGAAACATACATTCATAGTTCACATACTGTCCCAAAATCGTGGAGTGATGGGACCGACAATTGTTTGAAATGACCTGTAGCGAAAGGAAGCAGATTAATAATTGTCGACTGTGGAGGCCGGAACGGTTTTGTCCCAAAAGCTGAACTAATTTTTAAATCAGGAGTTAAAACTGGGGATTATCACAATGAGATGAATAACGAAAATTATACTAAATGGTTGAAGGAAAAATTAATTCCAAATTTAGAAAGAAATACAGTTTTAATCATAGATAATGCATCTTTCCACAATGTATGTGTAAATGCTAATCCCAGTTTTGCATGGAAAAAAGCAAATATGCAACAATGGTTGAATGAAAGAAATATTTTCTTCGAAATGAGAGAGACAAAGCCTGAACTTTATAAAAAATTCAAATTAACAAACCAACGGTTAAACACTATATTGTTAACAAATTATTAGCAAAACATGGTCAAACTGTATTACGGTTGCCACCTTATCATTCTAAACTCAATGAAAAAATTTGGGGCGTAGTAAAGAATGAGGTCGCAGCATGTAATACAATTTTTAAAATGGAGGATGTTTAAAAATTAACAAGATAAAACTTGAGCCAAGAGCATGAAATAGATGAGATTAGTGAACTGATTATCAACCTAAACGACAATAACTCTGATAATTCTGACTTTATTTATTCCTCAGATGACGTTGAATAATTATACTAGTGAAATTTACCAGTTTCATTGCTGGAATGTGTTTATTAAGACATATTATAAAAATGTATCTCATTATTAACATTGGATAATATTCTATATATATATTATATTTGCTATACTTTTTCCTGGTCCCTCCACCCGCACATATGTATAGTTAGTTACAGTGTATGTCTAATGCCTACATTGTGATTTTGTGTTTGAAATAGCCTAGTATTCATTTTCTTCTGTGTATTAGCCGTATCCACTACCTTGTCCCAATAGAAGTGGGAAGGCTATAAATATTTTATATGAATATATATAAAATATTATAAATAAAAAGTCTCTATATTATTTTTAATGTACCACTAGCAAATAATCTTCGGTGCAGGTTTGAATTTTGAATGTATTCAGAATGGTAATGTTCAGAGTCCTCCAGCTACGGCCTATTTAACATTTCCCCGAGGACGGTAGCGTGGCCTATTAGAAAGCTTATCGCTAATTAATGGCCTATCCAAATATTAAATTATAGATTACAACGGAATCAATAGGGACATTGACCAATCTCGTGCACCGTGCATATGCAGCATTCGTCGACCGTATTAATATGTTTTCCCTAAAGTGCGTCCGGAGAGCGACCGTTGGAAAATTCGAAGGCCATAATAGGGAAGACTGGCAACCAATATATAAGCCGGAACAAGTAATTCAAACAAAAGAGGTGCGTTTCTGCGAATTATTATTCGATCACTATTATACAACATGTTGAAATGTTAAATAAAAAAATTGTGAATATATCTTGATGCGTATTAACGCATTTATCCGAATTCGATTAAACACGACGCCCGTTATGAATTTATTCGCATTCGCAAAAAGCATTTCCTCTTTCATTTGGGCATGCAAACGCTGGAGATCTAATTAAAAATGACACGTATGGACCGAAAAATGTCGATAGTTATTTGATTAACAATTTGTTCATTATGATAATGCAAAACGTGTTCGTTGATTTAATATGGGTATTCATTTTCGCGTAAATAAAAAGGGATTGTAGTGAAACTGGGAGCCATGTAAATAGAAATTAAACCCGATGCCTAATTTTCGGGAGTTTCTATCTCTTGTGAAAATCTGAAATTATCAGTGTAACATTAAGCGACCAATGCTTAGGCGACTAAGGGTAGTACCAACGCGCTCCGTACTTACCCTCTCGGAGGCGCCACCCACGCTTCGACATGACCACCGCGCACGCTACCTGCGCCCAGGGAATCCTCGCCGGGGTGACTAAGACGAACCCGCGAGAGGGGTATAAATAACCTACCCGTAGGAAGAAATCATCAGAATCCGCCCTCAAATCCACCAGCTAGCAGCCTTTTTGGAACTCTAGCTGAGTTGAGGAGTTTTGCTCGTGCCTGACGGAACCTCTTAAGGGTGCTCCACTGGCTGCCTTTATAGGAACACCAGTCGGACTCGAAAGAGGGAAAATCAGTCATAAGATAGCGGATTGTTCGCCGATAGGCGCTAAATTTACCTTTTTTTGAATTATCACATAGTTAAACAAAATAAATAATAATAATTAACAGTACAACCCGACGAGTTAGTTATTACATCAGAAAGATCAGTTTAGCGTACTGGCAGCGCTATTTAGGCTCATTTACACAATTTAATTAAATTCCCTGCAGGTTTTAACAGTACTGTAATAATAGCTGTAGTACTGTAATATTAGAAGTGCAGTTCCCAATTTATATGGAACTTCAGGATAATATTACACTACTGTTAAAAACTGCAGGGAATTTCATTAAATTGTGTAAATGAGCTTAAAAAGCGCTACCAGCACGTCAAACTGACCTTTATACTGGAAACCGCTTTACATTTAAAGATCAGGTAAATCAAAAATTGCGGAAACCAACTGGTTTGTCATTTTTGAGCCTCATTAACTTGGAAAATGATTTACGTGTACTCCAAATAAATTTCGGCTCTTTCATGAAAATCGAGTATTCTTTAATTCTTTCCCGCCCACCTTGGCTGTTAACCCATGAACTTGGACTTATTCGTATATATGAATGAATCCTATTAATTTAAATTATCAAACCTCTTTTGATACGATCTTTAGTGCTTGTCTCCCTTATTTATTACAAATATTTCAAAGAAAGAATGGTTTCAGCGAACTCTAGAACTGTGTGTGGGAAGTACGATTTTTCATGGCTTGTTTACATATAATCTATTTTTTGGCTATTAGGCAAAACACTTTCCAGGGTATTCGATTCCCTGCATCCCGATTGCTTATAACATTAAATGGCCCAGACTAGAAATTTGGGTAGGCAAACCAGAAACCCTATCGGGTCCCGATCAGGAAGTGGCAGGACATGCCCGCCTAGGGTTGCCTGGCTAGATCCTGATCAGGACCCGATCAGGTACTGACGAGGTATTCCCGCCTAGGATTACCGGCTCAGATCCTGATCAGGACCCATTCAGGCACTGGCGAGGCATGCCCGCCTAGGATTACCAGGCCAGATCCTGATCAGGATCCGACCAGGGTGTAATTAAATGTGATTAAAGGTAATTAAAACTCTGTTACATTGTGTTAAGCATTGTGTTTACACATTTGGCAAAGTGTTAACGGCGGAATAAAATGTATAAATTAATTTTGTTAATTACTTAGATCATTATCCAGTATGCTCAAGAAAACAGACGGAAAAATGTGTGATAACCCTGTATGGTGAATTCGAGAACTTACTCACCAACGAGTTAGATTGTGCCTCGAGTCAAATTGAATTAGAGAATTTGTCTGGATTTCAGTGTTAGTGAAGTAAATTGTTTGAAAGGCGATTACCGCGATAGTGACTTAAATAGTGTCGAAAAAGCAGTTGACGTAACATCATAGGAAGTTAAAATTATTTGTATCTTTAATATTCTACTTACACAGCTGTTGAAAACAAAATTTCACAGTGCTACTAATTCGACAATACCAGCATTCATGATTAGCATAACAATTATTATTGCTTCCTGGATTAACGCTTCAGATAAAAGCGACCCTTCATTCGTAATCTACTATTCCAACTATTTTTTGTTCAACTCTTGTGAAACGTAGGTAGTGGACTTTACTTTTACGACTGTGATGAGGTAATTCATTTACTAAAAGGTGAGTATTTGTTAGAAAGTAATTATTTCTCAATTTACAGAACTCTCTGACATTTCGAGGTCCCCACTGGATGAAAGCAAAGAGGTGAGGGCGTTCTCTTCTCATTAAAAAATCCAAAAGATAGGAATGGGCGCAAAAAAAAATGTTTTTGTCCCTTTTTAGTTCTTTTTGCGATTGTTTGTATTTGTACTGTGTTTTTTAGTATTTTATCACTTTATTATTTTATCTTGTATATATTGTATATATTTATTTTAAATGATATAAATATGTGATATATAATGATGTTGTGATATAAATAAAATATTATATAATAGAAATTAAGTTTTCTTGACGTGGACCCGGTCAGGTCTTCCTCACCAGGACCCGGCCGGGATTGCCCGTCTAGCACCCTGTAAGGACTGTAACGCAGATGCTTCGTCGGGTCCTGATCAGGACGACCTGACGTGGACCCGGTCGGGTCCTCCCGATCAGGACCCGGCCGGGCATGTCCGTCTAGCACCTTATAACGCCCGCCCGGTCGGGTCCTGGTCAGGATGACCTGACCGGGTCCACGCCGGGAATGCCCGGTCGGGTCCACGTCAGGTCCTCCTGATCAGGACCCGACGGGACATCTGCGTTACAGACGGGCAATCCCGGCTGGGCCCTGGTCAGGGACAGGAAATAATTTCTATTCGGGGCAATTGTCGTCGATAAGAGGGTAGAAGTTATTCGTTTTCATTTTGCTCTTTTTTCTTTCTCTCTCCCTTTCTTCCTTTCTCGGTCTCACAAGCTACGTAAAATCCGTAGAGGCACTAATTGGATATTGAATTTTAGATTTAATGAAGATTTATTAAGGGCCGTTAGAAAATCCTTGCTAAGCGTCGCCGGATGGATGGCGTCTTATCTAATTGGGTCAGTGTTTATTTTTGTCTTAGAATTATTAATACGAGAGATAGAACTCCATACATCTCGTTACTCGTAGGGGCATAAAATGTCTATCACGGGCTCGATAGGAATATCATCGTCGGGGTAGAATTAATTTAATTTGAAACTTCGTTAATTCGAAACAAGGAAGATTAAAACGAGCATGCCAAACATGATGTTTTACAGATCCACATATAATCCGAAAAAATTCCTATCACTCATTAGAATCGACTCACCTACTTTGCAGTAATGAGTTCTTACTGTTACAATCCGACAAACTTACCTGAAATAAAAAAAAAACAGTATATTAGTAATCAAATTTGTTATAATAACAGAACTAATATACAATAACAATTTTATCGTTATTTAGTAAATGTTATATTCATATGTGACAGAGAACTGACAGATAAAATAATTTCTTATCGCAATTACTTCACAGCAATAGATGCATTGCTCTACAGATGTAGAGAGACAAAAAGCAGCCGAAATCCATCTGAAAACTTTATTTCCATCGCTTAAAATTCCCCACGTGACTCGTAAGTACGCTCATGGTTCGCGATACGATGCAACTTTATGATACGATTAGAGACTTGCTGAACTCCATTTGAATACTATATAAAATATAACGTGGAAAGCGGACGAGGATGAATCTCGCTGGAAATAATTCATTTCCACAAAGTTAATTATATTCGAAATTAAACATGAATAAAGCAATTTATCCGGGGTCGGGACCCGTCTGTAATGAATCCCGCTTGTATCCGCCTGTTATTTTGTATGATTCGAGTATAATTAGATGCACACAATATTTTGATACGTTGCCTAAAAAATAATAACGTAAGTGAAGTTTCATTTACAAGCCTGTCATTAATCTGATTAAATTCCTGCTTCCACGCAAGCATGCACATGGGCCGAATTTTCCGAAAGTAAAACGGTAAAGCAGTCCCTTGCAATTCCAACCGAGGAGAACAATTTTAATTAAAATACTTGTCTGCTTTTGAGGGAAACATAACGCAAATATTTTTAAATTTTAGTAGGACAGCCTAGGGCAACTTATTACTTTTTAGTGTATTCTAAATAGTAAAATGTGTAATTTTAAACAAACAATTACTTAAAAAAAACTGGCATGATTTAAGCAAGATGGGAGACAAAACTTTATTCAGTACATTAATCAATAATCACATATATATGTACATACACAGTAACGGTAAAGAACTGCGCTCGTACTGAACGACTCGCACGATTGTGATCAGTAATAAATCAATTTATCTCGAACCAAGAATGTGTATTTTTTGTGTTCTTACAAGATTGATTAATCCATAACCTGTGTTTAAATAAAACGTATACGTGGTGCTGAAATGACAGGAAATGTTACCAAAACTCGATAATAACAGACCTGCAAATAGTGGAATTATGAAAATACACTGAATAAAGTGATACCTTAGTAAATGCCACAATAAAGTCCCAAGAACTTGGCCAACCACTCGGTTCTATTTACATACGTTTCCGAAAATTGAAGTCCTCGCGTACCGATCGATTATGTAATTTCTATTAAATCTAATCAGTGAGATCGCTTAAATTATTAGGTACTAACTAAATATACCTGCATGACCTTGTGTGGCCGTAATTAAAAAAAATATATCGAAGTTTTTAATATAGGACACAAGAGTTGTACAGGTCAAAATTTGGCACACCACAGTTTATATTGCAAGGCATAACTAGTGTGCAGAACGTGGTCATTTCTCGTACCACTTTGTTACTTCTAAAGGCAAATATTTGACATGATAATCGCATTTTCTGTACCTAAAAATTAACACAGAATTTAGGCTGAAAGTCCTTTGGTGGAAATTTGATTGCCCTTATGTTTATTCGTCACTATCCTTAAACTTGTCCAGCACTAGTTCGGCACGGCACGCCAAAAAACGGATGACATTAAATCAATGTAAAATCATCGAAGACCGCTCGCTCACTAGACCGGCATGGTATGGCCGTCGACCGAAAGGATCTGGCTCAAAACATATACGGCAAAACATTTGCCGCCATATTTATTTCTTACTCTCCCCACCACTGACTATTAAAATTGGCGGGAAATTTGAAAATTGCTGGATTTTGAAATTGGCGGGAATTTTGAAATTCGACTATTATTGAATTTCTTGGTTTATTTACAACAAATAAAATATAAGCTCACTTAAAATTACGTAACACTTACAAGGACGTTTTCTTTTGAAAAAGTTTCTATGTATATGTGCTCCATAATCTTAAATAATCTTATATATTGCTTGGTGTAAATGATCCCAAGTTCTTATAAACCAATGAATAAGTGCCACCTCCATTTCACGCAATGTTACTAAATGACAAACAACAAAGAAAACACAAATTCAAACAAAACATTTATATTTAGTGATAGAGAACAGAAATGAAATTATCCTAACATTAGAGACCGTTTATTAAAATGTAATTTTAATAACAAGAATAGTTACCGACAACTTTAATTCTAACGTTTTTCAGTACGGTTTGTCATCCTCCGTTTTTAGTTTTGAACTGCAGGATTCCTAAAACAAATTCCTAATTAGAGTAAAAATCATAGACATGTTATGAAATGAAGTTTGCCTTCTTTTTTATTCGTTCGATCGTTTATTAAACCTAGAAACAAATAGTTAAATAAACCTTAACCTACCCTCTTCATATCAATTTTTAAGTGTTCGATTTGCTGCTCTCATTACTTAATTAGCTCGCATTGTTTAGATAATTACCTGTATTTTGATGTATGCGATACATTTTATTTTGAAGACTTGATAAATCTGATTTATTTAAATTTAATTGTTTCAGAAATCCTGTTTTCGGAAATTAAATCACATCTTCTTGATTTATTATGTATCATGATTAGAGCCAGAACCACTTACAATAGGGATATCCACCTCTAATGAAGTGGGCCGAGTATCATGGTAAATGTTACTATAATTTATAGTATAATAATACTGATTATGTTACAATTTTCAATACATTTAGGTACTGCTGCAGGCAGTTATTTTTAAATTGGGTATATCATAATCTGATGTAACAAAATGTCCTTTACAAATGTATCTATAAAATCTACATACATTCTTCCATCTTAACATATGTGCAGCGTTCGTAAGAAAATTGTGAAACTTGTTTGATCTATAAGCAGGGTTTACGACTGGTGAGCAGCATATTTAGTTGTGCGATAAGGAAAGTTACATAAATAAGATTGCTTCCTTAGTGAAATATTTTATGTTAATTATGAAACTAACCATGTACGAATCAATGTACGAATTGGTATTGGGGATTTTTCGTTTACCAGTCAATTATCGATAAGTTGGTTCCCAACACGTTGTTCGGGAATTCATTAATCACTTATCACTTTGTTTACAATTTTTCTTAGTTGAGGAGTAGTTTTTGTTTAATCAGTGTGTCACTTGTATTAAATTGTGTTTAAGTAAAATCCCGAAGTTTTGAAAGAACATTTTTAGGTCCTGATGAAGTAGGCGACTTTCGTTTTTGATTTGCTTGCAATAGCATCAACAGACAACAAAATTCGAAAATATTCAAATAAGTTAACAGAAAATTATATATCATAAGAATCTCTTTCCACCTCCCCTTTGGGCAAAGAACTCGGCAGAACTTCCATGCATCATTAATGCCTGTGTCTATCTAAACTATCAATGAAGGAACCAATTTGCACATAAGCTTAGGTAAGTGAAAAATGTAGGGAACCGATTTACCCTTAAAGATCAGGACGACTAAAAACTGCGGGAATCAATGGGTAGGTTATTTTTAACCCTCATTAACTCGGGAACCAATTTACTTGTACCCCAATTCTCAACCGCAAGCACTTCAATCTCCACCCTTACGCCTTACTGTATCCACCGCATTTTCAACAAAGTACTTCAGTTTGATTCCTACTACAGCACCTCCCAATGATTTTATCTAAAACATTGGTAAATATAGCAACAATAACAATATTAACGCAATAATTTACAGTATCATTTTGTGTTTTTGCATATTATAGAATAAAATACTAATTATTGTTGTTCAGCATGCAAAAATAATTTTTAATTATGTTTTCAAAAAATGGCATTTTTTCGTAAGTACTTTTGTAAGTTGGTGCTTTATATATTTATTTTAATACCGTATTTTTATAGTAGTAAACAAATATACAGTAATGATTTAATGTTAGAGTAATTCTTTCTTGTTTTGATATTGCTCGGTTAAAAGAAGTGTTTTCAAAAGTTAATGCAGGCTCCAGAATATCTAGCAGTTCTGCAACTTTATCGGGTGACATTAGCTCATTAAAAAGATGATGGAATTCTGAAAGATTTGTCCTGCTTTCATTATTGGAATTATTCACATCCTCCTCTTTTTCTTTACATTCCCTCCGTTTAATAATGCGACCACTATAATGACACCATCCTTATCAGAACTATCAGAAAATTGGCCAATGCCCCTATCTGTCACCTTCAGGTGACAACGGAAAAATCAAGACAAGCTGCTTTTCTACGTAATATCATTTTTAAATCGAATTGAAATATGTATATCTATTGTAAAGTCCCCTGGTATATATTTACTATAAAAGAAAGTTAAAAGATGTTATTTTTTTCCTAATTTTCTATTGTCTTAGATACGTTTAGTAAATTGTGAATTAGTTTCCATTGATTCCAGTGGTGTTTTCTTCACTTTTCACAAATCACATACTTTGGATAATTAATCTCGCAATTTCTCGAAAACGGCTTTTGGGGCAATATATTTAAGGAATCCCTTATTTGTTGGTTTGACTAAACACGAAAATTTTGGTAGCGTCTGCGTTCTCACTCCCACGCTTCTCCACTATACTAAAATTTTGTTTTGATATCAGTCACACTGAATTCTCTTTCAGATTTTTACCGTAGTGTACTGTAAATTACACGGCAATAAAAAAATACAAAATATGAGCGTTACAGTTTTTAAAACTTTTTATTTAAATAAGAAGCTAAACCAACAATACACATTCGTTAACAATAATGACAATCTCGCAATAATAAAATAATCCAGCAAATGGACCATATAAAGAAAGAGAAAAGCTGGTTTCCCGGTTTCATTTCCGCCCTTGCACATTTTCGGGGCGCAACCACAGTTACCAACCCTAATTGTTATTAATGACACCCACGATCGTACATCATACACACGTCCGTAAATGGAAAAATCCAAGAAAGCATTAATTTCCCGTGCCCATTGTTATCGAAGGCGGTAAAATACGAAACAGGTAAACAAACGACGTGTAGATTAATGAATTCAGCCCTTTTGGGTTCATTTTTTGCGAGCTTCGCTCTTTCGTATATTAGTTTCCAAGGAAATACATCAATTATTGCGCTAGCTGAAGAAAATCTCATACAGGTAGGGATTTTAAGTAAAACGAGTTTATACATTTTACACTTCAAAACTACATTGTCACAGACATAATCCACAACATTTCTTTCCAGTTATAACGAAGAATGTGTGCACAAATTAAAAAGGTATATAATTTTTGGAAATATCTCGACCTATAAAATCCGATGTTTCAGAAATGCATTAGTAATCATTGATTTTTACTTATAACAGAAAAACTTCTGGGTTCTAGCCAATTAAAAAACTTCAAAAAAAAAGGGACGTAATATAAAAATAATGAGGTTTACACTGCTATATTCAATTCGGTAGCAAACTATAGCATAATAACATGCAATGCTCTCTTAAAATTCTATAAATTAAAGCTCGTTCTGAGTTTATACTTAATTACCGCTTTTTTACTGCTTATTTACTTAATTATTTGTTAGATTTGTAGTTTTTGAGTGATGTACTATATCTATGTAGATACTAATCTGTAGTAGCTATCTCATATTCCCGCCATCTAAACAATTACATAATTCGTAGCTAATGTGTATCGTAAAAACTGATATTTTAGCTCTCCTCGTTTCTGAGAAACGGTGGCTCAACCTATGATAAATCTTAATTTGCAGTATCTCTAGCCGTAGCCCTGCGTATCTCTGGAACCTTGTACTCGTTGAGGTGGCATAATTTGTAGCTCTAACGTTGGGCATATTATGCCGTTCAACCCCTTATTTGCAAATACGCCTCCAAAAGTGACAAAAAATAATAAACACTTTTAAGCAGAGCTTCGAAATGGTACATTCTTTCAAATGAAATAAATAAACTTATTCGCAATTGTTGCACAGTAAATTTTCTCAATTTCCAATACCGCAGAAGCAATTCAGTAATAATCGTTTGATGGAAAGTACGCATTCAAACATCATTCAGCTATAAATGTACACAATTGATGAGGGCCCATCGATTTTCATTAGAAACTCATTAACAAGCTATTGTTTTTCTTTTCGAATCTCTCCAGAGAGATTCAAAAATGAAATTTCACTTAAAACTGTGACTGAAATCGCGAAATTAATTAATGAAAAACGTAATTGGATCTAAAATAAAATGAGAATTTTTTTCAAAGACGTGTACAAAAATTTGGTCATAAGACATTCGAGGCTCCAAATCGCATTATTCTTTTTATACGAATACAGTCGAAACTCTATTCTTAGTAAATAAGGTAATAAGGGTAAATTAAATAAAATATTTAAGGGAGGAATATTTAATATTCCATAATACCTGAGGATGGAAATTAAAAACCGATGTTTTGGAACCAAGAAACATTTTTTTCGAATTTTATTCTAGATCCAGAACTCGGTACAGGATCCTATAATCTAAATAATAAACACAAAAAGCACGAAAGTAATGAATCAACTACTTCTTTCTCTATCTTTTCCCACTTTCTTTTTCCCCTTTCTCTCTCTAATTAAATATGATCCAGTTAGAGCTGAACTAAGTTTTTGGGATAAGTTGTCGAAGTTATGACAAACCCGATTTTCATCCGGACGGAATTACCGCCGCTTGCATTGGGCTCCATTAACAATTAATGTTTGATATTTCAACGGTAGCCTCGGTACAATAGGAATTCCAGCCATATCATATTATCGTCGTGGCGGGGTCCTGAGGGAAGAAGTTACGAGTGTAAGCGTAAGATAAACTGAGAGTCCGTCGGACGGGTAAGTTATACAAAAGTAATGGTCATTACGGAGATAGGGACTTGAAACAATAGGACCTGGGTGATTATTGCGACGGCCGTATGAGAGGGAGAGAAAAGAAGCAGGAATGGGTCACGTGTTTAGAATTTAGGATGTATTTTGAGCAGTAGTTATTTTTAAAGGCGCCAGATGTTCAAAAGCTTAGTTTCACATTTTAAACAGTTAGTCTCCAATAATTTCACAGACTCTAAACGTTGTTTACATAACAACCATTGATAAGTAATTTACATTAAAACACTTTCAATAAAACCGTCGAAAGTGTGCAATCTACCAATCAAAATAAAGTAGTTCCATTGAATTTTTTAGGTCGATTTTCACGCCCCAATAACGCAAATGTACCCAGTTGTTTCATAAATAAAATGTTTTGATTAAATCGGTTCACCAAGTAATCGTATTAAATTCCCACAGGCAACAAATATGTCAATAAATTACCGTATCATTATCGCAGGCGGTGTTTATCGTTCGAATCAATCATTCCCTGAACGGGTAATTTATGTTAAATTCGCAGTTGTTTTTAACAACTAGCAACAAAACCATCACATGCAATGGAATGTATTAAACTTAAAAACCAAACAAGTATTGATTACTGGTCTACCTAGCACATTTCATGGAACTTGCCATTTCGTTTAGCTTTATTAAAAGGTTAGATGTTAGCTGTCAGTTAGTGTAGTTTCGACGATGGTGAAGAGCGAATGTTTCGCTGACTAAGAAAATGGTTAATACCGTCTACTATTCAAAATGATATCATACTGAGCTCATTAAATGTTCGTTCGATTATATCTGTTTGTAAAATTTATGACGAAAACAAACCTTTGCTTGTTTTAAATGACTTTAAGATATATAAAAAAGACATTTCAAAGATTAATAAAGTGAAACCGTGCCGTGTTTTAAAAATGTGCACAGCTAAGATATGTACACTAGCGGAAGGAGCTATTAGTTCACTATCTGATATTCATATCATTATTCATATTTATTCATATTGACAAACATAATTCAGAAAAAGAAAAATCTAGATAAAAATGGTTAGTACTTGGCTCAACTGTCAAAGTTGACTGTCTCTCGACATTCTAACCTCATGTCCTAAGTATGTAAATCTCTCGACCAATCCGACAACACTGTTATTAATCTGGATGTTATAATTTGGTACCAAGTTTGTCACTAATTTTATTTTGAAAAAGTTGCTAGTCCAGTTCACGCTGGAACAAATAGTCTGCGGTTCTTCAATGTTGCTTCGCCAATGTCCTCTGATACTATAGTACTATATGAAGTACTATATCGTCTGCAAACTTGAAGTGAGTACGCTGTTGTCCAGCTATGGTTATTCTTCTCTCTTCCTAGTCAAGTTTTTTGAATGCGTTCAATTCTAAGTCTAGAACTGTAATATGTAAATAGCTTAGGTGACAGTATTACCTTGTCTTACACCTCTTCTAATTGGAGTATAGTTGCTGTTACTGTGCAGAATCATATATCATATATATATATATATATATATATATATATATATATATATATATATATATATATATATATATATATATATATATATCGAATTCCGACAATCAACGCGGCATTCCTGTAAGGCTTTCATATCAGATTTTTTTCGACAGTATCAAATGCCTTGTGGAAATCAACAAGTGCGAGAACTAGTGGTCTGTTATATTCTATATACTTTTCAATTAGCGTTTTAATGGTGTGCAGATGATCATTTGTTTCGAAAGATGAGCGAAAACCAGCCTGTTCTTCCGACTGGTGAAAATCAAGTATTCTCTCTAGCCTTGAGGTTATTATTTTACTAAACAATTTATAGAGATGTATATATCTATATTTATAGAGTGTATAATTTTCCAGACTGGTTTTATCTCCCATCTTAAATAGTAATATGGTATCGCATTCTTTCATTTACTTGGTACATTATTGGTGTTTAAGCAAAGCAAATAATTTTTTTTTAAATTTTACTAACTAATTAATTAACTAACATTTTTGTATTTAATGTAATCAATTAATGTATATTATTAATGTTGTTAATTAATGTACAATTAATGTTATATTATTTTGAAAAGGCAATTCATAGTGTTTCGCTATGTTTGACCTGATATTGAAATAACTGATTGTATGATAAGTGATTTTGTTTAATCCAATCCTGCTATAAGAAAAGTCAAGCGTTAGGTTTAAATTGCGAATATAAAAACAAGGGATCGATGTTTGGTATATTTTTGAAATATATGTTTGGTTTACAATGTTTGCAAACAAACGAAGTAGGTTATGTAACATTTGATTTGCAATCGATTAAGCCGGATGATCTCAGATCTATCTAAGTGATACTGATCCATTATCACGGTATATAGTGGGACCTCATTCCTTGTATCACTTTCTAGCAATAGCTTGGCGGCTTATAAAATATTTCTCTGTTAAAAGGAGTACAAGTACGTTAATCTCGAAAACAATAGCAATTGATTCTTCTAGATTCTCTTATTGAAATGATTGTGATGTCTCTCTCAGAAAGCTTTTTTCGTTTATTTTAACTTGTTGCTTTTTAACTTCAATAAAACGTTCATACTCTAAGTAGTCCATTCCATTAACGGCAGGAAAGGGTAAAACACAGTTAGGGACCAAATAATATTCTCTCTTAATGAGTTGATAGTCGATTTCAGCCATCATCAGATCCATCATCAGATCCACACTAAGAACAAATAACGTTAACTACTGTCAATTAAGTGATATGTCCTTAACACATTATTTCTTACTTTAATTTGCATGAAATGTTGAGCCGAAATGATAGTGGTAAAGTATCGTACTGTCAACGACTTCTTAAATCACTTGTAGTATGATTTCCTTACCTATATATTACATCTAAAAAATATACAATACCCATTCACATTATACTTGCTAACGGCACCATCTTAAGTCATGATATATGCTGTAACTTCGAAAAACTAAAGAGTTATTCTTAGTTGTTTCAGATTGGCAATTTGCGAGTAGAAAACTTCACGGGAGTGGAGGAAAGTTACAATTTGCATCAGTCCATTTGGTGAGCCAATCTATACCCTCTTCATAAAAAGGAGATATAAATTATATAAATTACAAAATTTCGAAGAAATCCAACGCTATCATAAGCCTACGAGGTCTACAACACCTATTTTGATATTTTCAGGAAATTTTTGTTTTTCAAACATTGAACATGGAATTTGTATTTTTCACACTTACCCATATCGGGATTTACAGGTGTGAACATATTTATTGCTTTTTTATTTTTTACCAAAATTACCAAAATTTAATATTTGGGGGTGCAGAGAATGATTTTTAATTTGTACTTACTGAAATCTCTTAACATGAATGTCATTTAGAAAATGATTAGCAGTTACCTTGGTCATTGCTTCCTAGAAAGGTAATCGATAATAGTGAAGAGGAAAGACTTCAGGGAATGTGAGGCACTCTAAACAATTTAAGGAAATACGGGTCACGGGGCTAAGCCCCGCCCCAGATATCTATGTACGTTAGCACATAAAGGTAGAGAAATATAATCCAATCGTTACCATTTTTTGAAGGAATGTTACTGGAATGCTATAATTAGGTACTAATAATATAAGGACCCAATACAGGTAGGTAGGTACTGTGAAGTTTTAAAACTGAAGGATACAAAGGAGGTTACACATTTCATTGCGTTTGTGTTTTTGCTCCAGTTAAGTGCTTAGATAAAAATGTAAAGTCTCCAAAATTTTACACCGGTGAAATTTTCGAAACGGCAAGTAGTGTCACAACGGAAAAAAAAACATAGTTTTAAACGTCTACAATACGATTAAACACTAACATCCAACAACCAATGTAGACGATCGTGTTTCTATGTGCTCCATAATGACGGGATTTGGAAAGGCAACTGTGTACCCCGAGTTAGTGATCTAAAATCCTCTCCAGGGCATCCGAAAGTTTCTTTAGATGAAGACAACGACAGGATTATTAGGAGAAAAGTCCATTCTTTTTATTTTAATCGGGAAATACCGACATTGGACAAACTATTGAAGATGCTGTCGAATGAAGTCTTTGAAATAAAAGGACTACACTGTGGATAACATTGACAAAATTAACTTTTTCGTGGGAGAAATAAATAAAAACTTCACCCCTTCGCGAGACAGATATTATTATTTGTTAGATAAGAACTCACCTAAGGACAATTAGACAATTCCGAAAAGAAGGACGACAAATATTTTACCCCGATGAAACATGGATCAACGAGAGACACATTGTATCAAAAGCACGACAGGACAAAAGTGTGGCCAATACTCGGCAAACCTTTTTAGAAGAATTGTCAACGGGTTTTAAAGCACTTTCCAGAAAAGGGAGAAGATGAGATTAGTCCGCTAGTCTATGGACAAAAAGATTTTATAAAACAGGATAAATTTTAGATATTAAGAACAAATTTAATAGTTAGCCATCACATAAATCTAAATTCAGTGTCGGTAGGTCAATAATTTTAGTCAGTCGGCAATTTCAGTTGCAATCTAAACATTCTTTATAAAGTTTAATGACACGGTAGAGTTAAAAAAGAACCGACAAAACAAAAAATCAATTTTTCTGAAAAACCAACAACTTTTTTTAGTTAACTCAATTCGTATTGTATAGCCGGAAACACGGAACCGGTATATTTCCCTGTACGTCCTACCTTCCGACATCCATTGTTGTATAGATATGATGATGCGTTAGACTGTAAGCTTTGATTCCGATTAATTAACCCCCAAGTTCGGTGTCAATAAACGAAAACGGATGGTTAGCGAGCGCATAGTGAACGAATGGCAGGAATAAATTTAGATTGTCCTTCATTTCAATTTTAAATTTTAAACTGGGACCTCTCGCTGATATATTTCAATGACTATCTCGAATAAAAACCCACTCGAATGCACTTTAATAAGGATTCAATTCGAGACCCAACTGTGCTTGGGATAGCAAATAAAAATACCTTCCTGTATCCTCATTGTAATCTGGAAAATGCCAGACTTTCAGTTTACTGTTCGCCCAACAAAAGAGACTCCAAACGAAATGCCAAAGAAAGACGCGAAAGTCGGTTTGTTGGAAACTTGCATTGTTTCAGACCGTGTCTAGACTTTGTTATTTCGCTTTTTCTTTATGGGAAGTAGAATATAATCACTATATATAGAATATATATAGAAGTAGAATATCATCACGTCGAATCTATAACTCGAGTACGGAAAATTATTAAGGATTTAAATAGATTTGTTACTGTGTTTGTTTTATGAAAAGAAATAAATTACAGACAAGCATCTATTACAAACGCTATAAGCTACCGTTCGGATACATTTTTAAAATACTACCATAAAGACTTTCACTGATTTTATGGCGATATGTTTTTTCTTAGAAACAGGCAATATCAGAACACCAAAATTTATCAATATGCAAGAGTAAAACACGAAATATTATATCTGTGATATACATGAACTAAATGCGCTGGAGTAGCTCTATTTCAAAACCGTTTAGTTTGAAATAAATGACGGTTAGATTTTATTTTCTGTTATTTTATACTGGTTGCCTAAACAATGGACAACTAACTGGAGCGGGTATTTACCAAATATTTTGTATTCGTTGACAAATTATACATTAGGTTTTTATAATAACTAACTTCAGCAAAAGAGAAGCATTTTTATATAGCAACTGGTACAAAATGCCCTTCATTGAAACTTGGAATAAAAAGTTTCAAAACACATTTGTTCTTTAGCGACACTATCAAGAGTGAAAATATATCAGATTTGGGAAATTTTAAAACCATTTATGAACCTTCAGCTGGGCTTCAGCTTTCAGCTGCAGAAAGCACAGAAAATAGGCAAGCGTTTAATTGTCAACCATCATTGATATGATTGAATAAGAACATTTTAAAAAAAATAAATTTTAGGTCTGGAAATTAATTGGTAAAATCGATCTGTATAAATGGTTTTTGTCTCAAAAACACTTCATTAAACATTCCAGTCCTTTGAATCAGGTTATATACATATTCATATTAAATATGTTTGGTCTGTTCTATCTTGCGTCAGGTAATCAGAATGGTATGTGCTATAGAAATATTGTATTTAAATGTATTTGAATGAACGTGAGCGAAAAGGTATTTTTCTCTAACATTAAGTTGTACTCCGTAAATATTTCATATCATGTCTTTTTCAAGGATATACTTTCCTTGGAGCAGTTGTTAGCTATTATTTTTACATTTATTCTTAAAAGCATAACACATTTCCGGTAGATTTATATATCGAAGACAACCACCTCGATTATAGGTAATGTCTCACAATTACAAACAACACAATTTATAATTAACATTCAGCCACCACACGTTGCACAAAAACCGCCCTCATATAGGGCTGGAGGTAGCGACAAAAATTTTGGGTGGTTTTATTAAACTTTAAATAACTTTCTCCCTTTTATTTCAATAGCGTTAAAATCGATCATATTCACACAAATAAAACCACGATGGGACAATTTTTTTAAACTCTTAAAACGCTTTAAAAAAATTATAAGACTTTATAAACTAAATAATAAAAAAAGTGATAAACTGCTGTTAATCTTCAATAATTCACCGGCGGTCTTTAAATATTCCATAAAAATGTATTCAGTAGCCGGATCCTTGTCAACCATGTATATAACCGTTGAAAATATAATTTTTCTCTTTTTTGAAGTTAATGTTTTTCGTATTCTATTCAATTTTATGTTTTGTGCATTTTATCTTGTGGTACAAACATGATATTATGTAATTATTGAGCTTCGGATTAAGCGTAAAATACTTTGTAAAGTAAACTTTATGACCTTATAGCTGCTGAGTGGGATTCAATTCATTTATTACTATTGTAGCGAATGCCCCGTATAGGCCGTTGTTAGGGAAAAACAAGTAGTTGTTTATGAAATTGTGAAATGTAATACTGACGTCAGTGTAGTACAAAATCTCTGTGTGTAAAGACTGTTGTAATTTCGGAAGAACTAAATCTGTTTGTACGTAGAAACGTTACAAATTTGGGGGCTCGTCCGGGATTTGGTGGACCGAAGTAGCGGAAAAAATTTTGGTGGACCTGAGATGGCGTACAGAAGTGATGGCGATGGCACGCGGCGGAGAGGCGAGGAGTGCAGTCTGTGCGGCGTTATGGAGTTGTTGAGCGGCTGGCGCGACTCGAGATTCCACAGGACTTACAGCTAAGTTAGATTTAGGATAACACTCGAATGGATTGACTGCGTGCGGCTGGCGCGCGTGGCCCGTTTGAGTGCTACACCCACATTTGTAACTCATATTGGGAGACGGGCGCTGTTCATCTTTAGTACAAGAATTGGTGATGGTTGACCACTGGGTTGTGTGTCTGGAGCCATGAAGCAGTTGCTGGGGATTTCAGTAACTGCAGGAGCAGCGAAGGATTTCAAGAGACAGGTCCCTCTTCTACCTGGAGCATTGGATGGGATTGGTCATCCCTGGTGTCTCTGATGGTCAGAAGTAGGATTGGCCTGCTTGGAGGATTTCAAGAGACAGGTCCCTCTTCTACCTGGAGCATTGGATGGGATTGGTCATCCCTGGTGTCTTTCATGGTCAGAAAGAGGATTAGCCTGCTTGATTTCGATTTGCTGCTGATTAATTTTTGTACAAGATTTGCAGTCTAACCCGCTCAATGGAGTTAATCAAATGGATTTGGCAAGGATCAGGCGGAATCTCTGAAGAAGGGGAGAAGCCGTAGCAGTAGCAGCAGTAGCAGCAGTAGCAGTAGCCGTAGCTGTAGCAGTAGCAGTAACCGTAACCGTAACCGTAGCATTAGCAGTAGCAGTAGCCGTAGCAGTGGCAAAAGCCATAGCTGTAGCAGTAGCAGCAGTAGCAGTAGTAGTAGCCGTAACCATAGCAGTAACAGCGGTAGCAGTAGCCGTAACAGTAGCGGTAGCCGTAGCCGTAGCAGGAGCAGTAGCAGTTGCAGTAGCAGTAGCTGTAGCAGTAGCCGTAGCGGTAGCAGTAGCAGTAGCAGTTGCAGTAGCAGTAGCTGTAGCAGTAGCTGTAGCAGTAGCCGTAGCAGTAGCAGTAGTAGCAGCAGTAGCAGTAGCCGTAACCGTAGCAGTAGCCGTAGCCGTAGCAGGAACAGTAGCAGTTGCAGTAGCAGTAGCTGTAGCAGTACCCGTAGCAGTAGCAGTTCGCTGATATGGACTGCTGTGGAAGTAGATCGTCCGAGGGTCGAGGGCGACCCTGAAGACGGGGAGGGATAGTGTAGCGAATGCCCCGTATAGGCCGTTGTTAGGGAAAAACAAGTAGTTGTTTATGAAATTGTGAAATGTAATACTGACGTCAGTGTAGTACAAAATCTCTGTGTGTAAAGACTGTTGTAATTTCGGAAGAACTAAATCTGTTTGTACGTAGAAACGTTACACTATTTATGTAGTATTACATAACTAAATTAAAATTTAATGCGCTCAATTCATTTCTGTCGGTATCGTTGATTTTTACACTCATTAAACTTCCTTAAAAACAAATGCCGCACTTTTAGTACCCAATTTGATCCCGGACGATCCCGAAATTTTATTGCGACGAACAAACGGACATAAACAACTACAGTACGTATTAAACGTTTAAAACAACTGATTTTGCGCTGCTCGATGTTAAAATACGTTTCACGTCCGCCCTTAAAAAAAATCAACTTCAGGTCCCGTGAAAAAGGAGAGTTCATGCTGACGTCGATCCGAAAACGGGAAATTCGACCGCTAATGCCCACAAAAAGGGAGCCTGGGTTGTAACACGTCTGAAGGGAGAAGTTTCGTTGGAAGTTTTGAGTTTTATGCCCCGGCAGTTTACAGTAACGCGTTATGAACTACTTCCGAGTTAACGTTAGTAAAGTTTGTTTCGGAACAGGTTGTTATTTTTCCAGATGCCCGCGTCCAAAGTTTCTAATCTTGCGGAGTTAATTTCCAAATGTTTCATTACGGGATTAAATGTTTCGAGGTTTCTTTTTTTTTTGTTACTGCCAGTTACCGTAGTAACTACGAACCTGGATTGAGTTCGCCGGAGAACTCACACCATTAATAATAAAAACGGACGAGGACAACATGACGTAACGCCCATCATGGTGCACCAGGGTTGTAGAAAATATTCATTTTTTTCCATTTACCTCAAAAAGACTATCGAGAATCCTACGAATATGGAATGGTATTAATGGTAAATTAGTCCGAACCTCGCTTATTTGCGAACCTGAGTTCTAGGAACTTGTTGATATTCAGTGCATATTACACGGAATTCCACGAACTTACACCCTTAAGTCAAAAAATTTAAAATGACCGTCACGCTCTACGAACGTCGTAAGTTTGAACGTTTGTCATCAGTATTTTAAAGTTTCAAAAAGCTAAACAATAAAACGAAAACTAGCCGAATGAAACTGTTTATCAGTATGCCTGAATTTTTGAAACAGTTTTGAGTAAGAAAGAGAGTGACCAACTGATATAAAAACTCGGAATATTTCAGCCATCAAAGTTGTGATCATGGTAACTGACTATGTTTACACCATGCTAACTTATTATTTGCTGCACATAAGGGAACGTTATATCGGGATAATTCTGTTCGATTCTATATAACCCCCAGCACACTTAGAAAAGCAGTGGAGAGGATGATTTACTTTTTAAGCCATTTGTCGCCACAAATAATATTATGCCCAAATCCAGCTGACTAAAGTGCAATAAGAGAACACTTTGAAACCAATGGTTTTGAAGGCGTCGTTGGCGTCATCGATGGAAGCCTAGTATCGATAAGCACGATTGAAGACAATTATCACGAATATCAAGAAGATGACATGTAAATAGTTCAAAACATACAGCTAGAAGATGATGAAGTTCAAATGGGTAATGTCATTGGCAACAATTTACCATTAAAGGAAATATTGATTGAGATCGTATAATTCTAATAAATTATAAAACTGAGATAATTATTTTCAATAATGTACATATCTTTTGGAAAACTGTTTAATTGAAGATTGAACGCGGTTTTCGACTATAAAGAATGTGACTTATCAAAATTCTGCACTTTAAAAGCTAATCATTCTTTATGCCAATATTATGTGCAACAAGGTCCTTTGAAAATGAAAAAACACTACTCAATAAAGACCTATGAGTTCTCCACCAGTATTTTAGAACTTGGCGGCTTCGACCCAACGCAAGTAAATCTGTTTCCCATCTATCAAGTACATACGCAGGTAAAGAGTTGAATCTTACTTGTGTTGTGACAGGAATCAAACAAAATCATCCCAAACATTTTAGGATTAACATGCGATAACAATAATCTAACTTATGAGAATGACAGGCAACAGGGATTAAAAGTAAAATTAAATCGACACCAACCAAATATCTAATCGCCCTTCATCTGATGTTTTCCAAGAAGACTGTGTGACGACCTTTGAAACTCCTTTATTATAGTCGGCAGCACAACGAGAACCAAGGGTGGCGTATAGATTGTCAACTTTGAAATTGGCGGTTGGTTTTTCGATTTATCGGATTTTAGGAGTTACTAAGCTTTCTCGGGAGCAAGTTTCTATAAACTTTGCTGTGTAAACGTCCGGGTGGTTTCTATTCGAGAGAAGTTTTACGGAGTTGGTAAAAATAAACACAGAATTCGAAGAAAACACTTAATTTATTTCATTTTGGGAAAACATCGGCAACACTTTTAAAACACACGGCAGGTAATGACAACACAAGGAGAAACTAATCTTCATTTACATTCGAGAGCGGAGGAAAATAAAAACAATGTTTTGATTTGGGCGGCCAATGGATTCGACATATGAAAAAAGGTTTCAACGAAAATATTAATAAAGGATTTAGTTGCAATTTTAAAACGGTACACTTTAATCGGAATTAACTTAAATTATGAAAAGCAATACAAACACCTGCCATTACTATTAATTAAATCAACTAATTACATCAACACGAGACCCTTTATTGATTGATTGATCAATCACTTATTATTGATTGATTCTGAAAATTATTCTAAATATTTATAAATGGAAATACGGAAAAAAGAATTAAAGCATAAAAAAACGGAGAGACGCAGAGGAAGAGAAAGCAAGAAAAATACTATGGTGCTAATAAGTAGGCTGTACTAAAGTAAACGGTTATGACCTAGTAAAATAAACCTTTCGACCGCTCGATTAGGCAGGATCTCCTAGCGAACACCAGCGAGAATTAAAGAGGTTCCTAGCCAAGGGCGTCGCCAAGGGGGGGGCAGGGAGGGGCAGCTGCCCCCCTAGAGGTTCTAAAAAAGTTGCCAAATATAATGCAACCAAAGTCCTAAGTATTTGAGTTGATTTGCTTGAAGTTCAAGCCTTGAAAACCCATGGAAACTTACAAGATTTTAATAATAAAGTGGTCGAGAAGTTTACAATGAATCCCCGAAAATTATATTTTAATTAACCTAATATAAACAAACAACGACCATTATAATATTAAAATCTGATAATTAAAAAAAAATACGCTGTACGCTGTACACTTATTCAAATTCAAACTCCTTTTTATTCTATTTTTCTAATAAATGTTATTATAACTTATTTACAAGTTTTTTATTGCATAGTAAAGAGCTCGTGCTCGTGTAGCTTTACACATTGGACTCTGTACTGTCACAGAATACCTACAATTCATACCTACTTTACCTACTATTCATACCTACTTTTCTCATTCATAGAGAATGAGAAAAGTATGAATTGTAGTATGTAAAGTCAACTTGCCCCCCCCCCTGCGCCATCGGCTGGCGACGCCCTTGTTCCTAGCTGCATTATATTCAGTCGGCGGAGATTGAAATGAAACGGTAAGTTTTTACCGTTGATCAGTTCGATATGACGGGAAGTTACGACCTCATCTTTGGCCGTTTTACCTAAAGCTACCATGCAAATGGTCCACGGTAGAAAGTATGGTCAGTACTTTCCCCCATGTAACTAATGTTTCGTTCAATCACAGTTCTACGCTTATGATTTAATAGTCTCGGCTGTGAATATCTACCCAAGAAATGTAATACAATGCATGTTTGATTACCTAACCATGATTCCTAACTGTTATCGAAAATGAACGTCGTTACAAGTGGAAGAACTGAACAACGGAAGTTCAACTAAATCATGTCTGTGGAACGGTTATTTAGTTTTCAAGATTCAATAAAACATATTAAAAATTTGTGGACCTTTACACAACATAACTAACAATTTTTCAGAAAAATATATAAATATCTTTTAAAAAAAAACAACCTAATTGTGTAATAGCGTCACTTGTCCCTTAAATGACCCTTAAATGAATTGTTACGGCCGATTTAAAATTTATTCTGAACACCTAATGGGAGTTGTATGTGTGCGTCTGCAGCTGACAATCCATAGCATAAATATAAATTTCGTTTCATAAAGTATCAACAATGGATTGGACATGTCTCGTATGATCGAGCATTACTTTCCACTGTAACTAATTATTTAAAAAAGGCTATTTGCAACGTATTCAACATGAGTAAAATTGGTTACCATTTTCAAAGGTAAATATAATAAATTGCATTATATGATAAATTTACACCTTATCTACAACTGTTTATAACTTATAAGTTTAAAATCAACAATCCGAGATCAATACCGTTACCATAAGTAACATGTACAGAAAATTCAAACAAAACGATGCACATCATAGTTAATGACGTATATATCGTCGATGATCACCAACTAGATATAGCCGCAGTACGCCAGGATTTACAGTTCAATCAAGACAATTCTGATATGACGTCATTTATGGAGAGACTAACACTGTTGTCCAGGTAATGTGATCGACTTTTCTTAAGGTCAATGACCTGGCTTCTTACTTTTTTGGCACATTAAGTACATACGTATTGTAATGTAAACCATCTATCGGATGCGTCATCCCATTTAATATATAAAGAAACAGACAACACCGCCCACTATTCCGAACTGAAATAAACGCGCGAATTTGAATATGCATATAACAGTGGTCTGCCTACGTCTCACTACAGTTGGTACATATATGACGTCACGGGCCACGAGATACCAGATTTATTTTGAATGAACTGTAGATATGTCGTGTATATTTTAAATTTGTTTAGTGTTTAGCTAGTGCATGTCTCGGTTCTCTTCATTCAAATTTACTTTTAATTATTTTCTCTTCTTTTAAAATAGTTCTATTGAATTCGTCGACATATTATGTAGTTTCACCAATACGCGACACATCTAAGTGCCTTATATAATATGTACATAAATGAATTTTACTATGAATTTAAGATAAGAGTGGAGTAGTACTACTCCACTCTCGAATTACTCCACTCTAATACCCCGTGATTATTATTTTTCCGCGAATTATAATGAATACAATCGTTACATATCAAAACTGTCATATTCAAGGAAACTATATTTGATAACTAGAGCAAATATATTACAGGTTCTGCTTTCGATTTTTTTCATAGCTCAACATCTTTATTTATGTTGTACATTTTAATCAGAACGTCTCAAATCGTGTTGATATTGCGTAGAACGATACACATACAATACATACAACAAATTTTCGATCCTTTATCCTTATTACAACGTACAAAATTCAAACAATTTCACTTTCTCTTAGCAAATTCCCCTCGAGATCCCTTTTCATCGATTTGAGCCGGAGTTTACAGCAGACAACTCGATTAACATTATCTGTTGAAATAACGGGAATAGTTCTCGATTTACGATTCGTAAATTAAAGCGAATCGACCGGACTCTAACTTCGACGTTTTCTCCTCGCTCTGGTTAAAAGGGGGATTGTTTAAAAGTTTAATCGTTAAACACGCAGTCATCGAGTAAATCGAGCAGTAATAGCCTTTGATTTTATCAATTTTGAAATATGAGCTCGCGACCCTACACATGGGAACAAGTGCGACATATTCAATGATGCGAGGATAATCAATCAAGCTTTTCTATAGTAAATGAGTGTCTGCAGAAACTGGAGCGGTTAAACTGCGTTTTTGCTATTATGATTAATTGTTACTTTATATTCCCGCCCGTTAGAATTTCGCGGTAATTTACTCCCCCGGGGACATTTTTCCAATCCAACTGAAACCGTAAAAATTAGAAACATTTATAGTCTTCAGCTTCACTTACATTTTAGAAAAACGCGCCTGCTACGAAACTTATTACCCGAAATTCAAATCTTTTCTATTACAAAACGATTCTGCAATTTTTTCATGCTAACTTGGTATCGGGCCACTATAGCCGCAGCGGTATTCAATATATCGGATGGACGTGTATAGTGTTTTTATTCTTTCTTTTTCCCTCTTGATAAAGTGGAAGAATGCAACCTCTTGCAAAGTTGAAAGTGTTTTGAATACTTCAAAAGATCTCGGCACATCTTCCCTATCCATTCTGAGTTCTTTCGACACTATATCCTGGAACAGAAAATAGAAATTCGGACCCGCATGAAATATACGACGTGAATGATATATGTACGTAGTATGAATGTATATTCTTTTACTTACGAATTGGTAGCTTGTGGTCTGTTTTATTAATTTTTAAGATATAGTAAAATATTTTGAAATCCTAAAGAATAGATTTAAACAACTGTTACACCATCTAAATGGAAGAACAAAGAAATGGTGATGTCACGTAAATTTGTATAGAAAGGTAATCATTGAATTTGTACGTGTAAGGTGAGTACTCAGGAAGGAAACTTGTTGAACTAATTGATATTTGCTCAAACACTTTGATGCTTCGAGTCGCATTTTAAACATTCACTCAAAAGTGATTCAACACCCGCGTTATTGAAATAGAATCAATTTTCAATTTTTGTTCCTTAACTCCTCCCGAGATGCTTTCTCCCTTCTCTGATCTAGCTTGCAGGACGAAAATGTTATCGTACAAAAATTAATTACTTTAGAATATTATGACTAAATGATTAACTAGTTTCACAAATAATATGCAATATCTGCTAAATTAATTTTAATGTATCAATGAGTTTATCCAACGGATTCTGTAGATACAATCAGCTGAATTTATGACCATACAAAGAACTATATATTGCGAAGAACTGGTTACAAAATTACAAAAATTCGAGGCAAGGCATACGAACTCTATATTTAAATTAGGATTAGCTAATAATCCTACAGCCTGAAGAGTCGCCTCGTTCAGTCAACCTAGAAAACTCTGGTCTGGCTCTGGTGGGCAATCATCAATATATGAGCAATTTTTTCTTGGGTAACTCCACAGTTATTTGCTTAGATGTTACTAACGCTCTATTACAGCACAATCGTACCACGTCTCCCTATCCAGTTCGGAATCTAGTTAGTCTAGACTATACCCTTCTTGGGAGATATCGAGTCATGGTCATTCCGCAATTTAGATTAGTAATGAGTGGTGGTAATTTCATAGGCTGGAATTGCAAGACTAGCTGTCCATTTTTTAATGGTCTTCTCTTAGCTGGTCGTCCAGCCCCATGAGGAACATGGTGATTCAAGTTAACCCCGAGGAGGTTGTGCAGATCGCCCTGCACTGATAGAGACATTCTTTTGTAAATTTTTGTGAGATCCATAAAATATATAGCTTTACAGCGTTAACAATGTAAATACGTATAATTCTATAACTATAATAAAAGAATCTCAAGAATATTCCGTAATCCCATGTATGAATCCAAGTGTTTTTTCTGATATCGGGTATGTGAAACACGATCAAGATAATTCAGTCATTTAACACTTGTGGATAATCTTGTACCCATCGGAGCATTAACAATTTTTAATTCAAAACCTTTCGTTCTGTCCTGTGTCACTTCGCTTCTTCAAATTCTTCTATATGTTGCATACACAAAATACAACAAACCAATTTGGTATGTGTTCCCAATCTAGTACGAGTCTTGACTCTGCAATTTCTCATGCAAGCTCTTCTTTTTATAAATTAGGTGGGATAGACCCTTCCCCACGGGAGAAGATTCATGATCCCTTTTTTTTTTTTTTTTTTTTGGTAGCGAGGGGGAAACCTTCAAAAGGCGATGGACCCGGTAGGTGCGCCGGGCCCAACAGTGTGGGATTTTTACCTCACTAAAACCCCCTCTCCAGGTTTAAAGGGACGAGTGCATCCGCCCGGGGGCTGGCACTCGATCGGGAAAGGTTTGGTCTTGGCGCCGTGAGGCAGGATGTGGTTGTTGGATCGGGCGTGCGATTCCAACTACTTCATGGATGAATATATGAACGTGGCTGCAATGTTCGAGTGATTTTGATGTCTAGGTGGGTTTAGGTTGAATGTGTATGTGTGTGTGTGTGTGTGTGTGTGTGTGGTTTGGATATCTGGTTAGCTAGTGAGTTGGAGTTTGGGACGTTTGTGTGGTCGAATGACGTCTGGGTCGGGGTCGTAGTCAGAGGCTTTGCGGATGAGTGGATTTTCGTGTGTGCTGATTTGTTGAAAAAGTTTTGTGGCGCGTGATTTGATGAATGTGGTAAGTGGTGTATGTTTTAGTTCGTGTTGTATCTGTGCGTTGGAGATGAACCATGGGATGTCTAATGATTGTCTAATGATGCGGTTTTCTAGTATTTCTAGTGGTTTGATGTGTGTGGCGGCGGCGTACCCCCACGCCGTGGAGGCGTAGGTTATGGTGGGTCTGATAATGGATTTAATGAGTGTAAGTTTGTTCTGTAATGAGAGATGGCTTTTTCTGTTAATGAGTGGGTGAAGCAGTGATCTTATGGCGTTGGCTTTTTGTTTTGCGTATTGTGTGTGTCTTTTCCAGGTTAATTTTGGATCGAGATATACCCCCAAGTACTTTACTTCGTCACTCCAGGGTATGTCGTGTCCGTTGATGTGGATGTGTGAGTGTGGTTGTTTGTGTTTGCGGTTTATGAGTATGGCTTGTGTTTTGTCAATGTTAAGTGTTATTTTCCAGTTAGTGCAAAAGTCAATTAAGTCGTCAGTTGCTTGCTGTAGTTTGCGAGTTACGATGTGTGGTTGCCAAGATTGTGCGGTGAGTGCGGTGTCGTCTGCGTAGAGGGATAAGGTGACGTCTGTGTGTTTTGGAATGTCATGTATGTATATGTTAAACAGGTGTGGTGATAGCACGGCGCCCTGGGGGACACCGGCTTCGAGTCTACGTGATGATGATAATGTGTGATTAGTTCGTACTCTGATTGATCTGTTGCGGAGGTATGAGTTGATGAGTCGGATGTAGGTGATGGGGTATTTTAATTGGGTCATTTTGTGTAACAGGCCGTCGTGCCAGACCTTATCGAAGGCTTTTTCGATGTCGAATAGCACGACGCCTGTCACACGATTTCTGTTGAAGCCGTCTGTTATTTGTTCAGTGAGTCTGATGAGTTGGAGTTCTGCGCTATGGTGTGATCTGAAACCGAATTGTTCGTTGGGGATTGCATGCAAGTCGTCTGTGATGGAGCGGAGTCTGTCCAGGATGGGGATTTCGATGATTTTTGAGATGGATGAAAGTAGGCTGATGGGACGGTAGTTTTGGGGTAGGGTGTGGTCTTTACCGGGTTTGGGGATCATGATGACTGTGGCCTCTTTCCATCGGGACGGAAAGTGGCACAGTCGAATGATGGCGTTTGCGATGGCGGTGATGGTGGCTATCCCTCTACGCGGAAGAAGTTTTAATGTTTTGTTGGTAATGGTGTCGGGGCCGGGTGATTTGCGGTTTTTTAGTGTGCGGATGATGTTGTGTATTTCTGTGGGTGTGACTGGTGTGAATGGGCTTGTTGTCGTGTTACGTCGGATGTGTCGTGTGTTTTCGTAGACCGCCTCCTCATGGTCGGGGTCGATGTCGTGATTTTCGAGGAGACGGCTGTTGTGTTCGTATGCTGAAGCAAAAGCTTCAGCTTTGTCAAAGTCTGAGTATTTGAGTCCGTCGGTAGAGTGTATAGGGGGTGTGTGTGATTTTGGCGACCGGAGCGCTTTCGCCATTTTCCATACGGAGTTGTCGTTGGTGTTGAGTGACTGTAATTTGGTGTGCCATTGTGTGTTGTGATGTGTGTGTAATTGTGTTTTAAGTTCTCGATTGAGGTCATTGTATTGTCGTTTGTGTGTCGGGTTTCGTGTGTGCTGGTATGTGCGTTTTGCTTGGTTACGTGTGGTGATGAGGCGTTGTATGTGTGGTGGAAGTCTTGTGGTTTTTGGCGTGTTGTGAGAGGATTTGGTGAAGGTGCAAAGTTCTACAGCGGCGCGGATGTCGTTTTCAAATTTAGAGACAGCTTTTTCAAGCGTCTTTTTGGTGGTAATTCTGGGGACAGGACTGAGGATGCTTTGGAGAGTTTTGGGGAGGTCTTTCCAGTTTACTGTTTTAGGGGGGGGAGTGTTATAGATGTTTGGGTCTTGGAGAATGAGGATGACTGGTTGATGAGCGCAGGGGCCTTGTTGGATTGCGTATGTGTTGTGATGTAATGTGATGTTGGATAGGATCGCAATGTCTAGGACATCTGGGAGGTGATTTGGGTTTTCTGGGTAGTGTGTTGGGTGTGTTGGTGCGGTGATTATGTAGCCGAGTTGTTGTGTAATGTTGTGAAGTTTTGTGCCGTTTGTGTTACGTCGTCTGCTGTGCCAGTTAGGGTGTTTACAGTTAAGGTCTCCTAGGGTTATTGTGCTTTGTTGTGTGTCAGTTAATGTACGTATGTCTTGGTCAGTGATGGGCGATTTTGGGGCTTTGTATGCGGAATGAATTGTGATATGTCCGCGGTGTTTCGTGTGAATTGTGAGTGATGTAGTGTGGATGTGTTGTGTTTGGTGGTTTGGGCCGAGATGGTGTTTTAGGTGATTTTTAATGAGTATGGCAGTGGAATGGTGCGTGTTCGTGTTTATGTCTGTTCTGTATACGGTGTAGTTTGCGAGTGAGAATTTGTGTGCGGTTGAGAGTCTTGTCTCTTGTATTGCGGCTATGTCTATGTTGTGTGTATTTAGTATGTGTTCAAGTTCTCGTTTAATGTTGGTTAGTCCGTTTACGTTCCAGGTCAAAAGTCTAAGGGGGGTGGTATGTGGGGAGTTATTCATGGAGGAGGCGTCTAATGTGGTCGAGTTGTTGGGTCATGGCGTGGAATATGGACATGATTGTGTTGCGGTCGGGATTATCGGAGGTTTTGGGTGGTGATTTGACGATGTTGGCGTATGATGTATGTGATGTTTGTGGTGTGGAGCGTTGTGGAATGATTTGAGTGGTCTGCGGTTTATTAAGTTTCGGAAATTTAGGACATCCCCTGTAACTGGCTGGGTGTTTTCCATGACAGTTAGCGCAGGTTGCGTCCGTGACGGTTGGTTTTGAACATGAGTGAGATTCATGATCCTGACCGCACTTAACGCACTTAGGCCCTGCCTGACAATTGGCCTGCGTATGCCAGAATTTCTGGCATCGGTGACATTGTGGAACCATATTAGGTTTGTTTCGCGTTTCTACGCGGATCTTGAGGTCGTTAAGGGCGGTCAGATCATAGATGGCTGTTTCATTGGATGGGAGTGAAGCTGATATGAGAGGGGTGTCGAGTTTGGTGCGGAATGATTTTATGCGGGCAATGTTCTTGGGGTGGAACCCGAGGTCTTCGAGTTCCAGGGTGATATCCCTAATGTTAGTGTTAATAGGGAGTCCGCGGATGACGATGTGGATGTTTTGGTCTTCGGGAAGGGTGAATGTGTGAGCGTCGAGTTTGTTTTCTTTCAGGATTTTTGTTAGTTTTCGGTGGTTTTCTGTGTCTGATGGGATGATGCGAACGCCTTGTGGGGTGATTTTAGCATGCGTGAAGTGGGCTTGGTGGGTGCGAAATAGTTTCGATGCGTCTGACCATTTGTTGGTGTCGTGTAGGTATATAGGAGGGGGTTTATTGTTGGGATTGGGATGGGTTGGTTGTTGTGTTTTATGTTGAGTACTGTTGTGATGGTTGTTGACATGTTGTGGTTTGTTATGGGTGCGTTGTTGTGGTTTAGGGGTTTGTTGTTTTTGTCTTTTAGCTTCGTGTACGGCGGGAGTGATTTGCGTGGTGGGTTCGTCGGTGTCCATGTCGTTAAGTATGTCGAATTTGTTGTGAATGTCTACTGTGTTGGTAAGTGGCTGAGGGCTGGCATGGCGTTTAATGAGTTTTTGTGAGTTGTTAGTAGCGCTGAATTGTTTCGTTAAATGTTCGATCTGTTGTTGCAGTTTTTCTATTTGTTCAGTAAGTTTGTTGATTGTTAGGGCTTGTTGCTTGATGATGGCAAATGGGTCTTGTGTGGTGGTGGACATTATGTGTGTGTGTGTGTGTGTGTGTGTGTGGTGATGTGATTTGTGAGTTTGTGTGTGTTGAGTGGGTGAGAATGCAAGGGTGCGTGGGATCTTACCTGTTCTTCTTGGACTGCTGGGCTCGAGCGAGTCCGGTTCAGAGCGAGGGAGCCCTGTATGGGGGCACGAGGGTTAAGGAGGGGACCGTAGTCCGCAACCTTGCCCTCCCTTGCTTCCCTCGCCTAGAACCGCAGAAAACGCTTTACTGCGCTGCTGATGAATTTCTTCAACGTCCGTTCTTCTTGGAAATCACAATTACGCGGTACGTGTATTTGTCCTTTCAAGGCGTTCTGAGAAGAACGTCCTTAATGACGGGTCGTTTGCGCGGCGGACGGGTAAATCGTTCTCGGGGTCGGGTCGCTACCTGTGGCCGGGGTCGCAGGTAGGAACGTATCTCGGAGACGACTGCTCTCGTCGCGAACTGGCACTGAACTACTTGTGTAAAGTACTACTGTGTGTTGTCTAGGTCGCGCGAAAAAGTTGGGTTTTTCATGATCCCGCTTCATCCAATTTTTTCTTATTTCCGTTTCCACATGTTACTCCGAGGGTGTGGTCTGCTTAAAGATTTCTAAAGTATTTGCTCGTTGTGGGATTTTTCTCCGAAATACTATCGTAAAGTTTCACGTAATTAACTTGTGTGTTTGGACAGTTAATCTTCCATAGGATGAAAGTTAAGTTGTAGACAAAGAGGCAATACGGCAAAGGCAAGCTGTACAGTTGGGAAATGACTGTTTTAAATAAAATTAACGTTGAAACTTGCGGAGTAAAGATGGATGTGTACATATACAGAAATTTATCATGCGATTCCAATGTTACCAATTCAAATTCTAATTTATGGACAATCGTCCCTTTAGAAATGTCATCCGGTAATAATAAATCTTTCTGGCCTAGAAGATTTACCTCCTTTTCGACTTCCCATCCTAATCTACCGGCTGAAACTCGGGCAAATCGTTTCAAATTTTTTCCGACTTCAGAGATATTTTCATTACATCATTTTCAGCGGAATATTTCGTTTCACAATTTAAATAAAAAAATTAATTTAAGTGAAATAATTTTGAAAAATAACGTGGTATTTTTACGGTAGAAGGTGCCCATCTAGCCGCCTGTTTAATTTACTTTATTTGCTAGATCTTCCCGGATGCAAATAACCTGTCAAATTTACTTCGTGTTACTGTCAATTCTTATCAAGTGCCATCCTGGGGACTTGGGTTTTTGGCATGACTCCCCTATAGTGCGCGGTCGCCTTTTTCGTGTTGTCGACGTTTAAAATGCGAAAGTACGAGAGTAAGGGAGAAGAGCAGGGCACGAGAGAAGGGCAAATTTTTCTCTCCCCCTCTCTGCTTGTCATTTTTTTTTTTCGAATGGAGAGGCTCTCGCGGAAATGTTTATGTGGACAGTAACACGGAGTTAGAAAATAAACCCGGACATGTAACAGATTTCCGTAGTGCTCTTTAAAAAAAGAATGTGATATAGAAGGGACCTGAATTGGATTACAAATGGGATCCCAACAAAAGTGAGTACAAGTTAAGGTTTGACCAAAAGCGAAAGTAATCAGAGTTTTGCATATTACAGATTCTGTTGCTTTTTAAAAAACGTTAATGCGAGGTTATTGTTTGGATTTACAAAACACGTTTTTCAATTTCAAACAAATCAAAGGCTCTTCTGTGGTTTCAATACAAAAATATTTGTTTAAAATACAATAAAACATGTCAAATATACTTCTATAGAACAGACATCTCTGTATTACAGACATTTCCTATTTATACTATCTCTAAAATAAACAACAGATCAAAAATTCAAGGTACTACACATATCTGTAATTTTAATTTAGTCCGGTAATAAGGAGGAACTCGAGCAATAAATCATCCCCAATCCATTTTTGCGTACTAAAGATTATCATTAATTTATAGAGCATCGATTGGGTAGTTAATGATTCATTCGGCTGGAACTGCCACTCGAAAATGTCAACTCCTTAGTTAAGTGAAATCCCGAAAGTGTAAAAAAGTTTCAAATAATTCAAATCAAAATTAACAAATGAAAGATGAAAAACATATTATTCATGATAAAAATAATCAAGTAAAACGGAAAGAAAATTTTTTAGAGCTTCTCTTTAAGAAAATGATTCACAATTATAATATAACCAATTAAATAAAATTCATTTAAACATTTTTACAGACGTATACAGTTATAGCAAGAGAAACTATTATGACTTCGACCATTATCTCCAATATTTAATATCTCTAAATAGATAATATTTACTTCGATATTCGATTCTGCGAAATAATTATTAACAAAATTTGCACAGTCAAGGTCATGTTTATTGATTTTGTGGGATTGATATTTACAGTAATGGAGCGAAAGGTTTTCATGTTTCTTCAAACCAACGCTTTACTTATAAGGTCAAAATGATCCCCAATATAACAAACATTATTATTTATTAATGGTATTTAAAACCTTATAATGTGTTGACAACGATTGTAAAATATGTAATATTTATGATTGATGCAATCATGAAATGTTACAATAAAACACATTTTCATAGATTAAATATTTTATGGAAAACGCAATCATAAATTTGAAGAAAGTGTACTACGTCTTGAACGAATGTCAAATGTCATTAACTCATTTGAGGAAAGTAAAGATTTGTGTAGAGAATTTGTGTTTTTAAAACGCGATGCTCAGAAGCAAATAAAGTGCTAGTAAGGCCAACATAGCCATCGGAATTATTTGATTTGATGTTAGGGAGCTGATTTAGCATGACGTATACCAAAGCGCTTCACAAGGCGTGGTTTCGTTTTAGGTCCATTGTTACATAACACTGGAAAGGTTGCGCAAAAACATAGAATTGCAAATTCAAGAATTTGTGCTTCAGTAAATCAAAATCGCTGTATCACACTTTCAGCTCGTACTGTATGAATAGTGCTCTTTACATATAAAATGCTAAATCGAAGGTTTTCAGTACAAGATCTGCAATACTATAGGAGATAAATCGGATACAGCCAAAGACAACTCTAAGAGCGCCGGTTTTGTACCTGTTTTAAACGATCCTAAAAACTTGGGATTAATGAAAACCATCCAGATTTTTGGTGCCAGTGCCTTTAGTGTGAATAAATTAAACTGTTCAAAAATTATAACACGTTTTTTGAAATTTATTTACTTCTTCAACCCAAGGAATCACCATACGAAATTTAATGTCGAAACATTTTGGATATTAATACAACTCGATTCATATTTAACAATTTTATAATATTAGCTGTATACAGTTGGTTAAAATTGTCAGTCCGTCAGTAATAACATAAATGAAAATAATACGGGGTAAATATTGATGAAATACTGCATTGCCGTTGTAACCCAATCTACATAGGACCAATATAAAAACACTTCTATTTGGGACGAGGCGAGTTTACGAAACATGTGCATTGTCGAAAAAATTGGTCGAATATTTCAAAATTGTTTTTAATTATATTAACACGCCCTTATTATGAACAGATTTAACTTTCCCACCGTTGTCTGCTTTAGAGGGGTTTTGTAATATATTTTACGTTGAAAAAGCAGAAATATTATTTAATGTTTTTGAAACTCGCCCTATACCGCAATCGATCCTGAATTATGAACTTTAAAATGATGTTATTTACATAAGGCACGAAGTAAACATGCCTTCGGTAAATTGGTGTCGGGAGTACGCAGGCCCGAAGTACTGCGTCAATTTTTAGCATAATCAAGACATATTGTATGTGTGTGCTGTTGTATAATTCAAAACTAATCCGGAAAAGTTAATTATTCATTTACATGAACTAGAATTCAAAATTACGAAATCCCTTTGCGCGGAGCGGCGGCGAACTGCCTCTAGTCGTACAAAGAGAAAAGCAATTTGTCTAGACAACCCCCTCAATATACACACACAGAATGAATACGACACCAACACGTTATCCTTCCGGTCGTATCGAACAGACATTCCTCCTCTCGTATGGGCCAAATGTGATACGCACATGTACACGTACCCTGCGAATTGGCATGGGGGCGGCGCGGCGGGCATCATCGCCACCACCGGCTATCTGAACAAAAGCGTCCTAATAGTGAATGCATAATTGCCTGAAATTAACAGTTGTTGCAATTCGGTGAACGATCAATTCAATCACTCGACCGACAGTGTAGGTCTCGGGAGGGGTTTTGAGACGTCTGAACGTATAATACCAGGGTGGATCAAATGTACGCCGAATTTATTCAAAAAATATATTTATTGAAAAATAAGAAGCAAATTTTTATTGCACTACGTAGTCTTCTGCTTCAGAAATACATTTGTCTCAAAATATATTATTGCAAATTTAACACATTTTTAGTTTTTGACAATTTTGTTTAGATGAATTAGAAGTCAATTCAGAGACTGCAATTAGCACAAAAATTAAGTATTTCCAAAAAATTTTAGGATGTAGAAGTTCTCAAATCTACTGTATATGCTCCAATTTATTCCAAGAATAATCAAATTGTTCTTGTTTGAAGAAACGCTCGATCAAACATTACAATATTTTATTGTAATTATTGTGATACTTCATGTGATAATAGTATCATCACAAATTTTGCAAGTTTAAACTTAGGGTAATGAAGTAGCCGACTAGGAAAGAATAAACCAAACAAACCCCGAAACTCAAGGTGTCATGAGACCCGTGCCAAGTAACGAATGGCCGTGTGTGAATTAATCTTGAACCGAGCTTCCAGAATACCTGGAATCTTCTCGAGTAAATAGCCTTAGCGGAGGTACGAGCGTAATACTGCCCCCGCCCGGATTGTTATTCCGACCCATATCGTGGGAACAACATGGACGTTGACAAATTTAACAAACCTAAACATGACATGACAACATGACAACTCAGATGACGTTGAAACCCTCACCCCTCATAATGAAATAGAAAGTCCCCTACTAGGTACAGATACCGTGATGGAAAACAGGAGAGAGCATTGCAATTAACCTAGCGAAAAAATGGGGTGCTACACCGGAAAGAAAAAAACAACTCGGGGTATAAGGTCGAAAAAACTATATGAAGAGTACAGAGTCCTTAATGAACACTCTAAATCGGAAATTAATAGAAATGCAAAACACCTTTGAAAATAAAGACCCCGACGAGAGAGCTCCCTCCGAGAAAGGAAACTAGGAGACACAGGTGAGAAAAAATATCGAAGATACAACAGCATACAAGAGAGACACCAGGAAAATGGGAACTCAGGCCGAAGCTTTCGCCTGAGTTCCAAACTAAAAACGACATAAACTACAGTCACTCAAGGATACAAAGAAGTCCAGGGATTTAATCACAGTACTGGGTGAGGAATGGGACGTCAAGATATATGCAAAAACAAAAGTGATTGTGAAATCCCCTTCAAATAAGGACAGAGACCGTAAAAGTCGTATTTACGGAACGAAACGACCAAAGCAAAAATGGAAAAAAAGTATTCAGAAGCTATATAAAACCAGAATCATGGAGTGCATCAGCAGTGCACTATTACAAAAACTGGTGACCAGAGTAGCTGCTTCCAACAGAATATCGTAGAAGTCAAATTAAAGGGGGAAGTAAGTAACTTGTGGGAAAAGCTTGTCTCCTAAAAGAGGAGACATGGGAGGTACATGTGCCTGACAATACTTTATTTGGAATTCCTGAGCAATTACGGACTAAGGAAAATTGCGGAGACGGTATGCCACGAATCGGAGCCACCACTAAAAATATATACCAATGAAAGACAAGAAATACCTGCGAGGATGCCAGGGATGAGTAAGACACACAACCTGAATATTAATTAAACAGGAGCATTCTATAACGAATTGCTTAGTAATGTGCAAAACAAAATCAGGGCGCAAGGTGGCACGGATTCCGTTAGGGAAATTAGGGATTCTGATTGTTACGGACCCAGATAAGGAGGTTGAAATAATTATAAAAGAGCCGAAAGCAAGGGCTCCTGCTGAGATGACGATAAATTAACTGGCACCTAAACCTGAACCGGCCACATTTCTGATGAAATGGTTGACTATTGAAACCACCAAAGAAAAAATTGTAGAATCTTTAAAGCGGAAAAGTGAGGAAAAGAGAGGATGCCCTATGCTAACGATAGATTGACGACTACCATCAGGGTATCTGGCAAGGAAGCGGAAACCTTCCTATAGGAGAGTGCAATAAGAACTGGATTGGCCAGGTGTAAGGTTGACAG
The DNA here is from genome assembly GCA_963576515.1 of Cryptocephalus primarius. Taxonomy (NCBI): domain Eukaryota; kingdom Metazoa; phylum Arthropoda; class Insecta; order Coleoptera; family Chrysomelidae; genus Cryptocephalus; species Cryptocephalus primarius. Next base: position 2,458,461 of record OY754939.1, on the reverse strand, counting down.
AAGGTGTGTTGGTGTTACACCGGTCTTACAAGGGTGTTGGGGCTATGGACACCGAGTTATGGAGGACCAGACAGAGCTGGCTCGTCAAAAACTAGGCACCAGTGAGCACCTATTGAACGACTAACAATCAGGAGCATTGCCCCTTATGTAAAGAAATAGGACCCATAGAGGAAACGGGCTTGATGCAAGGCCTTCCAAATGGCTGTGCAAAAACAACGGAATGCAAATAGAGTTCGCAGGGAAATAATGCCCGGTATAGAAATTGATAACTGTGATACAAGTGAGCCCAGTAAACCATGTGAATATATGTCCGTGGTGACCTATACTGTGATTCTAATAACTGTGATAATGTGCGTGAAAGTCCTTAAACATTTTATTCTTTTATATTAGTTATCCATTTTCTTCGTTTTATCCTTCATATTTATGTTTGTTGTCAATTTTCTTTATTGCGTATTTTATGAATTTGCATATTGTATGACATCACTCCTGCGCTTACTCGAGTGCTTGTGGAAGTTTTGCTTGCTTATTTGCTTATGGCTGCTGATTCGCGATTTGAAATAAATTCTGATACGAACGCGTGTTGTAGGAAACACCTCCAGGCTGTAAATAAACATGAATTTTACGATTCTACAAGCTAACCTGGGTCCTATGTTGCTCATGACGTGAGTTGCAAGCGGAGTTTAAAAGCAGATTATAAGCAAATGGTCAAACCATGAGATAATGAGATACAAAATGGACATGAGTATGTATTAGTGTTTGGCGACTATATACTGGCAACATCTAGAGCGTTTAGGGTTGCTTTAATAAGGTCTACAGCAACACAGGTACAGAAATTAACAACACTGATAATTTGCTGCTGGTCTAATCAAGAATTTATTTTAGGAATCATGAAATTTAAAGATGAAGACTGCAAATCTTACTGAACTTATAACTAAAGTCGTTCTGTTATTAAGATTACATTTTTATAGACAATCTCTGATGTTAAAATGATTTCATTTCTATTTTCATCACTATGTAGAAATATTTTGTTTGAATTTCGCTTTCTCCGTTATTTGTTGGTAACATTGCGTGAAATAGAAATGGCACTTATTCGTTCATTCAGAAATACTTGCGAGCTTCATTTTTTACTGGATGGTTTATTGAAAACCTTCTCACCTGAATCTGGGCTTTTACATAAAAAAGGAACCACGGAGTTTCGGGTAAAAGGGTTTCGGGTTTCGGGAGGTTCGGGGCAATGCTAAAATTGCCAGCAAGAAATTAATCGCAGTTGATTTGCGCTGGCCCGAAACCAGTGATAGCAACTTCCTGTAAATACAGACTATCGCTTATTAAAATGCCACAAATTATTTTCCGCTACGTTCCGTCTAAAATTCATAAAACCCAACAAGTACACAAGCGCCCGCCAGTCAGTATGTCCGATCGTAAAACATGAGAGAATATTTCCCAGGGGGAATTTTCCTGTCCCCTCCCCCTCTTCCGTCATGTTCTACTGCATTAGACCGACCGTAAACCATAAACCTTTCCTGTAATGTCGTTCAGGGGCATAATTCCTATTGGATATCATGAGAAGAGGACCACTACAAAAAAGTAACCGATCGGGATTGATGAGCCGAAAAATTACGGTAAAGTCGTTCCCGGCTGTTGTGTTTAAAGACACCGGGAATTTGTTTAAGCTTCGAACTTTATGCGTTCAATTTTAAAAAGCGAAAGAGTAATTCAATCATGCAAACCTCTAGGTGTATAGTTTGGGTCTTAAACTAAATTCTCGACAACTTTTAGATACCTATCCAACTATATTAGAACACCCTGTGTAGTATTTCTAGAACATACAAATTCAAAGTTTGCCAGACAAACAAACTCAATACTAATTCTAAATATGTTTTGTATTAACCATTAAACCCTAAACTAACATTCGAAATCAAAGTTATTTATTATCTTCAAACCGCTTTACGAACTCTAATTCAACATTCAAAATCAAACTATTTTTATTTTCTTCTAAATAATAAAAGTCACTCTGCGACACTTAGAATAATAATTAAAGTCTCGCTTAGATCACCCATCTTGCTCGACTTTCATGTAAACAATATAATGTAAACGAACCCCTACCGGTTTCGTTAGAAATCTTGAAAGGATACTTCTCAATTATCCGCCTTCTTAACGATTCGCCTTCTTTAATCAGTTCTCGATCCGGACAACCGCGTTCGCGCACTTGTAATATGATTGTAGTCAATCAGTAATAAAGTCAAGTCAAGTCAAGTAATAAAGTTAAGGTAAGCAATAGTCGACCGTCCCTTCGCTTTTCCATCTTGACAAACTGTAAAACCTTCGCCCGTTACCAATCGTGTCGGAATACACGTATGAAAATACTTCCTGGTGTCAGTTTTAAACTAAGCGACATAATAAAACTTATTAATTTCCTATAATGTTTGCATGACATGAACCTAGATTGATAAATAATTTTAATTGAAAGTACTCAGTAATACCTACCTACTTCTGGTAATTTCCCCCCTTAATTTGAACGTCTATTACGCTAGAATGTCCATTTTACAGTTTCTTTATCGGACCTACCCCACAAATTGTTAATTTGTAATATTACGCCAGCATAGCCACCCCTGTACATCCTGAATGCAATAGGATATTGATAAGGTTCAGGTAACATATTTTGTCCCTAATTTGTGGTTTTATGGCTATCGTTAGCGAATCCCTTAAAAACTACTATTTCGAAATTTACCCCGAAAAAATTAGAGGAAATAGCATGAGGAAAAATAGATTTTAAGTAAAGAACTGGCATATGGTATGCTGACAAAAGAGTAGATATATATTCAAAATATACGATAAAATCCAAATGTGCAATAACAATGAAAATACACCAAACTTCTACAGAGATCACAAATTATTAACGATAAAATGTTGATGCACTTTAAGCTTCAGTCAACCGGGCAGATACTTAAAAACGAAGATAAAACTGAGTAAAGTAACAAAAAGAAGTTCGCAATTTAACCATAAAACGACTCAGCAGCAAACGAAGCAATATCTACGGTGGCTTTCCCGAGACTTTTCTCACTATTATACTTTCAATACTACGTTAAAGTGTGCTTTCAAGCGAAAATCAGCTATTTCTTGCACTTATGTAACGTACCAAGATTTCATTACAAGACAGAGCTCCTTCATTAGGAAAATGAAAGGAATGCGATAAAATTTTCGAAGGACGATAATTTGGAAAATTATATATTCAGCTACCTGTATTTTTATAACGAATTAAGAAAATTAGAAGTAAAAACTTTCTAAAAAAAAAACTAAAATTTCCTCCGTACAAATAAAAAGAATTTTACTTGTATTAATGTACTAAAACGATTGCACATCCATAATTTGTTTCAAAATTTCTGACATACCCCATATATGCAAAAATAATTAGTATTTTTATTACTCAAAATATAAAAATATACATATTTGTATTATTTTAAAGTTTGGATGACATGTTTAAAGATTAGATCTATCTTATAGTCCACTTCCCAGGAGGTAGCTTCAATTTTTATTGTAAGAACAATGCCATTCTGCCAGTTTTCCTGTGAAATTCTTCGTATGCAGCTTTCTGAAAGAATTTTAACATCTTCTCGTTAAAAAGTTGTACTGTTATCTTGTCCTCTCTGAAATCATCTCTGACATATATACATACGATTTCAATCGGATCTGCTTCGTAATGGGCCGGTGGACACGACACATTTCACACCATATTGGTTTTAAATTTTAGTAACAAAACATTATTTATAATTTTTTACTTAAATATTTCCCTTGGCATAATTAACTACTACCTTTATAGTTAGCAGTCATAGGTAGATAAGTAAGGACCTATGCTTAACTATTTTGTGACTTCCTCAGTTGTGCCTCGAACCTTTTCTGGGGGAAAAAGTGCGCATTCTATACCCTGTCCAAATTCAAAAAGAAAAAGTCCTGCAAAATTTTTGGCCTGTGATTCTTGAATGCCGTAGCCGAAGTCTTTTTTAAAGTTCGCCGTATTGTCAGAAAAAATAAAAAAATAATTTCCTTTTAACTGAACATGGTGATGAACATCAAATATTAATGTTTGCTATAAAAGTAAACAATGAAGTGCAACGACTTTTTTGGGGTTGGAACCTTCAAAAGGTGTTGCCCGTAGTTCTAACAACTTCATAAAACTCACACGGATCTTGGCAGTACCAACAGGGCATCAAACGTTGTATAGTTTATCCATACTTGAGAATTTTATTACTGAAGGAAGAGCAAGGACTATCGCCTGTCGCATACCGAAGCACACCCATTCCAGGTACGTATTAATGACCGCATCAAAACTCCCACATACGTTCAGGCTATTATCATCAGTATGTTTTTCGCATAATTTGTATAATAAAGAGACGGTTAATCGTTTACTAAATTATTCTGTATCTTCTTAGAAATCCTACTAAGCTGCTGGGAAAATTGAATGAATCAAGATATAGTTAAATAGTCCCTCGTCATATATCTCCCTCACGTACGATTTTATAAATTACGTAAGGAAATTTTTGTCACACCTAATAAAAATCCGATGTCTAGCTGTTGTTAAGATTCGCTTAAACAACCATGCAAAGCAAGTAAAAGTTAACTTTTTAAACCAACCTTAAATTTTAAGAGGAACCAGCGCAATCGGGCGTTAAATTATAAGCTCGATATAATTATATCCCGAATTATAAGCCCGATAAAATTATAAGCTCTCTTTATAAGTCCTTGTGGGATGCAAGAAATGCTGTAAAATGTGACGTAACTTCCTTCTACGAGCTATGGGTCACGAAATTTTCGCGAAAAACAGCGCGTAACTATTTCCATCTTGATAGTCAATGTATCCGAATTACATCGAGAATCTACTGCCCGTGAGAGCCACGTCACACAACCTCTACAGCCGCTCAAGCTCAAGTGGAAAGGGGAAATGGAATCCAGTGGTGGACAGTAAGAACAGAGTTTTCCTTTGGTCTCCGAGATGATCCGTGTCAGACGTTCGGTAGCGTCAGTCTCACAGCAAGTGGATTTCCAGCTCTCACGTGCCCTACGTTGTCATGCAGAATAAGACGAAACTTCGTCAGATTGCCAAACTAACAATGTTATATTAATAGAGACGAAACGAAAAGACGCATAGTAAACTAAGATGTCGTTCTGTGTTTTCTTTAACAAGAAATTGGAGATGTTTCGTCTCAGCGTATGTGCCCTTCTCGCTCCTAATTGTGTCAGTGGTAAATATTTGAATGGTCTAGCTAAAAGATCAAGCAGCTTAACCGACAGTGAAGGCTCACGAGAGTTGGAACCGCTTCTAACGTGAATTCGGGGTTGAGTTAATTGAAGGGTATGTAACGCGTACACAAAGTTTTTTCGATAGGAGAATGATTTGAATACGGCTCAGGTATTCTAATTACGAAATTGTTTTTTTTTTAAAGAAATAATATGTGAATGAGTTAAATGAGTACGAATGTTTGCATGGAGGAACATATGTGACATCATTTATTAGTTATTTAGAAGTTAATCTTTTGAAAATATAACTTTAAAGGTACGTGCAGGAGCCAGGTAGTGCCCCATTTTTTAATTGATTTATTACTCTGTTGCTTCTTGAAATGTGGTATAATGATACTCTGCCTACAAATATTTAAAAATTCCCGCTCATTATCTGCTATTTTCCGTCTGTGTCTGTGTCTAATTTCTATTTTCTGCTGATTGTGTTTAAACACCGGTATTTCTCTGAAGTACTCACGCTCACAACACCCTCATGTTCGCGTAGAAAACATTAATGTACCACCGCATGTAATTTTTTTATCTAAACTACGAACTGTGATGATTTGTCACTGCCTGTAATTAAACGTTCCGGGAATGTACGGGACTTTCCACTATGACACGAACCTCTTTTCCTACATTTTCCTAACACAACCGAATATAGTTTTTCTGTAAATATGTTAAACAACAATCGAATAATTGCGATGGTTAAATCCCTCGCGTATGTTTAATACATCGCCATCAGGGGAGGATCAGAATCAATTCGAAGCGATAAAATTCGGAGCGGCGTACAAGAAATAAAATGAAGTCGACTTCTCATTGTTTTGTATCTCTTTAGTTAAACAGTACAATAAACCCGCGTTGGGGACAACAAGTCATAATATCTGCAATGGGGTAGAATACCGTAACAAAAATACAACTAAACCAACTGAATTTTTTTTTCAATGATAAATGATAAATGATAAAATGAAGTTGTGACGATACCAAAAATCAAATTTATTTGGTGAAAAATTGTTAAAAGTACATAATTTCCAATAAAACAAAAACAAATTGACAGCGATTAGCCTCGTGATCCCAAACAGCAATCAGAGCGCGTGACAACACAATTTTCAAAATTAATCAACTAGCTCATTATAACCTAAATACTTATAATGTGATTAAATTGTGATGGCTGCATGTTGTAATAACTTGCGACACAAGCTGCTATGCCGTCTTTCACCTTTCAATATTGTTTTGCCCAGTAATTCTAATGAGATTATTAAGATATATTATTAACATACAGTAGAGTTGCAATATAGTAAACTCCACTTCAAATAAATCACCCTGTAGAGTCAACACATGAATTTTATTAATATACGGTGATACATTGAACAGTGATAAATTTCGACATTATGAATCTGTCATAATATCTTCATGTCTTCATACTATTCGGCTACAAATTGTTTTTTGAAGTTGAAGCAGTACTGGGCTCGATTTCTTTGTTGGGATGTCTTCGGGAGGGAATGCACACAAGTTTTCATCTCGTAAATGATAAAATTTTTACAATTAAATTAAAAATAAGGGGAGAGGAACTGTCCTCCCGGCCTAAATTATTTGATCCTATCAAAGAAATATTAAGATTCATTGATGACATCCCTTCATCTGACATCAGAACAATTTATAATGTAGACGAGTACATTTTGGGAATTGTTACCTACTAAGAGTATCAGAGACAAAGATAATTACACCAAGCAGAAAATCCTCTAAACATCGGATAACATATTTGGCGTGTGCGAATGCTACAGGCAGTCGGTAATTCAAACCAATAGGCATCAGAAAATCAAAAAATTTCGAAATTTTAATTTGACGGTTAATTAGAGATTTTAGGTACAAATATTTTTGCAGAATCGCAACTTACCTGTCAAGATCATTATTATTGTTGAACAATGCACCAAGCCATTTATTTAAGGTTGAATTACAGAGTAATTTCAGTTTGATGTGACCGCTAACCCATCCAATGGAACAGAATGTAACTAGAATTACGAAGTTATTCTATGCTAAAAATCTATGAACACAGATGCACAGAATACAAAGCACATGTGGTTTGGAGTTTGTAAAAACCAAGTTATAGAGAAATGTGTTACGAAATCTTTGACGATCTACTTCATTGATGAATATGATAATGTGATAATGTACTAAGTAATCGAGAACGTAATGCTACTCAGATGGTTGTAAACCTGTAACAAAATAACAGTAAAATTACAAAAATGTTTATCTAGTTATGATTGCATCTTACGTTCAGGGTCTATGTAATATGTACGACATTACTGAATGGAATAAAATGGACCATAAACTTAAATTAGTTTAATGAGTTATAGTTAGAGAACGACATAAGAACTGGAGTTTTGTTGTCCACGTTTTTTGCGAAAACGAGGATGTTGCAGGAAGACAAAGTGAATCCTCAACGAAAGACACAGCAACTAAACGGTCCATTTACAATATTTCATCTAAATTACAGGTTCATTCGAAATAAGATTAATGCACTCGAAGGTCTGTTATCTGAAGAAAATTGTGATCTGTTTTGTATTACGGAGTACTGGCTATTAAGTGAGGAAATTAAGCTACCACTAATCAATAGTGATAAGAGATACAATTTAATGTGGCAAAAACTAGGGCAAACGATAGGCTAATAAACTCTTCAGAAAATCCGATGAAAGCCATTTTGGCAAATAATAAACATACAGATCAAAATACAAAAACAAAAATGAACACACCAATTTCATCACAGTACTTCAACAATTACTTCATTAACATTGCTAAAAATTAAACGCATAATATTGGTAGAAGTGATATAAGCTCATTAAGTAATATGAAAACTATATTTAGTGTCCCAATTACATTTAGTTTCAGAGATATAACTTTTACTGAAATGAGTAACATTATAAACGAACTAAAAAATAAAGAGCAGTGACATTTACGGGTTAATTGTAATAAAGGAAAGTTTAATATTACCTCTCACAAAATTGGTCAATGAATATATAAGGGAATAAATATTTCCGGATCGCTACAAAGAAGGGCTAGTAACACCAGTAACACAAAAGGGAGATCCTGACCTTGCACTGAATTTAGAACCCATATCGCTACTGCCAATTTTATCAAAAATACATGAAAAATGCCTGGCTAAATAAATTTCATAATTTTTTGAAGAAAATAAACTTTCCTCAGATATGCAGTTCGGCTTTAGAAAAAAAAAACCAATAGTATGACAAAGGAGAAATAAATCAGGGTATTCCGCAGGGCTCAATAATTGGACCCAGTGCTCTTCCAATGTTTTTAAATGATCCCCCGAATGTAACCTCGGAAGCAGAATTTACTCTCTTGCGGATGTCACAACATTCGTCGTACGAGGTAAAACTATTGATGAGTCGATGGGAGGCGGCATCAAGCGCTGACAGCTGGTTCAAAGCCAATAAGCTACTTTTAGACAGGGATAAAAACCGTACCATGAATTTGACCTTTAGGCATGTTGAAACCTACAACGAAACCACGAACGTTAAATTTCTCGGCATTCATTTGAAGCCAATACTAAAATTTGATACACACATCAATGCAGTGTGTTCAAAGCTATGTAAAGGAAAATTTAGGCATAAAACGAACTCGGACCTACAATAATATAACACTCTCCACAAAAATGATATTGTGACAAACATATCATCGCCTGAAATGACGCCAGAATGGTCCATCATATATAGCGACAAAATTATTTAATAGGCCCTGCGGAGACATCAAATGACTTCTAGTTTACAAATTCAAAAGTAAAATTAAACATTTTTTGATAAAGCATCCTTTCTATTCTGTTGATGAATTTCTTGAAACCTATTGTGGTGAAATGTAAAATCTCTATATATTGTGACAATAGAAACTATTTGTAATGTTGTAAATAAACTAAAGTAAACTAAATTAATACGAAATCAGAAGACGAAGATGAAAATTATGTCAAAGAACACAAACTTGTTTCAATAAGCCCAGCGCCCCGCTTAGCAATCTATTAAAGATGTAATATAATGGACCGAAGAAAATGGTGATGTAGTGGAATATAACAGTTCCAATTTTCCAAAAATAATACAAAACTGCTTTACATTCATTTTATAAACGGTTATTTAGTATGTACGTACATATATACGCAGTGCTCATATTTTTGCAGAATAAACATGATTTCTTTGAATCAGTACATCGAATATAATAATTCAGAAGTATACTTTGAAGAAGACAATACAATCTATTTGTATGTACGTGTATGAAAGCATACGTGTATATTACAATTTTGTTCAATTAACGAACAAGCAATAAAAGTTGTTCAGTTTATAAATACAAGCGATTTATTAAAAAAAGTCTAGAATGAATGAATTGATGGTGAAAACGTTTAAGGTGCACTAATCTATCTACGAAGTACGTTTCGAGACGTGTCTTCATCAGGAATTACGTGGCAATTACGCGAATAAAGCCAGTTCTCTTACAAGTCTGTCTTGCAGTTAAGGGTTAATTAAGCTAATTACTTATCCGTGAGTGTATAATTATATTCTTACGAGTATATCGTGTCGACGCTGTATTTGAAAGTTTAACTGGGTTTTACGAAAATCACGTAAAACCTAACGCGACACCACCACCGACGCCGCGACGTACAACACAGACGGCGGATCGATGATAGAGCCCGCACTTGTTCGTTTCGGCCTTGTACTTTTATACCATATCGAGGAGAGCGTGCGATGATTACACGTTTAATCACAGTAGATACATCTATCCTCTTAATTAACAGGATAAGGGGGTATTCCGCGACCTGGGCAAAATTAGCTCAATTTATATTATAACCGCAATGAGAAGGATACGCAAAGGAGGGATTTGGCAAATGACGGATTTTTCGTCTTTTGTTGATGGCTACGAAGGCATCAGAACAATTTACGGAATGTAAATATAAATTAATTAAATGAATAAATTAAAACGCATCATAGCTTCGGAGAATGACAATACACGGAAGATGATACATTATTAAGATAAAGATAATACTTGATTAAAGGGAGGTGTGAAGCCTTATTGTTTCATTTTTTGTGTTATAAACTGAAATAGAACCGGAATACGATATAATCGATGCCAAGCATAAAAATAGGAGAAGTTGCAGGAATAGTTGCTACCACATATCTATGATATACAATTTTATTTCTTCAATAAATTTCACCTGCTTCAATCTTTAGCGTTTCAAATCTGATGCAAAATCGATCATTTCACTGCTGGACTTCTTTCTATGCGTATCTACAACAAGAAACCGGTTATAGCAACTAACTAGACCCCAGAACAATTTACCTATACTCAAATCATGTGATCACTTATGTATGCTAATTGAACACTGATTTCTATCACCGTTATGTTTATTTGCTTCATATTTATATACACTGTTTGTAACTCATATTGTCTTGAAAACACTAAAGGTTATGTAGTTGGGTTTTGCTTGGTTTTTTTAGAACCGTTAAAAGGCAAATGACGGGCAGTATTAATTGCTCATTTGCGCTTTAGTGGCTCGAGGAGTAGTGGTCGTTGTCTACACAAAACGTATAGGTTAGAGAAGCGTCAGTACTATGCTAACTGAAGGCGACGCTGATGACATCTGCCGCAATATGCATTGCTTTCTCTCCCCATCACTGACTATTGAAATTGGCGGAAAATTATAAAATTACGAGATTTTGAAATTGGTGGAAAATTCGAAAATTGCGAGATTTTCAAATTGGCGGGAATTTCAAAATACGATTATTATTACATTTTTGGGTCCACTTGCTTCAAACAAAATACAAGCTCACTTAAAATTACGCAACACTTACATGAACGTTTTTTTTTTCTGTTGAAAAAGTTTCTAGATATAAGTGCTCCATAATCTTAAGTTGCTCCATAATACATTGCTTGGTGTAAACGATGATGCCAAGTTTTTATAAACCAATGAATAAGCGCCACCTCTGCAATTCACGCAATGTTATTAAATGACAAATAAGAAACAAAACACAAATTCAAACAAAACATTACATTTAGTGATAGACAACTTTAATTCTAACGCTTTTCAGTAAGATTTGCCTTCCTTCGTCCATAGTTTTGAATTGTTTGATTTCTAAAACAAATTCCTGATTGGAGTAATGTTATGAAATCAAGTTTATTTTTTTTTTTTCGGTTCTTTTTTTTTTCGTTTGATATTCTCTTAAAACTGGAAACAAAAACCTAAATAAACTTGAACCTACCTTCTACATATAAATTTTTAAGTGGTCGATTAGCTGCTGTCATTAATTAATAAGCTCGCAGTGTTTAGATAATTATTTTATATATCCGATACATTTTCCTTTCAAGACTTGATAAATCTGATTTATTTGAATTTAACGGTTTCAGAAATCCTGTTTCCAGAAATGAAATCTCACGCTCTTGATTCATATCAAGACTTAAGTTATCAATAAGGATGTTCACCTCTAAAGAAGTGGGCTCGGTATCATGGTAATGTTAATATAATTCATAGTACAATAATACTGATTGTGTTACAATTATCAATATACTTAGGCTGCAGGCAGTTATTTGTAAATTGGGATTAACATAATCTGATGTAATAAAATGTCCTTTACAAATGTCTCTATAAAATCAATATTTATTCTTCCATCTTAACATATGTGCAGCGTTCGTAAGAAAATTGTGAAATATGTTTGATCTATAACCAGGGTTTACAAGTAGTGAGCAGTATTTATTTGTGCAATAAGGCAAGTAGCATAAATATGATCGTCTCCTTAATGAAATATTTGATATTAATAGTACTACTAGTAATATTTGTAATACAAACCACAGCTACAACTATCGACAAAATTAAAGTGAAATCAATCCAATTTTCCAGAGGGAAAAGATCCCAACTTGGGCAAAATAATGCAACCGTAATATATTTGGTTATACTCTACACCCAACACTATTACACTGAAATATATTATACTTTTCGATCTTACCACAAGTCTTACCGTTCAAAATTTATAACAACAGTTACTACACCAATTATCACACTAATTACAACGAACTATTGTACCTAACCTCGTGGTGCGTCTTGCTTACGATACATGAAATTTAGATTAGTAAAGAATTAGCTTAGAACAAGAAAAGTCGTAAACGGCCGCCATATGCATTTCTTGCTCCCGTTTGCCAGTGGAAATAAAAGTCGCAGTATTACCGACAAAATTCAGCATAATTTTGTGTTTCGTGCTTTAGTTTTATGTATATCAGCAAAAGTCTGAAACTTTACCCACGAATATAAATAGGATACTTAATTATAAAACAACTATATCGTCACTAATCTCCTATAGGGGGAGGATATATTTTACTCACTGGAAGCGTTAAAAGACCTTTGTTTGTGCGTAAAGTCACTACAAAAACCACAGTATCACTGCCTGGATGAAGTTTCACGATTCTTCCTAGAGACCATGCCACTGGTGGTAAATTATAGTCTTTTATTAAGACCAGAGTGCTGATTTAGATGCTTGCAGTTACCGCCAATCTTCCACTTTTGGCGAGGTTGAAGTTTGTGTAGGTACTCGCTCACCCAACTCTTCAAGAAATGCTGAAATATCGTCTGAACTCGTTGAAAATTGGAAACTCGATTCGACAGAACCTCTAGAAGGCTCGGTTCTGGAATAGATGTCAATCGCCTACCGACTACAAAATGTGTCGGAGTAAGTGGTTCAAGTTCCAGAGGATCTTTAGAGAGAAGAATCAATGGACGTGAGTTCCATATCGATTCTATTTGACAAAATACAGTACACATTTCTTCAAACGTTAATAAAGCCGTACCAGCAATCCTCTTTAAGTGATACTTTACCCGCTTCACACCCTACTCCCAACTTCCTCCAAAATGTGATGCATTAGGAGGATTGAAGTGCCAAATTATACGCTCAGAGGATAAATAATTATTTATTTCACCATTTTGTTCAATCCCCTAAACAGCTACCTGCAATTCACGTTCAGTTGCGATAAAATTTCTTCCCCAATCTGAGTAAATCGAGCTTGGACGACCCCTGCGCGAAATAAACATTTTTAATGCTGCAAGAAATGCTTCAGTCGTCATATCGGAAACAACTTTTAAGTGAATTGCCTTTGCAGATAGACATATTAATAGGCATAAATATGCTTTCCAAGATTTTGCTCCTCGACCCTTTTTACTTTTAATCATGAATGGTCCAGTATAATCTATGAGGATATTAACGATACGAATTAAACGAGTTATTAACGAGTTAAAAGATGGAGTTACACGCACTCTAGGTAGAGATCCCATTAATGGCATACTATTGACGGCTTTTACCTTGTAACATCGAACGCATTGTGATACTATTCTTTTTGCATTATGTTTTCCTTTAATTGGCCAGAACTATTCACGTATTAATGTTATGAAATTTTGAGCTCCTGCGTGTCCTAATCGCTTATGCACATATCGAAACAGTAACACTGAACAATGATGATTATAAGGTAAAATAATTCGATGTTTTTTTGAAAAATGAAATTCGTGTGATGTAATCTACCACCAATACGCAAAATTGTCACCATCTAAAAAAGGATTCAGCGATAAAACATTTGAAGTTTTAGGAATATCAGCACCTTCTTGTAAAGCCTCGATTTCTGGTTTGAAATCTTCATATTGAACTTGTTTAATGACTGATATAAGAGCTCGATCGAGTTCTTCTGGTGCTAAAACAGACAAAAATCGATGCGCTGCAATTGCATCTAGACGCAAATAATTGGAAAATCTCGTGATATCACATAAAAATTGATTTGGAATTGTAACTTTTAAAGATTTCATTGCCCAAAGTTAAAAACTTTGCTTTTCAAGTACGCCCATAATAAATAGTCTATTGGTGTTAAATCCGGAGACCTGAGAGGCCATTTTAAAGATCCTGTTCTAACAATCCATCTGCCTGGAAATACATCGTCCAGATACTCACGGACATGTCTTGCAAAATGGGGAGGTGCATCGTCTTGTTGAAAACCAGTTGTTTCTATTCAGGGCATCGGCTTCATCTGGATCAGGAAACAGAGTAGCCAAATTCGAAACCAGTTCTCCCTGCAAGAATTCTAAATATCCAGCTTCATTGAGATCTCCTTCGAAGAAAATTGGTCCTATTACTGGATCACCAACAATCCCTTCACGAAACTTGACTTTTTCTTGATGCTATGTGTGGCCTTCCCTCATCCAGTGTGGGTTGTTGTGTGCCTAATGATAATTCTAACGATTTACCTCACCATTTAACATAAACGTTGATTCGTCATGAAACAGGAAGTTTTCTATGTTTACAATATTTCTCTCTAGTAGATTCATAATTTGTTTGCAAAACTGGAGTATTCTATCCGGATCATCTTCTGTGAGTTCCTTACCCTCTCGGTGGGGCTCGGTGTGCACATTACCGCATTTCGGGTAATTGCCCATGCGAATAGTATAATTGCTTTAGCCAACAATCAACATGTTTAGTTAGCCAGGTATGACCATGAAACCATAGCTTCGACGCAAGTAATTGATTTGCGACACTTTGGAAATCAAATTAGCAGGGTTGCCTCCAGTTGTCCGCCAGTTGCCAACAGCGAATCTATCATTGTTTTTAAATGCGAGACTTTTGATTTTGAAGATAATAAATGTGCACGAGTTTTTGTTCAGCATCCCATGACACTAAATAAACCCCATTTGCACGCCGGCTTTGCAGCGTCTGCAAAGCCATGAATCTGAATTTTTGTTGGATTTGTACAAACAACTACTTTTTGGATATTAATTTCATTTAACTGGATTAAACTCTTTTTAAATGCTTTCCATTTTTCGCTTAAAATTTCTCCAACTTCATCATCCCAATCCAACTTAGATTCCCACGTTTCATGTAGAAGAATTTTCACCGAAATAACACCTGCTCCAAGAAGTCCCAGTGGATCAAAAATTTGCCCGATGTTTGATAATACTTACCTTTTGGTAATTTTGTCCGCAAACTATCGCTGATATTAAAGCACAACGAATCTTTGTTACTTGACCAAAATAGCCTTAATGTGTTAGTATTTTCATTAGGCCCCAATCTAATTCCCGAATTGGTGTAAATGTTATCTAAAGACTTTAATAACTCTTTATTATCTGAGAACCACTTTCGCAATATAAATATACCTTGTTTTAAAATTTCATCAATTTGCTTACATAAAATGACAGCTTAATCTAAACTATCACTACAAGCCAACAGATCGTCAAAGTAAAAACTATTATTTATAATACCGGAAGCATGCAGATAATTTTTCCCATTTTCAATTCCCAATTGATACAAGCATCTTGTTGAAAGATATGATCCCGATGCTGTACCATACGTTACGGTATTTAATTCAAATTCACTAAAAGGTTCACACGGATTTGAACGTCACACAATTTTTTGTAACAATCGTTCGCTAGGTTCAATAAGAACCTGTCTATACATCTTAATGATATCCGCAGAAAACCCTATGTCTGAATCGTAATGATATTGAGAATAAATCGCTTTGAACTACTGGTCCTACATGTTCCAAATCATTTCTAGAATATCCCGATTCGATAGTAAAAGATGCATTGAAGACCACTCTTAACTTTGTACTTCTTGCTTTAATAATGCCACGGTGGGGTATGTAAATACCTGTTCTCAATATCTTTAGCTCGAACACGCGTCATATGACCTAAAGATTCATATTCATTCATAATGCTCACATATTGCTGATGTAAACTTGGTTTAGATTACAAGGTTCTTTTTAAAGAATAAAAACGTTTTAGAGCACCGGTTTTTGAATCCCACAAAAATTCAATAGATTTTTGATATGTCATTGAAACAGTAAATCTACCTTCTTCATGAGTGTGAGTAGCATAAAAATGATTTTCATAGAATAGCTCATTATCAGACATTGGCTTAATAAATGGAATCTCCTCTAGTTCCCAAAACCTATTTAATTCCTCTTTAATGATTGTATCGTCAATAGATAAATTGCACCTTCTACTGTAATTAATACCAGATTTTTGAGAAGGGGGGGGCAGGACCTGCCACGATCCACCCTACCTTAGACAATTGCAATGAAGGTTTTCCCTTTCCCAATACCCGTTGACCTCTAGAAATTAAATTTGAGTATGCAACAACCCCTAGAAGCAAGTCTATAGTATCGCTTTCATTAAAGTTAGGATCAGCTAATGATATAAAATATGGAATATTCCAGTCCCTAATCGGCAGGTCAAAATGTGGCATAGGTTCGCTAATTAATGGTACCACCAAGCACCTTAAATTGAAATTTTCCGTATTGGAAGCTTTAAATTGTATATCGCATTGACCTTGAATGTTAGTTGGGACGTTACTTAATCCACTAACTATTAATCGAATCGGATTGATTGTCACACCTAACGTTTGTACCATTTTTTTCGTTTACAGTTATTTTGAGACCCAGTGTCCAAAAGTGCACGACATTGTATAACGATACCGCTTTCGATTACATCTAACAATGCGGACGGTAATAACGCATAACTATTTCTTGGAATTGCAGAATGAATTACTTAAGATAAAGCGACGTTGTTTCTGGTTGTGATGAATTTTCATTAACTGCCTTTCATGATGAATTAATGTGTTGTCTTAAATTACATTTACGACAACTTGAACTTTGGCAATCATTTGCCGAAAAACTGGGGTGGAAACTATTAAAACATAGTTCTAGCTTAAGAATTTCGGACGTTCTTTTTTCCGTAGAAAGTTTTAAAAATATTTCGCAATGATAAATAGTATTAGTGCCTTTACAATAACAGCAAGAAATAGTGAAAACCATTGCCGGAGGATTTTTTAACCATTTATCCCTTTTCTGAAACCCGTTTTTGCCACTTATATCCATTATATTAAAATCTAAAAGTCTCTAAAACTGTTGCCCTATAATCAAGAAATTTTTCAACTCTTTTATTGTTGACAATTCGATTCTGATTTTAAAAATTCTCGTTCTCTCGATGTAATTGGATCAAATTTACTCGTAGCCATGAATATAATTAAAGAATCGCAATGCTCGATTGGTTGATTTCATTTTTTAAGACATGCAAATTTTGATTGATTGTATTCGATATTTGCCTGAAACTGGAGGCAGAATTTTTTGAAATGCATTGTGCATTAAACGCTGCCCTTATATGATTATTAACCAATAATTTCTTATTTCTAAATGTTACTTAAGTCTGGATTTGTGTGAACTAGAGCTACATATAAATCTCTGAATTGCAGCCAGCTCGTTAATTTCTCATTGAAATTTGGCAACTTCATTTCAGGATATTTTATTTTTTGATTGCTTTGAATTTGTTTTGTACCATTAACGGAAGCGACATTATTGACTCTATACCTTCCTGTGTCACCATTTAAAGAAAATTTTCCAAATATCGATTTTACTAGAACATTCGAAGCATAGTAATTTTCCATAAAAGCATCGTACTGATCCTCATCTGAATTTTTACCCAAATCTGCATCTTGAATTTCCTCCTCTATTTGATTACATTCTTCCAATAAGGTTGTTGTTGCGACGCAATATCTAGATTATTATATTTTTAAATTGCGTTCAAATATTAATATAACTACAAAATGTGCAGTTCATCTGGTGACGTCTTTGGGCGATAAATGCGTCGGCCAGCCTTTTATTACAGGCCTGTTTGTCAGAAGAAAGTCCCTTTTTTAGTTTCGGTTATTTGTTAGTTTATTGATGTATTGCTGCTTAACAACGTTCGTATATTTTGTCCGTGCTTTTTACGCGTTAATGGGATTAGTAAACTGTCAGATGGGACGACTGAAAGGTCCTGGAAAATCACACTGTTTGTATCCGATATTCCTTACTGTAATAAAAGGAGCCAATCACCTCCGAATCGGTGAGACATCCACCGCCACCTAAGGGCCGTATTACCCCCTGAAACACTTACTCACAAACCAACTCGCTAACTGTTCTGATTAGTCTCAGAATCATTTTCGACTCGGTTATCGGCTTTTGTAATTTTAGTTAAGCATTAGTTAAATATAGTTTTCGTCAACTATCGACTTTAATTTGATTCACCAGCAGGATTGAATTACCCAAAAACCAGTCGTCACATCTCGTTAAGTTAAGGTGTGAGATACGCGAGATCTCGAACAAAACAGTCCGAAATGCGGTTTCGCGTGTACAACACAGTTGTAAATACGCCCAAATCTACTTTCAACATATATAATTGTAACTCTATCCACATTTTCCCTCGTAAAATGAATCGGTTCTTAGTTTTTAGCTAAAATGGATTTAGAAAACATTGTAACTTGTCGTTTAATACTTCCCCTCATTCGGGTAACTCACAAATCAGCTGTACTCAGCTGGCCTACGTCTTCGTCTGGTACGGCTTACAATGAATGTTTCACTATATTTTGCACAAAAATCGAAAAACACCGTTTTCTCCTCTGACTTCTCCTGAACCACGTAGTTGCTGCACCACTTATTGACGACGCCCATGGACTTTCGATTCGGATCCTCTCAGTCATCACGGGTACCGCATGGGCATCCGACAACGATCCGCGGATCACACCAATGAGCGCGACACGCGCAACGAAAAGTAGATCCAACTCTATGGCACAAATATAGTCTCGTATATGTATGTGTACATATAGATATGGTCTAGTATATGTATAGTATACATAGTCAACCAACTTTTCTGAAGGAACAAGTTGTCTGGAAAACAATAGCTGAGATTGTTGGGTTTTACAGTTTTTCAATGAGGACGCTATTTTCATCAATAGGTGGTGGTATTAGGTACCTTTTTGCACAAAGCCTACACTCCTTTTATAATGCTTTATAAAAATTTTGTAAAATCGCAATGGTGCAACCATTACCTACAAAATAATTAATAACGATATTTATATTCCTATGGTATATTTCAATTACAATTAATCACTCGTAACAGTTATTCATCCAATCGTATCCGTTACGTCGGTCGTTTAGATACCACCAAATCTCGATTTAGTCTAATTTTCCACAAAATTCGAATATGGCAAAAGCAGGAAAAAGCCCCAAAAAAATGTTTCAAGTGATTTTTTAAGCAATTTCCCATATTGTTTTTGTCAAATTTAAATTTCTGCGTGTATTTGGATGATTAAACTTCATTATGATTGGTAAAATATCGGTTTAAAATATTCACTTTGAAAAAGGCCAAATTTCGAAAAACATCTATCCTCTATTTTTTTCCGTGAAAACTACGGACTTCTTCATGTTAATACTGTTAATACAAGTTAGTAATCTCACTATAAAAATTGCCGTTTTTAGAGATAAATATTCAATAAAACAAGTTTTCCTTCGAGAACCCTAAATTTGTCGTTAATAATTACGTAGTTACGTGCACAATTTTACTAAACCGTATTTTAAAAATTTTAACGTTCCATAGTTTTCACCTTAGTACAAAATTAATCCTGGTCCCACTCGCTTCCTCGCGTTTCTCGGACATCGCACGTTTAAAAAAAGGAACATAATAATACCCAGCAACTGCCTTCTCGTTTATCACAAAGGAGCAACTTTTACGTCTCTTCTTACGTAACTCCCAAGAAACAAACCGAGTTAACTCACGCCGATAAAACAACTCCCAAAAGTAATTTTAAAAAGAAAACGCTCAACCTTTCGCAGAATCTTTGTGTTGGGTCTTCCAAGGTCCAATTTATTTAAGTTGACGCGTCCTGAACGCGTTGTTCTACCAAAGAAAAAACAAGTATATAAAAACATGTTCAGTGGGGAAAATGTGCAGAATATGCGTTTTCACGTGGACGCTCGTTACATTCGACCACCGTTTGAACGGAATAGCAGTCCCTATCGCTAGAGCCTAAAATCCCTATTCAGCCAGGATGTCTTTGTTACCGAAGTTAAAAGCCACGGATCTGGATCTATGACCAGACATGAACATTTTTAAGGCATCCTCCTGAAATCTGTTAAATAATAAAATTAAAATAAAGAAACACGTCGTTCATATTGACCGATTAAATGACTGTCCAAATTAGAATCTCGTAGGAGCCACTCGTCCCCCCTTTCCCTTGTCAAACGCCGAGCAGACTGTTCCTCAGGGAAAGTTTTCGGCAGGTTTCCCTCTTCCCTCAAAAAGTTTTAATAGCTTTTCGTACGCAAAAATATTATAAGGGAGAGCAACAGTGATACCCGAGAATTATAAACTTTTCAGCAAGAACGGTTTCGGGAAAGTGCGATTGCGAGCCTCGTATAGGAAGGATAATAATTCATATTTGATTGCAGAAAATTTGCATAACGGATATTTCAGTTAATTTATTCTTTAACTTTGGATAATCTAGGAATAAATCGCGGTGAAAATAGGAGTTTCAAGTGTACAAATTAAAAAAGTGGGGATGTGGCCATATTCATATTTCTCATATTTTATTTCATTTTGATAATGATAAAATATTGTGACGTAATAAAATAATCTTTCATTAACGTTTACGTAATGCATATTATTATTGTTATTATTGCACACAATGTTACAATTAATATGTATACAGTTCATTCGAAACAAATCTAGGATCACGTGACTCGGTGACGTTATATGTATTGTCACCAACTGTAGCGGGGCTTAGGCAAACCACTGTTATATGTAGATTTAAAATTCGTACGATTACTTTAGTTGGCAATACTGAGCGAAATTGTCCGATTCTTTGTATGTTCGACCGAACGGAGGATCTGAATGTTTATTTACATTACAATATGTAGTTTTAAACGGCTACGTATTATTTATTCATCGTGAAAAAGTAAAAATAAAGAAGTTATTAAAGCTTATAAATTTTGGTAAAGAAACTATTTACATGTTTCTCGACAACCACTGCACCAATTTTGACAAATTAAAACTGATCATGAAAGTGGATCAACTTTTGATACAACTTTTGTAAATCTATAACTCCGCTATAAGGTGTATTTACGTAGCATGTAGTTTTCGAGATGTTAAACAAAACGAGATTTTTCTATTCTCAAAGATTGTTAATAACAATTTTGTAAAATATTATTTTGTGCGCATTGTACATCAATCGGTTCATCACCATAAAAACTAACTAAAATGGACGAGAAAACCTGTATTACGAAGTCATGAAATTCCCAGCGGCTTTTGTCGTATTACTAATGCATAGAAATTCGATATGATTATCAATGTACGAGTTCCGTTAAATTATTAGTTCTCAAACCTACTTTCGATAAAAAAAAGCATCTCGCATAGCCAGTTCCTCGCGGAGTCACCCCAAAATAAAAAAGATTAAAGTTTTACATGCATTTTTCGCCTAGATAATTTAAGTATATATGGCGAAAGCACCACACGATAGCAAAAGCCATTATTTTAATAAATAAAGCCACAACGATTAAACAACTCAAACTTCATGTCCATTGGTCATACAGAGATTTTGAAAGCTTAGAATATGCGTAAAAACAAAAGTAATGCTAAAGTAAAACAAAAGTTTGCTCACTTATTGGCGTTGCTTTGAGTTTATTGGGTGGACTGTATAACATCGATCGTTGCTTGTATTGAAGTTATTTATTGACTTTTTGCTAGTGACAAACTTAAACTTGCGTCCTCTTCTTGTGCCGTCGTTGTCCTTTCACCCTCTTTTCTCGCGCATTGCCAACTCAATATGCTTAACAACTGGGTGGTTTAAAAGTTCCTAGTAACCTCAACATGTTAACATGCTTAACAACTGCGTTGTTTAAAAGTCCCTAGTAACCGCAACAGACGTTCTTGTTTCTTGGGATGCTGTTTTATATGACGCTTTTAAATAACTTTATTGAGTGTTTTATTCCGTTCTCTATTAAAGTTACTAGTTGGGCTACTCTAAGCGAAGTTACCTTAAGCTAGCAATATTGGCGAGCAGCTTGCTGTAGCACCGCTAGTATTATAAGCTGGGAATTGGTATTGAAAAATGCAACTTATTCTAATTTTTTTTTTTTGGTATAGTAAATAAATAATTGAACCAATTTTGGGGCTAGCCTCATTTTGAAGGTATTTCAAAAACACAACATTTTACTGTAAAATCAATAGCAAAGCAAAGGAACCATTTGGTGACTTCTTAATTGTTTAATAACATTATTGTCAAAAATATTTCAATTTGAATTAATAGATATTCATTAGCTTTAGCGTCAAAATTTAACCCTTTTTCAATGATGTTGCATTACGATCCCTTTTGATGAAATATTTAAATTCGATTAGACTACTATAAGCGTGGACAATTCATGGTCAACATAAGTCACAAAGCTATGTATAGGCACACAGACAAAGCAGATGTATAATTGCTGATGCCAGAGACCGGCGCCAATTTTTACCGGAACAAATTTATCATTCTTGATGGGTGACTGTCGGCGTCAGTCTGTTGGTGGTAGAGAAAATTTGACTATGGTTATAGAAGCACTCATAACGCACTCACAGCAAGCACTCACTTCATAAAACGGAGATATTTAATATTAATCGTGATATGACAGAAAGATAATAGTGAACGTATGTAAAAACAGATAGTGAAGAGGGAATTAAATTAAGTATTTCGTTATATATTTAGAAAAAAGTACTAAACTGATATTCAAGGTTTAAGTTCAACTTATAATTAGATTGTTCGCGTATATACACGTATTTATTGTATTTAATACCTTCATTAACATAATATGACGGGCAAACAACCTACTAACAACTAGAAAATTTTATTTTCAATATAACTAGCTGTCTTTAAACAATTTGCTTGTATATGCAATCAAATGAATCAAATTATAAACCACTGTAAAATGGCCATAGATCGTGCCAGTGAAACTTTGTTTTGTTCCAAATCGGTAATAGTTTTTTAAATGGCTGAATCCAGCATCTGCTACCCTTCAAAATAGTGTTGGGAAAATGTTTCATCCCTGTATTAAGCGCGGACCTTTGAAAGACTATTGTGAATGTTTTTGGCTGGAACTGGGGTACCACTTTTTTTTTTTAAGGTAGGAGAATTTCGAATATGATTCTTCAAGTCTATCTGGCAGAAATGAATATCAAACTGAAATTATAGTCGTTGGTTCTTCAAAACTACGCAAATCGTAATGGATGGTGTAGAGTTGCTGAAACTATTGTTATTTCACTTAAAACTGAAGAAGCCCAGGGCCTTGTTTCGGTTATGACTAGAGAGTCGACATTTTAATCGCATGCAAATACTTGGTTTTTAGCACATAGGCGTCTTTTTAGGATGCGCTATTTACGATAAGGAATTGACTAAAACGATTTAGATTCTGTAATACGGAATTTTTTATCTGGCAAATTCTCTGAACTGTTATAATTTACCCCTAGTAAACAAAAACTCCTAATTCCGATAAAAAGTATCTACCTGTTTGGGGAATTCCGATAAGTGATTAGGACTAACGCAGCTCGAAATATCTCAGCACAAGTAAATGTCGTCTCGTCGCATCTCGATAGTTGCCATTTATAATCTTAGAGTCTCGTGAAACACTCTCTATTTGCTTATTTCACGCCAAGAGTGATAGAAAGTTATAGTGAGTTATAGTTAGTAGCTTTAGTTAGTAGTTATAGTTAGTGGTTATAGTTAGTAGTTAGAGTAGTAGCTAGAGTTATACGCAAATATGGAAAATTTATTACTGGACTTTAATTGTTTTTGTCGTTTTAATGAGAACGAATTGTACTGGCGCTAGTTTGATCAGGTATTAGTTTTTAATGGAAAATCAAGTATGATACAACACGTGAAAACACAAAAACACAAGCATCTTTAGGGGAATGTTCAGACAATACTTTTTATGAAGATTTATGTAATGCATTTGTTTCTGCAAACATTCCTTTCGAAAAATTAAATAACCCAAACTTCAACAATTTTCTTTGTAAATATATAAACCGTAAAATACCGGAAGAATCCATAATTAGAAAACATTATAGTACAAAATACAGTACGATAAAGCAATGACGGCAATAAAAACGAAAATTTCTAACAAATATATTTGGGTAAGTGCAGATGAAACGATTGACATAAAGAGTAGATGTGTTATTAATATTATTGTAGGGTTATTAAGTGCTGAAAATCCTTCACAACAATATTTAGTTTCCAGTGTGTTTTGTGAAACTGTGAACGCTGAAATAATTTGTGAAATAGTGAAACGTGGATGGAACTATGTTGTTGATACTGATGTTTCAAACGTTTTATTATTTATTTCAGATGCGGCAAGTGTGCATTGTGTGTGAATATTGCAAACGATCCAGCAACTTATCTAAGGAAAAAGAAACAAAATATAAAATACAGAATTTTATATTGCACCCCGAAACAGAAAAAAAACATATTCCAAGAGAATAATCAAGTCCCTGTCTGGCCGTATTTCGGACACATCAATTTTATAGATTTCAGAAAAAAATATTTATAACAAAAATGTATGATGATGGAAAAACGAAAAATAAATATAACAGACCTTTTGAAGTATCGACGATTTCAACTTCTTAGGGATGTCTCAATTGTTCATCTTCAGAGATTTTCACTTGTGGCATAAATAGCACTGGACCTCACAAAAGGTCAAATGAATAGTGGTTTTAAATATTTGCTTTATATATTGCAAATCTCAGTCCTTATATCCAATAGGAGTATACAATTTATGGATTTTCCCAATTTTGGAACGTACTTACCCCGTAATATCCCATAATACAGGTCTAATTATTGGTCGACGATGACTTTTTTGTCTAACTGGGGATGTTTGACAATGTCATACATGATACAAATTTCGCCTGATTATCTTCAACCGCCTGCGACCGTCCTTTTCTTTGAAGGGTTGTTGTTTCGACTAATATTCATAAAATTTAAACTTGTCCCATTTTCCCAATCTATGGATCTACTTATTAAGAGCAATACTTTACATTCATATTTATCATTTTATTAGCTCAGGTAACAGATCAATTAAAGGTCCCCCCAAGTGATTCATGTCAAACTTTTACCTATAGGATAGCTCCGCTAATGAGAAAACAAAAGGTAAATTTTGTAAAGGACTTGAAATGAGACGACAACCAACTGACAGATCCTTCAATGTTTGACATGTCATCACGTAAACTTAATTTTTATATATTTAAATTTATCTTAATATTTATTAAATAATGATGTCCTTTGTCCCTGAAGCACTTGCAGTTTCCAATTACAGCTTACACTAGTGGGTGTTTCCTTTAATTCGTATTTTTGTGTTTCGTAATATTATTAAACGTTTGCTACTCGCTATGGCAGGTTGGCCCCGATGAAGGGGGAAAGGACTTCCGAAAGCTAGGCCTTTTATTAAAAAATAGGCTTTCATTTACGAGCACCTGAATACACGCTCAGAAGAGTTTGATATTTCTATTAATTAGTTTGTACCCAATTTCAAAAGAACAATCAATGATCCTGCGTGCTCTAGTTGAATCTTTAAAAAAGCTTTCAAAAACTTGGTAGCTGTCCTTCATACATATTTAGAGTGAAGATATTATCTGAATATACTATAACAGAAATGACATGCTATTTATGTTATGTATAAGCAATTATTTATTATTCAGAAAAACATGATATATTTACATAACTACGAGATTATGCCGAAGATTACACGCCAAAGTACTATATACTATGTACTATAGCTGCTATTTTTCTCCAAAGGCAGATCTGACTCATTTTGAGATTGACTTACCTGAGCTCAAGCAAGCTATAATAGAAGCGACCGTAACTCGAAAGCACCGGAAAGCGGAGTGCTAAACACAGGTAAAAGAGGCAATCTAAAGGTCTCGATATCATAAATGTGGGGGATCGATCGACCTTAGTGCGGGGAGACTCTAGTTCAAATATAGATCTCACACTAACAACCGATAAAGTCTCTGTTAATTAAATAATTGGACTATTCTCGGCAAAGACAGCCTCAGCCTACATTGCTACATATATTTTAAAATGATAGTAGGATAGATAGAACAGCGACAAGATGCGTCACGTCATCGAAATCGGTAAATTTAACACCACACTGTCAGGTGGAGAAAGAAGACAGTATAAAGAACGCTAGTAACAGCCATCATGACGGTTTGTAATCAATCCATACAGAAAAGATTCTACTTAATGGGCAAGAAAGCTCCTCAGACGTGCGATAAGGATCCACAAAGAACAGTTGCCGGAACATTCTCTTTTAAGACACGATATCTGGGGAAATTTAACCCGACGGTGACCTACCTACAACTCAAAGGCGTCGACCTCAAGCCCTTCACATTTTACGAGCTGGATGCAACCAAAGTCGAATAAATGTCCGGGACCAGATCAAATACCACTAGAGCTTATTAAGATGGCTGTTAAAGTAATCCCAGAAACTTTTCTACGTGTAGTAAACCAGACCTTGAGTACAAGATGGTTTTCCTGGCATCTGGAAACAGGCAGATCTGGTGCTACTACCTAAGAAGGGAGGCCGGTTCGAGTTTCCATCTTCATACAGGCCAATTAGTCTCATGGACCTGATACATAATCGCCCGCTGGAGGATAGAGAATCTATGAGAAGAACCTCAGAGAGGCAATATGGTTTAAGGAAAAGTCACTCAAAAATCGACACTGTGAATAGAATAGTAGATATCGCACGACAAGCGGAAATTACCATCAACCGATAAATGCAGATTATCCTTATCATAGGCCTAGATCGTCCTGGACATTAAAAATAATTTAAGGCTGCCTCGCGACAGGTAACGTAGTATAAAGGCTGGAGGCCGAGAGGAAGATACTACATCTGATCGCCGATTATATTCGAAATAAAAAGATAAGACAAAATAAGAAGTCGACAGAAATAGATAATGCCAGCGGCCACTGGGTTTCATTTTAGGCCCTACAATGTCGAATTTGCTCTACACTGGAGCGCTGGAACTGGAATCCCCGACGACACTGCCACTACTGCCTAGGCGGACTTCTTACGAGTTATAGTAACAGTCTGGGATGAAAACAAACTCGAGTCCAAAGCAAATTTTCCTTTTGGGGAGATAGCTGCGTGGCTTACAGGAAAATCTCTCATCCCATGTGTTGAATGTGTTGAAATTACAGCACGTAGGGCAATTAAGCACTTTAGAGTCTGGCTTGACATAAAGTCGACCTTCATAGAGCACATAAACAGAGCAGCCTTCAAAGCAGAACAAACGATTTCGCCTCTGTCTAGGTTAATGCCGAACATTGGTGGCCAAGAGTCAAGTAAACGTAGAGTGATGGGCTCGGTCTGTCAGTCCATTGATTGTACGCTGCAGTCTGGTAACCAGCTCCAGCAAAGGACAAACTGAGGAATAAATCGGAAGCAGTATACAGAAAAATGGCCATCAAAATTTTTAGCGCTTACTGCACGGTGTCAACCGCGGCATCACATGTGATAGCCGGCACCCCTTCGCTAGATCTGTTGGCACGTGAAAGAAAGGAAGCATACAAAAGGATGACGCACATCGCCACCAAAGAATTGTTGTAAACAAGATGGCAAGAACGATGGAATGAATGCATTTAATACAAAACAATGGACACAAACCCTTGTTGTGGACATCAGACAATAGACAATTAACTCCCATGGTGAGGTCGACTACCTGCTTACACAGGCGTGACAGGCTTTTCTCAGCGAGTGGCAGTGCCACAGCGAGTGAATTTTAGGTATATGAATCAGAATTCAAGAAAATGTTTTGGAGGTAATTAACTGGATGGATGGAACGAATTAATTGGAAGTTTTTGGTCGTAATTAAGAAGCAAAGGTATTTCCAATTGCAGGAAATTTTAAAACATTATTTATGAACACAGAAATTTCAGGGTTGTTGATATTCACGTTTGCTCACTTTTAGCTCACACCTTCACTTTACACCAGTCACAAAGCGGTATCTAAATCAAAAGGCGATTAGGACCGCGAATAATTAATAATTCTCTGTTTTTTCCGTCTGTAGAACCTCCCACTTCCACTGTTGTACATGTTTATCCATTCATTGATCCATTATCTGATTAAATCTAACTTCGGTCTTCACTCTCTTGGGAGTTTCACGATTGATGGACTATAAATATTTACCATAGTGACGCCGAAACAAAGCAAACGACTGAGAGAGAGAGAGAGAGAGAGAGAGAGAGAGAGAGAGAGAGAGAGAGAGAGAGAGAGAGAGAGAGAGAGAGAGAAAGAGAGAGAGAGAAAGAGAGAGAGAAAGAGAGAGAGAGAGAGAGAGAGAGAGAGAGAGAGAGAGAGAGAGAGAGAGAGAGTAGCGAGAGAGGAGGGATGGACGGGTGAGTTCCATTATTGTTAAGCTAACTAACTGGCAGCATTAACTTTTTAGATTGCTTTCCGAAGTTGCTAAACCGGAGAGAGTTCGATAAATGTGTTTAGGAACTCGCGATGATGATAACCATACGAATATAAGGAGCGGGCAGTTGGTCGGGTTGGTATAAAAGCAATATTGACAAGATCGAATTGTGTTATACCTGACACCTGTTATAAGTTGAGTCTTTTGCATAATCTGCTTGCTCCTTACAAATTTTCTGAAAATGCTTCATAGTGAATTAACAAAATTTGCATACGATGGAAGTGAATTCGTTTTAGGTCATTCCATTCCTTTGTTTTCATTAAACAATTTGTTTTTATTACGTTTGTTCCAATAATTATTCAGAATTGGTTCCATCCAACAACATTTCTCGTCTTCGACACGAACTATTCATGCTACTGAATTCCTACTTATCATTAGGCGAGACAAAATTTTAAACAAAACAATTTAAAAACAAACAAACAATTTAAAACTGCTACCGAAACAAATTTTTTATTTACCTCACGGGGCTTACGATCTAATTCTAAATAGAATTAAATAGCAATGAAAACGTTACCATTATATATGAAACCTCTATCAGGAAACCACAAAAAATTACCGGAACTTTTTTATATCGTATCAAACAATATTACGTTAACTAGATACAAAGCTTATACCTCTTGTAAGCTTATAATTCCTTAAAATTTCACTACAGATTCTCCGTAACTTTTCCCCACTATCTACATTTTTCATTTTTACATTTTTATATATGTTTTTATTTTTATTGCGGAATATATCAGATTGTTTTCTTTCGGGAATTTTCTCGTTATGTTAAGAGTATCGTGAGGGTTTTCGCTTTTAAAAGTTCCCAAGATTCGCATAACAGGGCCCATATCGATAAGCGTTTCCTAATTCGTTATTAATGTGTTCTTATTTGAAAATAAAGTTATCCTAAGATCATACAGACACCAGAACGGTTATTAACTTAACTCCCGATGATAACACTCTCATCACCGATGACAAATCGTATAAATACTAAATTCCTTATAGGATCTGTCAGATTAACCGCCATTAAAGAGATCTAAGTCAAAGTCGTGAGGTAGTTTCAGTTAGGTCGGTTGACAAGCGGGCCCCCTATTCATGAATACGAACCTAATATTTTGTACTTTTAATGCCGTTTTAAGAAAACGACGAGGCATCAGGGATGCATCCAGTCGTCGACGTAACGTTAAAAATGTATATTTCAATTTATTTCAAATAGCGTCCACAATATGTAGGAATTGAAAGAATTTATAATACATGGATTTAGTCAAATGGAAGCAATTGACCAACTTGTTATTGTAGGTGAAATGAAAATGGCATAAAAATTTTTTTAAATTTACATCTAAGATAAAGGAGTATGAGGATAACGGAGGATAAATGAGCATCAGCAGTATTTTTTCAGTGCAATCTGTTGTCTCAATCTGATTCCTATAAAATTAAAGTTAAAAACTTTTTGTGCAAATACAGTTAAAATTACTATCTTGCTTATCTAAAAGGGACTGGAATGAAAACAACGGGTACCAGAACATACAGAGCAAACTAATAACTACCATATCATCAAAACAAGAAATAAAAAAGTCCGATGGGCAAGGTGAGAGAGAGGCTCATTTCGTGAGCTACGCACTTCTCAAAAGAAAAACTATAAAATTATGAACATTAAAGTTGTATTGCCATAAAATGTAGAAGTTTTGAATCTATGCTATTTCACCCAACGGCACCTATAGCTTTTTAGTTCTGCTATATGTTTGTATAATAGGTAAATAATATGAAATTTCTCATTTTCTCATATAACTATTTTCTGCGTAAATTATTTAAATAAAAAAACAAAATTTGCAAAACATTTTAAAATCTACAAAAAAAAAAACCTTTATAACATATGTTCATCATATCGAAAACAAAAGAATTACGAATTTTTCTTTAATCTGACTGTCCCACATTTGATTATCACTAGGCCGATTTGGCTCTTCAACGATTTTCGTTAAATGAACTCGACAAACTGTTTTCGTGCTGAGTTTCATTTAAACTAGTTGTTTAAACTAGAAATGCGCCCCTATCGTATTTATAATTATTCCAAAAGAGGGTCTTTTGGCATCTAGGGACCCTAAAGCGAAAAAATGCATCGAAATTTGCAAATTTCGCCATACCCTATATTTCTATCGAAATAAGCGTAAAAGTGTATTAAGATCGGAAGAAACGTAAAACCGTTAAAAGCATGAAAGGAAAATAAAATAATGTATAACCATACACATATACACACCACTGTCTATGTTCCACTGTAGTCCTTAAATAAGAAGGAAGAAAAAGACAATCGAGAGAAAAACACTGAGGACGATACTAGAACCAAATGTTACAAGATAGGAGAGGATGTAGTAAGACATAAAAGGCATAGAGATGAAATTGCGACGAAATTAATTAAGTACAAAAACAACACAAATATCGGGGGGAGGTAAAAGGAATGGATACTTCTACAGTCAAGAAGTACAGACAAATAGAGAAACGCTTGGCGAAACCAAGGAAACTTGTGGACAAAATTAACGCACTAGCAAATCTTGTTATCACTGTAATTTTTCAGAATTATGCATCAAATATATGCTAGTAGATACGGATACCAACATTCATTACTACTGAAAACAATTTCAATTATTTGAGAGATATTAATAAGGGACGTAGCCTGCGGATAGGAATTACACAATCAACAGTGAATCGTTTTTTTTTAACTTAGAAGTTAGAAGATAAGGTTTTGTGCACCGCCGTAAGAAACAAGTGTACATCAGATTAGAACTAAACAGGGCCTGTCTCAGTAGCTATAAACGTAATAATTTCTGGCCCCACAGTCAGGAAAAGACTTAATGAACTTAACTTGATCCTGTTTTGCAAGAAAAAAATGGACCAATAATTATTTAAACCGAGTGTTGTGTTCAAAAGGACTAAAAGTACTACAGAATTTGTATAAAAGTATCGAGGACAAATTTTTCTTCATGTGGCCACGTCACAGCGTACTCACATGTTCTGATGTGTGTCAATGCTCACACGGATTTATACGCGGGAGATTCACAAATTCAAATTTCGATGTAGGAACCATTGTAAAGAGAACAAACATGTGATACTAATTAGGAAATAGACCAGCGGTTTGACACTCAGGGGTTTTATTTAGAGATAACTTTACTCTCCCCAGCTCTCTGGTACCGGGAAGCCGACCACTTTTGGGTCGCTCCAATACCGGTCAGCCCCCCTGTGAGTTCGTTAACCTGTAGCCCCGGGCCCTTGTCAAATATTAGATTTATAACAATAAAGCTTCACGCTTCTAAAAAATAAAAGTAATAACAAGTTTTCCTTGCTAATACGTTAATTTTATCGCTAAGTTTAGATGAACTATAGGGAGGACGATTGGAAATCAAAATGCCGAAAATACGAACGAATGGAAAAATTTAATGATTACAGTCAGAAAAAATGGAACGCTACAGCAAAAAATTACCAGACGTGACCTCCCTAAATTCTTGGATTGTTAAACGAAGCGAGCGCTAGCCATTATTTACCGCATCGAACGGCTCAATGATTGATAATGATCTTTAAATTTACATTCAGCAGCATTCCTGAATGATAATAGTGTATTGCAGAAGTATATAAAACACAGGCGTGAAGTTTATGAACAACGTCCACACACTAGCCCAAAATAAACGTTTCATCGTGCACATTACAATTTCCAGAGAATCGTATTTTAATCCGAATGGAAAACTCGTTTACACTGGAGCCCATTTAAGTTCGAAAATTCAATTGGGCATTAGGGGGATATTATCGTGCGTAACATTCACGTTTTCCTACGTCCCCTAAGGTAAAACAGTAAAATCCAGACAAGGAGATGGGAGCGGGGACCAGTCAGTTGCAATGTAAAACAAACAAGCGACGTGATTAACGAATATTATTTGAGAGAGAAATGGGAAAAAGTGCTGACGCCGGCTCGTCATGTCCACTTGTTCCAGTAGGATTTTTGGCCGAGGCCCAAAAGGGGATTTTACCCTTTTTCATTCACTTGCTGCTTGGAAATTACACGAGGCGTTTAACAAGATGTAAAATTGATGGAAGTTCCGTGATATAATTTAAAAATTTCCAACAAAATCTATGGAAACCGCTTACATATCGTCTATATAAATTTTGCTCATGTTCTCCACTCACTGTATCGTGACCGAATAAATGTATCAGACCATGCTAATAAAACAAAGTAGGGCGGGAAACCTGCCACGAACTACAGCACGATATTCTCATTATCTTCGAAAATTTATCTTATACAACTTAATTTGTCGAGATTCGAAGAATGAATTTGAGGAGTTCATAGGAGTTTTCTATGGACTTACAAACAACGACATTACAATAATTCGTGTTTTTTGTTTACTCTGATACCATTTTCTTAATAATTTCATTAAATTTTTAATCAAACTTTCTCAAGTGTCAAAATACTCTGATAACTCTCTCAACGCTGATTAATTCTGACCGAAACTTATAATGAATTTCGTTTTTTTTTTAAAGTGTGACTCTCTCCATTCCGAAGAAAACATGCTTAATGAACGTCAAGTTTTTTCTTGTTTTCCAACATCCTTGGAGGACATACTTTCATTATACAGTTTCACTTTATTAACTTCGAGCAATTCATTAAAACTTCTTTAGGGAAGATACTAAATTGTAATCATAGAAGACGTTTAATTGGCGTCGCACCGAGAGAAAAAATTAAAGATGTTAATCTATTTACTAGATTAAGTTGAGGAGTTAACAACGTGTGAGAAAAACGTCCAGTCATTCGTTACTATCGAATCCAATAACTTCTGTGTATACAACAGAAACACAAATATTGAAAACCGTTTAGATTACAAATTAAAAATTGAGAAATCACATTAATACAGCCGACTTATGTATCTATCTAATATCTGTAAAGTTACCACAAACCGATTAAACGTTTGAATTCTGAGTATTCTCGGATGTTGCGGTAAACTATGAGACACAATTCAGAACGAATAATATATGATGATTTTAGTCATATTAAGCCAGACGTAATAACTGATTAACAGCTTTGATTGATAAATAAACATGTAATACACTCAATCGTTCTTCAATTATCAATTATTACCTGATTTGATAACAGACAACATCAATGTTAGCCTAGCTGATCACACGTGCAGTTTCCAAATTTTTCCCGACGTAACAAATTCACAAGGTTGTTCGAGGGAGATTCCACAAATATACCCTTTTTTTTGAAAAAAAAAAGAGGGGAGATAGCGCACACTTTTTGCTGACTCGTCTTTTTTACGAGCCAAGTGTATTTATTTATCTGGGTCAAAAGATAATTTTTCTTTTTGCCATACTGGCAAAGGGAGAAGACTTACAATTTTCTTTAATTAGTCTTGTTATTAGTCCTATTAGTCTTATCTATGTCTTTGCAACCGACTAACTAAATCCAAAGAAAAAAATCTTTTATAGTTACATCAAATACGAACGTAAAAAAAACGTTGTGGAATTTACAATGGCACGTAGTTTTTGTTAAAGGGAGGTTAAGGCGACTTACAATCTGTATATTTAATTGCATAAAAATTTTTAGTGAAGGGTAGAAAACAATGGTTACTCAAAGGGTCAATATGCATTCTGAGTTAAGGTTATTATAGTATACCTTTTCAACAATACAACGTTGAACTTCACTTGTTTACCGAAAAACAATCACATCATTTCCATTTGGCCAGGACACTATTTTCCTCAATTTACATGAGTTGCTGCATCGTACTGAAAGCGAGCAAATTCACCCTTATCAAGTTAAAACCACCAGAGGAAGAGGTTAAATTATTTCGAGTAACCCTAATTCGAGCAAAGCAGCGAATTCGAGGCACAAAGACTTGTATATATTTGGTTACACTATCCCGAGCTTTCAGAAACAAGCAATTATAAACGTTCCTTTCAGGCTATACATCGTAAAACGTAATACATACCAGGTTTTCAGGAGAAAGCAATCGAGCACAGAGGGGATTTAAAGTCTGCATGCTTTTCAATACACAAGAACATTTATAGTTGTATATGGTGAGAATCGCTATGAAGTGAAATTATTTTTGTGTAAATCTAACGTAAAAGATATTTTTCTACAGTGGAACGAAAGCTCTATGTAAAGACCACCGTTATATTATTCATACATATTTACTTATTTATTTGGAACGGTGCGCCCAACAGTCAAGATCAATTACAGGGCGAGACACAATACATAATTGAAACTATTTAATATAATAACAAAGTAGAATTACAAACATTACCAAAAA
Organism: Cryptocephalus primarius; assembly: GCA_963576515.1. Lineage (NCBI taxonomy): Eukaryota > Metazoa > Arthropoda > Insecta > Coleoptera > Chrysomelidae > Cryptocephalus > Cryptocephalus primarius. Next base: position 2,423,595 of record OY754939.1, on the reverse strand, counting down.
AAAAAGCGATAAAAAAATAAAGCAAATAAAAACGATACCAATAAACATACAACCCAGTGTGCTTATGTACGAAAGATGGAAGAAAACCAACTAATTCAACCATCCCTAAGTTGGAGCTAACAAACACCACCTAATTTCATTACCATTTGTATGAAAAATGTCCATGCTGTTATTCAGGTTGCACCAAGAAGAGACCATGCGATTTATTGGTGATGAGATCATTATATTTGTTCTACACTGAACTGGATTGAAAGTGACCGAATTCCGCAAATTAGAACGGGGAGTTTTGAGACAAATCTCTTTAACAAATAAATCAAAAGTAGACAAAAGTAAAATTAATGTCAACCACATAACGTTGTGAACGGTTCTGGCTGTAGGACGATCGAACGCAATCGAACAAAAAAAAGCAACATCTCACTGTTACGTGTTACCATGACAGATCTTTCATCAAAACGGTAGTCGTTTGGTCAACCTTCAACAACCATTTCCGTTAACGACCTCATAGGACTGGGACTGGTGAGGCATGCTCGCTCATGATATCCTGCCCAGAACCTGATCGGGACCCGATCAGGAAATAACAAGACATGCCTGCGTAGGACTACCTGGCCAAATCCTGATCGGAAAGTAGTCAGGAACTGTCGAGGAATGCCCGTTCATGATTACTTCGCCAGAGTCTGATAAAGACCCGATCAGAAAATGGCAAGGCGTGCCCGCGCAGGATTACCTGATCAGAACCTGATCGGGTTCCGATCAGGAAATAGCAAAGCATGTTCGCGCAGAATTACCTAACCGGATCCTGATCGGGACCCGATCAGGCACTGGCGAGAAATGCCCGCGCAGGGCAGTCCGAACAGATCCTGATCGGGACATAGTCAAGAACTGGAACTGGAATAAAATATATTTGTTACAATTTTGTGGCACCTGAAAAGTACGAAATAGCACATAGCTAATGCAAATTCCGGCTGTTTTCTTTTTCGATCTGCTTAATTTCGAAGTTCGGCGCATACCAATTAAATAAATTTCTGTAGTATTAACGCCGGAATAAAATAGTATAAATTAATTTTGTTAATTATTTAGATCACAATCCAATGTGCTCGAGGAAACAAACGGAAAAATGTATGATATCCGCGCAAGACGAATTTGTGAACTTACTCACCAACGAGTTAGATTATGCCTCGAGAGTCAAATTGAATTAGAGGAAAAGAAATAGTGAATTTGGCATAACTACAGATTTCAGTGTTAGTGGAAGTACAAATTTGTAAAATTATTTATATCTTTAATATTGCAAGTTACACAGCTGTTGACAACAAAATTTGGCAGTACTACTAATTTGACAATACCAGAATTCATGATTAGCATAACAATTATTATCGTTTCCGGATTAGCGCTTCAGGTAAAAGCGACCCTTCATTCGTAATTTACAATTCTTACCATTTTGTTTTCAACTCTTATGAAGCGTAGGTAGTAGACTTTATTTTCTACAATACACGGGAGTTGGGCCACGCGGTAAATCGTCCCTTTATCCTACCCGGGAATTGGGCCACCAATTCCGGTACGTGTCGGAGGAATTAATAGATTAAGGTTTTAGGACGCATGTCTTGCAAAATGAGACAGTGCGGTGACGATGTGTATCTAAAAAGACAAAATGCCCAGCAAAACTTTTTACATCAAAAGGTAAGTACCCAAAATTATGTTTTTTTTTCATTAACAATATATAATTGACACCACTAGGAAGTATAATAGGTTTCTATTTAAAGTACTAAATTAATAACGTAAATTAAATTAAGTACTAATTATAAATACTGGTTAGGTACTCATTATTATTCGTTTTATTCAGGAGATTTTCCCATTGTTTTGGATTCGAACATAAACCACAACCACGAATCAAACAAACCTGCCGAGGCAAATGTTAAGTAATGTCACAAAAAGAGAAGCTGTTGATGATCCGCATGTGTTTTCTATTAATTAATGATGCAGTACAAAAAATTGTAATGTTTTCCACTTACAGTAAATTCCATTTTCTTTGTTCAGTATATGTTATATACATGGATGGTACTTTTAATTATTGCCCAAATTTTTTTGTCAACTGTTTTTCGTTCACGGTTGTAATAAAGAGCATGATGTCCCGTTGGTTTTTTCTCTTTTACTTAACAAAGAACAAAATACTTACAATTTTTTTTTTAACTTTTAGTTAATAAATGTAAAGAATACGATCTTCAATAAATCCGAAAAGTAGAGTTCTTGATTTCGAAAAGGCTATTTACACTGCAGTTAAAATCGTTTGGTACCGTTTTACCGCATGGTAAAACCCATGGTACCGCAAAATTCAAACTTTAGGTTTAAGCTCAGCCTATAATAATGCAAGTGATATCGGTGAAAAATTAAAACAATTTTTTGGTTTGAGGTTTCCAAATTCTGACGAAGTAGGTGATGCATTTTCGTTCGATTTAATGAATGATATACCTTTGAATGTTAAATTGGAACAATTTGGTGATTACCTAGTCGAGAATTATATTAGTGAAGATGCGTTATTTCCCCCTCACATTTGGGCGTGCCAGACATCCTCTCTATGTAGAACAACCAATACACGTGAATCATTCCATGCAAATTTTAATGACAATTTTTGTGCACCTCATCCCAATATTTTTCTATTTGTGGAAGCTTTATTAAACTTTCAGAGTGAAAGTTATGTTAGGATTAATTCGGCCAATAAATTCAGTAAAGTGCTAAAACACGATGTTGCCCTAAAACAAAATTATATAAATGATAAGATAAATAAGTACAATGAAAATGTTATAGATAGATTGACCTTTATAAATTGTGTATCTTTTAAGTATGCCCCTGTAAAACGTTAAAATCGGCTTTAAGATGGTATATCATATTGTCAAAAATATGTATCAATTTGTCATATTTTTTATATTTCTATTTTTTTTACTGGTGTAGCATTGAATAAATAAGATTTTACATTCGGCTAACCTCCCACTGTGCCTCAGTCCCCCAACTCCAGGTTAGGATTAGGAATATCTTCGGGATCCACGAATGATAAGCAGGTAAACTGGCCCAACTCCAGCCCGTCCATTTTCTAAGACTGTGATGAGGTAAGTTATTTACGAATTTGTAAGTATTTATTACAAAATAATTATTCCCCAATTTACAGAAGTGTCTGACATTTCGAGGTCGCCACTGGGTGAAAGCAAACTGGTGAGGGCGTTCTCTTCTAAATTAAAAAATGCAAAAGATTGGAAGATTGCGTTCAGCGCATAAAAATTGATTTTTGTCGTTTTTTAAGTTTATTTTGCGATTCTTTGTATTTGTATTGTGTTTTTTAGTGTTTTATCCCTTTATTATTTTTTATGTATACATTGTTTATATTTCACGTGTTTATATTTGTCCATGTTTTCTTATTCGTTATTAAGTTTGTATTTGTACTGTCTCTTTTGTGTGTGGATTTTGGCATATTTCTTATGTTGTGATATCGATAAAGTATTGTATAATACAAATTTTTTTGTCAGATCTAATCCTGACACTGACTGACCTGACTCTATTCCTTCACTTGTTCCACATACTTTTGAATAGATTGCACCGTACTGATATATGTATATATATATATATATATATATATATATATATATATATATATATATATATATATATATCACATATTTAGAAACATAATTCAATAATCTCAAAGTCATACACCCTACTCACATACGCGTGTGTATGTGTACGATATAACATTCCCGCATTTCACTTCGTCGGACACAGGACTGCATTTTAACGCTATTATGTCGTAAAAGCAGAAGAAATGGTAGGGAGTCCCCACATAAAATATTTTAATATGACCATCAATCCAAAACAAATATAACCTACTGCCTAACGTAGGTCATTAATTTTTTATCGAGTTCCCTCAAGCTCTCGCGTTCCGGTACTTCGGCAAGAGATTTACGGCCCGGCCCGTCCGTCCAGTACAAATAAAATATAAAAAAGTTCCGATTGGTTACTTTGCGATCGTTTTATCAAGACCTATATAAAAAATAACAAAGTAAGCGTCGTTGAATAACCCCATGGAGTGAATGAAGAGTGAAAAATTGGGATTTGGTTTTAAACAACTGGATAATTTGTGTTATTATGGTGGTAAGGCTCAATGTAATTGATGAATAATCATTACAGATAAATTTTCAAAATTTTAATATTTTACTGCGCTCACGTGGGTAGAATGTTTGCCGAAAATCTATCCCGATTATCCGTCAGAAAAGATTCATACCGCAGAAAGTCAAAGCTGTGATTTATTGGATAATAGGAAAAACTATCATATATACACATGTCATCAAGCTTTTTAATTTCAAGGTCCTGGGTTCTAAATTAAATTTCAATATAACTGTTATAAAAAATAAGGGGGGGAGGTAAAATTGCTAGCTCAACTGAAGGTTCCTCCGTGGAATCGACCTCTATAACCAGGCGGGTGTCTACTTAGGGGCAATCCCACTCCTGGGTATCCAACAGCCAAAGGCTGGTCTACCCGTTGGGCATCACAACCTCTTTAAGAGTTGTGGCACAACAAACACTTACACAATTATCCAACATAGCAGCCTAGCACGTGGGCAACCAGAAGCCGGCAATGAAAGTATCAGACGGACGGGCATCTTTTAAAAATTTTCCCTCCTCAAAAAAAATCAACAACTTAAGACTAAACAACAATCATAAGAATTCCTCTATTGAAACATAATCAAACGTGAAATATAAATATGCTCCATTCGCATTTATGCCTTACTTAATATAGTTAACTAGATCCTGATCGGGACGTGGTCAGGAACTAGCGATCCATGACCGCACAGGCTTACCTGGCCAGAACCTGATTGAGACTCGATCAGGCACTAGCGAGACATGCCTGTGCGTGATTACCTGACGAGAACCTGATTGGGACACGATCAGACGCTGGCGAGCCATGTCCGTGCAGTCTTACCTCAGCAGAACCTGATCGGGACCCAATTAGAAAATGGCGATTGCTGCCTGCGGAGGATTACTTGATCAGATGCTAATCGAGAGGTAATCAGGAACTCGTAAGACATGTCCTTACCTTACCTTACCTTACCTGGCTAGAACCTTATCGGGACCTGACGGAGACCCGATCACGTAATTTCGAGATATGCCTACGCGGTATTACCGAACCAGAACCTCTTTAGGACCTCATTAGGCACTCGTTAGGTACGCCCGTGCAGTCTTACTTTGCCAGAAACTGATTGGGACCTGGTCAGGACAACCTGGTTATGATAAAATAGAGTTCGGTAATGTTATGGAATATGGAAATATTCTTTAGACTCATTAGTCATAACATACGAATTAAGGATGTGCCAAAACTAAATACTTGAGAAATTAAATGTCATTAAAGGTAATTAAAAATTCTATTACTCTGTGTAAAAAAAAATAACTATCACAACTAAAAATAATTGCTTTAGTTATATTTGGTATAGTTTTCTTTCACCTGCAAAATCCCTTACGGTACAGAGTTATTGTAAATTCCGGCGACTTTTTTCCCGCGATTTTATTTCCTAGATTCGCGCATATCAGTTAATAAATCTCTGAAATAATACCCCCGGAATTAAAACATTCACGAAAGAAAACCCCGGGAATAGAAACCTCCGGTGACAACCCATCAGAAAAAAATTTCATACATTTTCATTTTCCACGGAAAAGTTTTTTTGTACATTATAAATAAACATATAAAATATAACATATAAAAAAACATATAACTAAACATTATAAATAAAAATACATTTATACATGATAAAATTTTATAGCATATATAAATATTTTTTATACCTTCACTAATTTTTACATTGAATTATTAGATATGATTTAAGGAGGAAGGAGCTATTTAAGGAGCTAGGAATATCGATCTGTTTGGGTCATTTTCCAGCTAAAATAATAGCTTCAACTTATCTTGCAGTATCTTATAAGTGGCCAGTGCTTTTTAAATTTTGGTTCTAATTCGGCATTTCGAAAAAATTCACATTAAAAAAAAATTCACTTACTAAACTGTTCTTGCCTGTTTTGTTTAAAATTTCAAAAAATTCAGCTTGTACCGAATTAATTAACCAAATTGAATACAAGTGTTATTAGATCATCGGGTTTTTTCCGGGATTTTTTCGTAGAAGTATTTTTTTCAGGGACTATATTTAAGGGATCCAGAGGTACTAGCTTTGGAAGCACAGTTAAATATGTTCTATTTAATTAATATTTACATTTTAAGATGTAAGTGCATGTATAATGCACTAAATAGACGTTTTGTAGATTTTTTCCAGTGTCTTAAATACGTTAGAATCAGAAATGATTTACCTGTAATTAGGTTAAAAGGGTAATGGAATTACCCTACTCAAACTATTATTTGAATGTCCAGATGTTCACGTAAGTTAAGTTTGTTAAATTCTGACGAAAGCTTTACTTACGTTTAGAGATAAAGCAATGTGCGCGAGAAAACAAACGGAAGAAAGTGAGATAACCCCGCACGGCGAATTCGTGAACTTTTACTCGCCAAAGAGATAGACGATGCCGCCACGGAGAGACAAATTGAATTAGGAAAAATTATGGGGAATTATTGAATTAGGGACTTTGGCATAATTACAGATTTCAATGTTAGTGAAGTAAATTGTTTGAAATCCGATAGTGGCCGTGATAGTGACTTGCGATGGGTGTGCGGAAATAACAGTTGACGGAAAATCATACGAAGTATGAATTTGTAAAATTATTTGTATCCTTAATATTCAACGTTACAGTTACAGCAGTTGACAATAAAATTTGGCAATGTCAAAGAACTGTGAAGACCCAAAAACTTCATGGCCGATGTATCCTGTTAAAATACGCTAAAAAGCTCGTAAGTAGCACTAGTACTTATATTTTTGATAACTTTAGTTTATTTCTAATTATACTTTCATTTTAACAGGTGTTATCCCCAACTGTAGTGAACATTTTTGGGTAAACTTTGTATCAGAATGACCCATATCCAGTCAGAGTATATAACGAAAACTAGAACTCTCTATAATGAACATTCCCAAAACTATTCAATTAATTTTAATATTTTTTATTTAATGCAATACAATTTTGAAAAAAGCGCAATAATTTTCAAAACTCAAAACAGCTGAACACCCACAATTTATATATTAGATCATATGTTAAGAACTTTTTATTTACAATAACTTTAATATTTATTTATAATTAGATCTTATCCGACGATTTCATTTGGAATCGGCTGTTTTTAAGAGCTGCATTTAAGAGCCTTTTAAGAGCTTAAGAGAGTATTGCATGTGTTCACTTAACTGAACACAGGTCCAATTTCAAAAAAAAAAGTTATAGTCATTGATTTTCATGTTTATACTCATACTTATGTTTCATTGAAATTTTACAAAAACTTACGAAGAAGCAGAAAATGAACTTGCCATTTCCCAATTTATTATTTTTTACACTGTTTTCATTTCATTTATATTTTTTATTATCTTATTCGTTAATATGTAACTTTAATTTTTGTTAATTATTCATTATAATATTATTTGTGTTGTTACTCTAATGATTCACCAAAAAACTAAATTTCCTAGATATTTTTTAAGATTAGGAAACTGACCTTCCCTTAATGAAAAGAAAAATAATCAGCCGAAACGTGAGAAATATTTTCAGAGCATATATTTACAGAGATGTGGTGAGGCAATATGTTGCAGTACAGGTCATTGCAGATAAAAAAAATACTTCAGATGTATATCATTCTACGACTGTGTTGTAATTAATTTATTCAAGGTATCAGTATTTACTAGGATATAATTATTTCTCAATTTACAGAAGTGGAAGGGTGAATGCAAAGGGGAGGCGAATCCTCTGGAATAATAAATGCGAAAAATTGGAATGGAAATCGCGTTCAAAGCACAACAAAAATAATTGTGTTTTCGTTTCTTATTTATTTTTGTTTATTTACTTATTTATTTATATTATTTACTCGTTTTTACATTTATTTTGCGGTTCTTTGTATTTGTATTGGTATTTAGCATTTTATGCTAAATTACTATTATTATTATTATTATTATTATTATTATTGTTATTATTATTATATATGCTGTATATATTGTTTAAATCTTATGTATTTGTTTATTGTATTTTTTAATATATTCTTATTCGTTTATATATGTTTGTATTTGTATGTTTCTTTTGTGCGCCGATTTTTGTCGTGTTTCTTGTGGTGTGATTGACTAAAATATTGTATAAGTTGAGTTTTTTCGTTTCCCAATCAGGTACTGGTCAGGTTTTTCTGATTAAGTTCACTTCAAACCCCATCAGGCATTACTAAAGTGGACCCGATCGAGCATTCCTGGCGTGAACCGCGTCAGGTCCTCCTGATCAGGACCCGGCCGAGCATGCCCGTCTAGCACCCTGTAACGCAGATACCTGGTCGGGTTCTGATCAGGCTTGGTTCTGACCATCAGGTCCTGAGGGGTCCACGACAGGAATGCCCGATCGGGTCCATGTCAGGTCGTCCTGATGAGGACCCGACAGGGCATTTGCGTTACAGCTAGGGTACTAGGCTGGCCCTTCCGGTCGGATCCTGGTCGGGTAAGGAAAAAAGTTTCTAGACGGGAATCTCTCGTTTATGCCCAATCTCAAATACTTATTTAAAAGTGTATTTCACTACGAAATTAACGTATTGTTACGTTCGTGGGTTCTTAATAACTATTAACACTAGCTATGACTAATTAATCGTAATTTATTTAACTAACACTAACACGATACGGACTTATTCTAATTCAGTTAAATGTAAATTTATAAGCGATGAGTTTTTACGACCATTTGTCGGCTTCGCCCACAAGAAAATGTGTTCGACTGACTGACGCTTATCTCTCGGTCGCCTTTTTATATTCCAACGGTGCTGCTTCCAGAAGATTTTCGCACCATTAAACGATTTCTCAGAACCCGCTGGCGCCGACTTGTCCGTGGAAATATCGAGAATATTCCAGTTCCTTCGATGGCCGATTAGACGAGGAGAATTCGTTTCAGTATTCATAGAATCAAAAGTTATTTTCTTTAACTGTATTAGCACCCAAACTCCGCCCGATAAATTTAAAAACCTGAATAGCATCAAACTCTATTTTTATTTTTTTGACGATTCCTCTTTAAAATGATTTCATCAAATTCGTTCATGTTTTAATAATCGACACAAACAAAGCAGATTGATATGTATTAATATCTGTTAATAAATCCCGGGATAGTGTAGCCGTTAAGAGTTGTTAATGATTCGTTCGCAAATCTATTTTAATAATTTCCCTTACAACCGAAACATAAATATAAACACAAATGTGTACAAATAAATTCAAATTGATTTATTTTTGATGATTCTATTAAAAACATCGTTAACCCCTAGTTCTTCATTACGATTTAGAATTTATAGTATGAACAAATTGCCTTTACATAATTGTTTACACATCTGGAAGTATTCATGGTCTTTTCAAGGAATTCATCGACTGATACTTTATGATTAGGCATTTCCACGAAGAGAGCGCCTCCACAATTTTTAGAACAAATAATCCATCGATTCATTCGTTTTTAGAATTGCCAAGGGTGAAAGTAGTTCCATTTCCTGGAGAATTTAATGAGTGCATGTTCGAGAATTTCTAGGAAAGATTAAATAAACCCGCGGTTCGATACAAACATCGCTAATATCGGGAATTGTTAGCAACAATTCCAGAAATCGCTTGCTCACAAAAACTGAGTTAATAATGGAAATCCATATTTCATGGTGACTCATCAACGTAGCTACTTCGCGGCGAGAAACATTTCTACCCTATTCGGGACAACGTTTACTTTATGAACCGAGTGATTATTAAAAAATTCCAGAGGAATGAAAATGAGCCCGAGGTCTGCGTAGTCATTAGGAGTAAGTGAATCGATTGTGCGGCAATTTTAAGGTAATCACTCCCGACAAAAGAAGGGATATTGAAATTTATCCCGTAAAATTGGCTTAGGAATGCAGACATATATACGCATAGGCGAAGAATGTGTAACGAGGGAAATTGTTAAAAAGATGAATTGTGTTTGTGACGTGTTTACAAGAGCGACGAGAAATAGAATTAATGGAACATATCCACACAGACCTATGAAGTTTTTTCCATGGTTAACAAACAGGAATGCTGTTAGCCACTTACTGTAACAAGATCAAGATCAATAAAAAGATAATCCCCCATCTCCCCTTCTTTCCCGATGAAAACCTCATAAAACATTCTTTACCGATAAATCCTTCAAACATCCTTCCAGGAAGTTTTTATACGAAAATCAATACATATTACAGATTGTCCCGCTTTCTGGCTGCCAGACCTCTCTCCTATTCCCGGGAGTGCGGAGCCTTCGCCTAATCGCACCGTTTCCGTAATTAAGCCGTTATACGATATAACCATTACAGTCTTTTAACCGCCTACTACTTCTTTAGATGTTATACTGAGAAGGGTAGCGGTGGTGTTTTGACCTCTGTAACATCTATAATAGCCCCGTATTTCCTCTCCAATCCTAATTAGTGTTATTAGTTTACCCAGTGTGGGAGAAATGGAAAAACGGAATTATGACACATCAATTGCCTTGGAGCACTTATGTGTAATGAGGGAAAACAATTCTGAATCTATCAACTTTTTCTTAGGTACTTCAGTCGATAAGATATTTTCTGAACATTCCGCGTTCCTGAAATTATTACTGAACTAACACGGCAATAATGAAAGAAGGAATATAAAAAATTGGAAAAGCGTGTGGAAGAAAACTCGCTCACATATGTTAGAGAAGTGCACGAAGTACGTGCTGAAAATTTTGATTATTTTTCTCTTCTAATATATAATCTTTTTATGGTTTAGAATTAGGTCACAGATAAGAAGAAAATTTTCACATTAGAATGTATATCGTAAATTGTAATGTACAATTTCTGAGGGCAGGGATACGTTTACTGTATTTTCCAACTCCATTTATTTTTTATAGTTCTTCCTCTACTTGCGTAGACGGTGGAAAATTTTTTCTTGGCACAATTTATATTACATTTTTTTAAGAGTTTTCGTAATTCAGAAAGACTACAGTGAAATCCCGTGAAAAAGTTTCACGAATTATTTTCGACCACTCTAGTTATTTAAATTTAACATAAAATGCAGCACGGAGAATTTGTTTCACAGTACAACAAAATGGACGATTCATTTTCGAAATAATTATTGAAAAATAATTAAAGAAGCAGTAAACCAGAAGAACGAATGAGGACCTGTAAGGATATAAGAAACATGAATAACACATTAAAAATGTTAAATGATAAAAAAAACTTTCTTGATCAGTATGTAAAACTCGGGGAAAACTGGTTTAAATCTATATTCATTTTGATCTCTGAAAAGCCGGAGCAAAGACATTATCTAAGACAAGGGTGTCCACATACCGTGTTTCCCGAGCTCCCGGGAGCAAACACTTTATCAGTGGTAACGGTAATTTATGGCACCCATAAAGCTATTACCGTTCGTCTCTTGGAGCATTTTCAGTCACGAGATCCAGGGTTGAATTAATATGATTTTTATTTAGACGTGTTTGAGATTTTAAAATTTTATTATTTCATATATGAAACATATAGGAGTATACCAAAAATGTTTTTACCTGATTCTAAATATTTAGTACACAAAATCGTGTACAAGTAGTTAAGTAATTGTTCCCAGCAACTAGTAAGTGTAAGGATTATTGCGAATTAACGTATTATCCTTCATCCTTCCAGGAAAAATGTACCCGATGCGTCGTTAAGATCAGGTAAAAATAGGGTCAGTAACTGAGTGATTACCACAAAATCTTGACGTCACTTTAGAAAAATCTATAAATTGTCACCTCATGGTTAATAATATGTAGTCTGTGAGTGACTGTACTAGTGTGCTTTGTATGGGTAAAAGATTTTACGGAGTATTTGTTTCATTCCAGTTCTGTTTGTCAATTTTGACTTGAAACGATTTTCACTTCCTCATTTTTTTAATAACCTGTGCGTAATGGAATCAGAAAGGGGACAAAGGGGATTTATTTGGCGTTTTCAAAATTTATAACACCGTTTTATGCGTCATATATGGGCAAAGTTTTGTAAATTTCAAAAAACATAACATCCAGCGACATCATCAAAAACAGCATCAGGATTTTTGTAGAGTTTTTCCATCAGATAGTGCCTCACGATCCAGAGAAGCCTGGATTCCAGAGAGCCTGGAAAAGTGTGAAGGAAAAATGACATAAATGGACCCAAATCAATGTTTTTTTTTTAAATTTAACGAAATAAATTTATTTTAAAACATAACGTTACGTATACTTTTCATTAATCATTAATATATAAAAGACTCTAGAATTACTAGTTAATATAGTCATCATTTTAGTATTTAGATAATCTGTAAATTAGTACCTCTTCACAATTATACAAGTATTAGGTAATTGCTTTTCATAGCTTCTCCTCGGCAAGAGTTCAACTCGCTTTCTGAGTCCGACCCTTTGCGTGTTGTTCGGAAACGGCATGCATATTAATATTCCGACTATCAGCTCATTAGGGCCCGTTTATCGTGGGTTGTATCTATCACTTCTCTATCTCTCTTAATGCTAGTGGACACCTCTGATCTAAGACATTAGTTTATGACTTATGTACCCAATAAACTCTAAGGCGCGACTTATAATATATCACTATAGGGATATCTGTAGACTGTATGCGAAATTTCAGAAGCGTGCTTCAAACATTTTTTGATGCCTTTCTAGAGAAGTCATTAAATAGATTGTTTTATTCCATTTACACTGGTACACTTTTAATTTTTACTGCGCGCTCCTGCATGTAGTTGACTATGAACCCGCTCACCAGCTTTTCTTCGCTGTCGAGGGTTATACTTAAAATATTGTCACGACGCGGAAATATGAATTCATAACCACCTCAACCGTCGCGAAAGGCTAAGTGCAACGATTAACACAAATAAGTCGATCAGTTCAAAAGTCGCCGGATCTGAAACTGGGACTATACAAAATCAAAATTCTGACAGGTAATCAAAATTATAAATACATGTTCCGAGAAAAGTTAAAAAACTTTACTTCACAATTTAAACCTCTGACGTTTTATTAATAATTTTATTTTAAAGATAGGAATTATGCAAGTTTAAGAATCAATTATTGAAATGAAAGGGCTCTATTTAAAAATACTGAAGTTGATGTGAATTTTTAAGAATCGGAATAATCGAAATACCATTTAATCATTAATTTTAGTTTTCGTTCCCCTCAGCGCACCGTTCAGAGATACTTGTTCTTGGACAATATCGATCATATCCACGACCACATCACATTAGATTCATAGACCAAAGAATACTCAAAAATATGATCAATATGTGCGAGGCGAATCATTTGGATCCCGATTAGGGTTTGGAATAGGAAAGATATTGTTTGAAATCAGTTGATTCCCGTATTCTTTTCAATAAATATTCTAGTAGGGGAGCCCAAGAGGCTATATGGGAAGTTATTCAAGCGTTGCGGGAACCTATTAAATTGTGAAGCTTAGATACTAAAAAGAAAAAAAAGTTTATATGATATATGCCCTTTCACTGCGGGGGTAAGTGTGTATAAATTTTCAAAAATGTTAAAAAAATTTGTTACATAGAAATACTAGAGCGCGTCAGACATTAATATCGTATACGCCCTACGTGCTTCTGATAACGAAAAAATATTTATCTGCCGGCTTACAAGGTGGGGGTGGCCGTATGAGGGGGTTGAAAATTAAAAAAAAAAAATTATTCGAGCGTATCAGATATTCAAAAGGAATTTCAAGTGAACTGTTAAAGGTATTATTTTCAAAAGACTGACGATTTGGACGCGACCAGAACTCACGGCTGATTTTTGACCATTTAAAAAAAAATCGTGACCTTGAAATACTCAAGCTCGTCAGATTTTTATACAGACGTTTCAGCTTGATGTCCTTGCTGTGCTGACCTAAAATCTGACAATTATGTAGAGACATTCCATTGTTCTGACAGTTTAAAAAATATTTTTTTTTTTTCATTACTCAATGGAATTACAACAAACAGAAAATAATATATAAAATATATAAATATATGTGTAAACTTTCACCATTCATTTATAAGAAAATAGTTTAATGGTAAAAGGAAGCAGGATTTTTTTAATCTTCATCATCAGATGAATCATCCTCATGTTCGGAGTTCGAATTAATTTCATCATCTACATCTTGCATATTTGTAATCAGAAATGGTTATGATACTTGACAATATTGCATTTATTTCATGATATTAGTAGTGTATTAAAAAGAAAACATACCTGGATCCGGAGTATCCCCTAAAATGTCAGGTGTTATGACGATATCTTCATATGCTTCTGGTAGTTGATTCCCAACAAACCAAGTCATCTCCAACTTGCCATCCACATTTTTCCACCCGAAATCTGTTGGTGACATCTCAGTGGCAGTTCGATAGTGGGCATTTCTCCATAAGCACGCAATGTATTGCGTTCGTAATACATGTTGCCGTAGCTCTAATTATTGATAATTTTAGCTTTTTTACCGTAAAGAAACCGGCAGATTATATTATATCCGTAATTCTTAAATGATTTCCTTCAAAATGAAAAAAACTTTAACCGCGCTCGAATACTTCCAGGTGACGTTTTTTTTGCAAACTCGTGACTCGCTTATTTTTTTACGTCATGTTCAAATCGTCAGAATATTGAAATATACACTTTTCTGCATGTAATCAACTTACCTTGTGTTAATCTGACAAGCTCGAGTTAATTCAAGGGTCGTTTTTTTTTTACTAATGTGATCGGCTGCCCTAGACGCACCCCTTTACATTAAGGGTTCATATATGATGGTGGTTCATAACAGGGGCAAGGCTTCTTTCCTTATGTTTTTCTGTCGCGCTTAAGTAAAACCCAAAATCCCCGCTTGGGCTCCCCTACTATTCGGTTAAGGTATTTTAGAAAGTACTAGGTAATGATAACATTAAATGCCAAAATACACACAAAAAACAAAAATAATGGTTACTTTAAAAAAATCCAAAGGTAAAAATGGATATAGGTAGATACCGATATATACAGGAACTAGAAAATTCAAATATGATGAATATTGGACTACGAAGCACCCTGTCCCGATACCTATAGTCACATCATCACACAGAAAATTCAGGAAGTGTGCTTCGTGAAATAAAAGTAGTAACTCCATACTAAATTAAGACAATATATAATATTCCTCCTGCAGTTTTACTCCTTGTAAATGGATTTAAGTCATGAACTCATGAAGTCATGAGTCATGGACCGCTTGATTACGAGACTGCAAGCCATCGAAACATGAATAAGACGTAGAATGCTAAACATTCGTAAGCAGAACAAATCTATAAGAAAGGGTGCTGAGGAGGATTAATATTGATACATAGATCTGTATCATTAGAAAAAAAAATGGAAAAAATTGATAATACCTGGGAAGAGGCAGAAAATATGAATGAAACTAATAGCAGACGACAGTAACAGAACAGGATGAATACAACACTTTAAAATGAGAACAGAAACTACCAAGATACAGAAAAATAATAAAAACTTCCAATTATTTTTAAATATATATAAGTGGAATATATTTTACTATGAAATTTTGTCAGTATATGTGCTATCTTTGAAATGATTTTTATAATTCCAAACTGATAACGTGAAGTTTTGCAGTTTTTTGTTTATTACGTTTTGCATATATCATTGCATGCTGCTGTTACTTAGTATCTTTAAACAAAAAATACCTTCAAGAACGTTGCTCTGTTTGCCAACATCAGCAATGGGGTTTGTGAATACGTATCTATCCTAATTTGAGGACATATTATGTCTTGGGTTACCCTAGTAAATTACAATTATTTTAGTTGACAAATAAATGATTTATTATTAAAATGTGTCGTTGCATGGCTATAAATAGTGTAATAAACATTATTAATCAAGTTATCCAAGTTTTGAAAATAAATTCCTGTCGAGTGTAGTTGCCAGTAATACCATGACGAAATCACTCGAAAACCAGTTATTTAATCACTCAAATACTCCGTGCAACGCAACCCGAGATTTAATCCCAGACGATTCATCAAAATGAATCATGACCGGTTAAGTAACTCCAGAGATCCGGAGCGTACCATTTCGTGCCCAGGTCGCTTAATTTCTACGCCAGAAACTTTCCCTTCCCTTTTATTATTTTTTTTTACTTTCGTTTTAAAAACAACGATGGAACCCCTTCCATAAACCAAACTTCCTGATTGCCGGTCTCGGGTTTGCGTGCCAGCGAAAAATTTAATCAGACCTGCGAAATTCATCAGTCCCTTTTACAGTAAACTGGGCTCTTTATTGGGAACTGACGAAATGCCAAATTAGAATTCCGCGAAAGGTTCTTGTTCCTTTTTTATATGATGCCTTAATCAATGGAATTAATAACCGAAGGAGGAGGGTTCGATACCGACGAGAGATCAGATTAATTACTGCGAATTTGTTTTTGACCTACGGGTTATAAATACTTCGCAATATTAATTACAGTATTTCAGGAACGAAAATTTGAAAATGCCAAAATTAAAAAACGTCCCGATGGCTTGGCCAGTCGGAAAGGATTATTCCATGCGCTTCTCAAAACAAAAACTTTAAATTATGAACGAAAAGTGGTCTACCTTGAAATGTAACAGTTGCGAGCATTAACACTACGTTTACCGAGCTGTGTAATTTCTAATAATGACACCTATAGTTATTTAGTTCTGCTATGTATAATATAGAACATGGAATTTTTCATTTTTCGCGTTGGCATTTCTACCACCCTCTTACGGCCGTGCAAGAGTTTTGGGTGTGTCATAAGACTATATGATTTATTTAGGATTTTTTGGAAAACAAATGGAAAAAGTGTGACAAACTTTATTAAAAAGATCAGATATTTCATATTGTACCTCTATTTTTACCACCCTTAGTGGTAAAGGGTAATTTTTTTGGAAAGAATGTTTGTTTGGTATCCTGTTAGTCAACTGATAACGTTAAATGGATTTTTCTATGATTTTCATGGGATAAGTGGAATTTTTATTCGGATGTGTTTTTATTTTTTCGAATTTGTGGTAAGTAAGTACCCGAAACGGTACTTAAATATTAGTTATAAGGTAACTTTTACTTGGTTTATTTGCTAACATTAATTAGTTTCACTCATTTACACTAACAAATTATAAGATATTCAAATGGACTTGAAGCAAATTTTAATATATTTATTTAGCGCTAAATGGAAAAAGCACTTCTTTTTATAAGTTACTAGTGTAATATACTCTACGCACAAACGTTTAAATTATTACAATTTTTTTTTAACTTTATGCCGCATATTTTAATGCATACAATGTTCTGTTTATGAATAAATAATGCATATTTTTCAACTGTTGGATACAAATTGCGTGAATATTTAAATTGTTCTTCAGTGCATATTGTTCCAGTCCTAATTATTACGAATAAAGATGTTTTACTAATTTTTAATTAATTTAACTTTCTATTCGGTTACATATTTAAAAAGTAGTTATTAATAACTAAATACTGAGTAATTTCTTGCTACTGCAAAGCAGGTTAGTAAGAAATCTAATCACAAATATTAATTTTATTTCAACAATTTTATTTTCCTTACTTCCTTTGCGACTGTGACAGATCGTGGTTAGTGATTAGACCGGCCTTACTTTAACGCGGCGAGGGGCTAAAGTTACTTCTGTGCAGTTCGAGGCAATCTAATGGGATAGAGTTGAAATGAGTTGAAGTTAAGAGTGAAGTAGCGCGACGTAATACAATATTTAAATTAAACGATGTACGATGAACTTAACGAAACTTGTTGAATGAAGCTCTGCGAAAACTGCAGATAACGGGAAAAACTGCGTACAGCATGTTATAAAAAAGAAAAATGAATGTGAAAACTTGACCATATTACTGAGAAACACATTTTAGAGCCTATTCAAATTCATATTGCGCCAGACGGCGATACAACGATTCAGACGATTTTGATTCGGTAATATTTTGTTTAATACCTTCTTAATTTTTATACTTATTTAATGCCTACAATTAAATTAAGGAAAAAAGAAAAAATATTAAAAACCCAGAAGTGATACGATAAGTTTGGCGTAATGTTTTACGAATAACACAATTTGAAAATAAAACGATCTTTCATTCATTTAATGATTCGATTGATCAAATCATTCAAAACAATTTTTCACATTCACCTTACTCTACGCCACTGCGCCACTTTCATTCACAGCAAACCTATCTGTTCCTTTGTATAAGGCAGCCTTATCGAGGAATGAACTCGAAGACCAGAATGGCCAAACTAAAATGCACTGAATAAATATATCTTTCTTGTGGAAAAACGTTGCGGCTGTTTAAAACTTTTTTGAACTACCCCTTCGCGTTTCGAAATGCGATCGGCATGCATAATGAGGTCGCTTGCTGTAAGTTCCAACCAAACGGAAAATAGCTTTTTACAGAATATAAATTACAATCATCCCTTAAAATGAAATTGTACACCTCAAGAAAAGGTAAAAGGTATGTTTTATATCATCGTTAAAAAGATGGAGTGTCGAGTGATTGGAACACCGATTTATGCGACCTTCCTCAAGAGAAGAATCCAGGAAACAAGTCGATGTTTTTATTTTCGTTAAGAAAACTGTGTTAGTAATGCTGAAATGTAAAACATTGTTTAACATTAATTTTTATTTTGTTTTGTAAGATTCGGATTTATCATAACAAAATAAATTACAAAAAAAGCAAATTTCTAAACCAAAACCTTCAACGTTTGATGCATTTCCAGAAAAAAGAAAATGCAACGCGCATATCGAAATACATGGATAAAATCGAGATCGGGTTTACGTGTGGAAGGATGCCAGATGAGTGTTCATAAAATTTGAAGGAAGGATGATGTGAATTAAGCGAATTTTGTAGCTGGGTCATACATATTACGGACTGAGCACATTTTACAACCTATCAGTTTACGACATGTATCTTCAGTGAAACAGGTTAAATGTAGCGAAATCCGTATTTATAAGGAAGATTTACGCCTACAATTTATGTACGTTTAATAAATGTCATACGAAACAATGCAAAGTTCATTTCGCTATTTTTCATTATTCTGATTTGATTTTTAATACTTCTTTAAATTGATAAGAATCATACTACTTAGGCCATTCTTTTTATAAAACCCATCGTGTGACAGCTAGAAGTGTCACGATAATTTTAATATATGTAAAAGTAAGTTTTATGAACAGTTCAAAATCAACACTTAAAATGGGTCATACGTTTTGGAAATTGTCCAATATGAACGGCAGAACGTACGATTAAAACCATTCAATAGTTGTACCATTCAGATTACAGCCGGCAATGAAAATTGATAAATGTGGAATAACTTGTATTTACAACTAGCTCTTTTTTTTTGGTGTGAAGACCATTGTTGCCTGACCTAACGTGAAATTAACTAACTACCGAATTAAACATTAATATGCTCCGACTTATTTTGGTTTGTTTTTGCTATTTCCAATCCTTTTTCTTTTTGTCCCCAGTCCTTTAGGAAAGATAGGCCGTTACTTTGAAAAGTAATAGTAATGAAAGACCCGGATAGAAATTTGGGTAGGCAAACCCGAAAACGTATCGGGTCCCGATCAGGAAGTGGCCGGGCATGCTCGCTTAGCATTACCTGGCCAGATCCTGGTCAGGACCCGATCAGGTAATGGCGAGGCATGCCCGCCTAGGATTACCTGCCCAGATCCTGATCCGGGCCCGACTAGACACTGTCGAGACATGCCCGCCTAGCATTACCTGACCAGGTACTGGCCAGGCATGCCCGCGCAATCTATCATTACACCCATTATTCATAATATACGTATTAAGAATGTGACAAAATTAAACACTGAGTGTAATTAAATGTGATTAAAGGTAATTAAAATTGTTACATTGTGTAAAAATCTAAGTAACAAAATATATTTATAATTTTCTGATTTTTTGAATTTTCTTAATTTCGAAAATCATCAATTAAATAAATCTCCGAAGTATTAACGCCGGAATAAAATAATATAAATTAATTTTGTTAATTATTTAGATCATTATCCAATATGCTCGAGAAGACAAAGGGAAAAATGTGTGATAACCGTGCAAGGCGAATTCGTGAACTTACTCACCAACGAGTTAGATTGTTCCTCGAGAGTCAAATTGAATTAGAGCGAAAAAATAGTGAATTTGGCATAACTACATATTTCAGTGTTAGTGGAGTAAACTCTTTGAATGACGATTACCGCGATAGTGACTAAGTAGTGCCGAAAAAGCAGTTGACGTAACATCATAGGACGTACGAATTTGTAAAATTATTTCTATCTTTAATATTTTACTTACGCAGTTGTTGACAACAAAATTTCGCAGTGCTTTAACAATACCGACATTCATGATTAGCATAACGTTTATTGCTTCCGGATTAACGCTTCAGGTAAAAGCGACCCTTCGTTGTAACCTACTATTCCGACCAGTTTTTGTTCAAGTCTTGTGAGGTGAAGTTCGCCGACGGTGGATGGTGAAGACATTATTTTCTACAACTGTGATGAGGTAATTCATTTACTAAAACGTGAATATTTGTTAGAAAATAATTATTTCTCAATTTACAGAAGACTGATATTTCGAGGTCCCCACTGGATGAAAGCAAACAGGTGAGAGCGTTCTCTTCTACATTAAAAAAACCGAAAGATTGGAATGGGTGCATAAAAAAAGGGTTTTGTTGTATTTTAAGTTTTTTTGCGATTCTTTGTATTTGTACTGTGTTTTTTAGTATATTATCACTTTATTATTTTATCCTGTATATATCGTTTATATTTCATGTTTATATTTGTTTATTTTATTTATTCATGTATTCTTATTCTTTAATATGTTTGTATTTGTACTGCCTCTTTTGTATGTCGATTTTTGGCGAATTTATTATATTGTGATATCAATAAAATATTGTATAATATAAATTAAGTTTTCTTGACGTGGACCCGGTCAGGTCTTCCCGACCAGGACCCGGCCGGGGTTGCCCGTCTAGCACCCTGTAAGGACTGTAACGCAGATGTCCCGTCGGGTCCTGATCAGGACGACCTGACGTGGACCCGGTCAGGTTCTCCCGATCAGGACCCGGCCGGGCATGCCCGTCTAGCACCCTATAACGCCCGCCCGGTCGGGTCCTGGTCAGGATGACCTGACCGGGTCCACGTCAGGTCGTCCTGATCAGGACCCGACGGCACATCTGCGTTACAGTCCTTGCCGGGTGCTAGACGAGCAATCCCGCCCGGGTCCTGGTCGGGTACAGGAAATAATTTCTAGTCGGGGAAGGCTAGGAAGACTAAACAAAAGCGCGTGTGTTTGTGAATGTGCAGTCTTTATTTCACTCATTAGATTGGTGGATTACTTTTAAAGCATATCACGAAAATCAGGCTTGTAAAGAAGACAACTGAGCTAATAAAACGAAACAAAAATTTAGTGAACGTGATGGTGGTGATTACCCATTAAGTAAATGTAATATAACATTAATCAATATATAAATGAATGTTTATGCTTGCTTTGTTTTAGCAGTAATCCTGATTCGCGTAAATAAGTTCGATATAATATGGCAAATAATCCCGTTTAAACAGTGGTGGGGTGGGTCTGAAGTACACCAAATCCTATAAATACAATAAAATGTGAATATTTCTATAAATATTTGTCAAAACGGCATACAGCTTCCATATAATCGAATCTAAACTTCTAGGCCCGAATTTTATGGAATATAACGCTCGGTTAGGCCAATTTTAGTTTTCAAAACTACTTTAATCCAGGGGTTCCCAAATTTCAATTTACGGTACGTAAATTTACGTATTCAAAAGTAACCTACAAATTTGTTACTGCGTGAAAGGTGCCCTTTGTAGAACTCAATTAGAATTAGAACTTAATTATTCTTCGGACACCATTTAAAAAGAGAAGGGATATATTACCAAAGTACATGTTAAATGATAATAAAAAATTTCAATATTGTAAAATCTCATTTCAAAAATACTTTCATTTTTATGTTATAAACAATCAGAATATCATGTCTGCAATTGCTTTCAGTGTAATTATTTTATTTTTATTCGAAAAGCTGACGGTTTAAGTAAATTTAAACCAATAACAAAGTATTTGATATGGGATAAAGTTAGCCATTTTTTTAAAGAAGAATTCATCGCTACTTTGTTTATAGTAATTAAGAAAATTAATAAGCCCTATTTTAAAGATGGAGAAGAATATAATTTGATCCGTCTGTCTTTAAACACAAATGAACTATTCCTGCGAATTTAATCCTAACGAAAAGTTTCTTCGTTATAATGCAAACAAACTACGTCTGCTCCCTTTGCCAAATAACAAAATTCTAAATCACACGAATGTACTCTCGAATAACTAGATTTAAATAAACAATAAAAACTACCCGAATTAATATTAGATTAATCCTTGACCCGTTCTCCTCGAACAAAAGCGACAAAATTATAACTTGCTGTAAAATTACTCAAACAAATGTCTGATTTGAAATAAAGTAGAATCTTTTCCATTATATCCACTAATTTCAACTTGCAACAAATTTCCCAAAATACTCAAACAATTACGACTTAATTATTTCCTCGTAGGAAGGGAGCTCGCAGACCCGAAACCTGGTACTAAAGAGGGCTTGTAGTGACTCCTTAATTTTGGATTTTCACCAAAAGTGAAAATCTCCTAGGCTCCGTAACCCTTCTCTTTGCCCTAGCATTCTCATTCCAAGTTACATTTTTTCTCTAAATTTCCGATAACTGTCTATTAAAGTGGAGTTTCTATATCGTACCGTAACTCATCGGCTTTAGCGCTGTGATCCCCATTAGACTGTACTTTTCCTTACATGCACATTGTTCAGTGTTTCCCATTTGCTTTGATTTTCCCAACAAATTAGTTAAATGACAACATGCCACATTTGTAATTATTTCATGCAAACTTCGGAACTGTTTCCCAAATCCATAAAAACGTCAACTTCTATCGACATTGTAGTTTAATTAATTAATCAGAAAATATTCATATTACCTAGCCTAACTTTTAAGAGTTATACCAACTGTTCCACCTAACTATGTGAAATAAAATCAACAACCCTTAACAAAGTTCGAAAGTATACAAAGTATACACAGTGAATTTATCACATACAGGGCGTTGAACAAGCAACCAACACGACAGGTGAGCAAGACGACGATGAAAAAACAACTACTTCGGAGACAACAGAGAGACGTACGCGAAATTTAATGTAAATAATTATTAATTAACTAATTAATAACTGTTTTCCAATTAGAATGGATAAACTCATTTTTTCTGAATAAACTTAGAACACAACATCAACTTTGGACTTTTTACAATTGTATAAACCCGACGGAAGTAAGAGATCGTATTCGCTTTGACAACCTTTTTTCCCATTCGTAAAGGACATAATAACAACTGGAAAGGTCGATTTCTTTTCGGAACCACAAAAAAACCCACCGATTTGTAAACTGTTCGCGCGCGACCGCTCCCCAAAAGCGCTTTACGGGATCCCAGGAAAAACTCTTCCGGGAGCGTTCCGCGACTCAATACAATTCGGTCAAACGTTTTCGAACACGTGTGTAAGAAATCCTGAGGGGCGCCTCCACGTGTGGATCCTAATTATTTTATGTACCATATGGAAAGCGGGATAGAAATTGAGGGTGGACCCTTTGTAAAAAGGTTTTCAAGGCGTAATCTCATAACGAGTATTTACGGCGCGTTTTGAGATGTACGGCCTCTCTCCCCTTCCACCCTTAAAAGTTGATGCTAAATGATGTAGGACTAAATTTTCGTTTTCTGGAGAACTCAACTGATGTAGGTACATTTAGAAATAATTAAACGGCCGAACGGAGCATAAAATTCAAACCCTTCGCCACAGAGACAGGCGATCCGAATCTAACCACACATCTACTAACAGATATTGCAAATAACGAGTACGGATGCCCTAGACCAGTGGCTCTTAACCGGTGGTCCCTGAAAGCATCCGAAGTGGTCGGTGAAGTCATCTGAAAAGCGAGTCAACACAACGATACGACAGCCGGCGTTACCGGGGCAGGGTGCGGGGCACTCGTGCCACTCGCAGCTACCGTCTCACTCGGTTCATTTGTTCCTGTAATGTTTTTTAGAGACTTATCGCAAAATCGATTTCGCTCTAGAATAGTCTCGAAGGTTCTATTGGTATTACGCTAGTGAGATGTTTTACGACTTCCGCGAACCCATGGAAGGTTCCAGAAAACAAAAATAAATTATGTAGTGATCAAGAGAGTGTTTTAGTGAAGTTTTTAGTGACAGTGGTATTATTTAGTGAATTAGAAAACGTTACATTCCACTGGGTTTCGTTCTATGTGCTTGCTTATATTCAATTATAAAGTTCGACAGCAAAGGCAAATATCCTCGGTCCACGGAGATCTTTATATATTATTTATATTTTTATATTTATTATATATCATATCATATCATATCATATCATATCATATCATAATCATAATCATATATCATATATCATATATCATATATCATATATCATATATCATATATCATATATCATATATCATATATCATATATCATATATCATATATCATATATCATATATCATATATCATATATCATATATCACATATCACATAATCATATATCATATATCATATATCACATATCATATAATCATATATTCACATATCACATATCATATAATCATATATCATATATCATATATCATATATCACATATCACATATCATATAATCATATAATCATATATCATATATTCACATATCACATATCATATATCATATAATCATATATCATATATCATATATCATATCATATCATATCATATCATATTATTTTATTTTATTTTATTTTATTTTATATTATATATTTATTATATTAAATAACTACTCCAGATTTTAATACGTAAGTAAACTAAATCCTATTTGTTTAGTTTATGTCACACCTTAATTCTAAGTAGGCAGTACTGTAAATACAGTATCCCATTTAACATAATTTTCGTTATTTTATTTTAATACCTACGTCGCATGACTCACATTGTCAAATCTGCTAATTTTCTTTTTAATTGCGATTTACTTTGTTCCCCAGTTCCAGGGGTTTGTAATTAAAATTAGGTATATCTCATCCGTACTTCTTCTGTGACCACTTTCAATAATTAATGCAAATAGACAAACTTTAGTACTTATATCTGTATTTACAAATTTACACATTGGTTAGGTTAATTATTTTAGCTTAGTTAATTAGGTTAATATCTGATGTAATCCCTCATTCGGTACTTACAATTATCAATATATTGCCTATTATTTACTTAACCGTTAAAAACACTTAAATTCATAAACCTAAGATCATCGGTCCCTTTCATTAGTGTACGCTCAGTAAACAACCCAATAACTTTTATCACCCATTTCCTTCTCAATAGTCGTTATCTCAATATTTAACCATCCATTTACATATTTTGTACACTTTAAAGTTTATTTAGCGAACTAAACCTTTATGAAAGTTTCCGGTGATTATGCTAAAGTACCGAATGTTGGATATCGTGTGGTTCCGAGTGGAGGGAAAATTCCTCCACCACCACTACCACATAATTTTTCGGGAATGTAAAAACATATATAACAGGGTGCCGATTAGAGAGAGTACACACAGAATCCACAGGAAGATCGGTCTCATGAGAACGGAACTCTACCCCTTATTGAACCGGAACAGCTGCCTGGACCGGTCCAACAAAGTCGTCCTACTAAAATCCTTCCTCCGAGCGACGATAACCTACGCTTCCGTGGCGTGGGGAATCGTCTCAAATTCTCAGCTGCTTAGATTGCAATCCAGGGAAAACAAAATCATCAGACAGTCTCTCAATATCCCATGGTTCATCCGGAATTCTCAGATCCTGAGGGAGTTCCGGATTACCCCCCTCCTGGAAACCATCAAAGGCCGGGCCGAGAAGTTCTTCTTGGCCGCGGCCAGCCATGAAAACCCCCTCATCAGGGAGGCCTCTGACTACAACCCCGAACACATCCGACCCCACAAGCGACCAAAGCTGCAACTGACCGCACTAAAAACCGCCACAATACACCCAGCCAAGAACCCAAACCCCGCACGGGCGTCAATTTCCACACTACAGAACGGGTACTAGCCTAATGGCTGACATACCCCCTTCCACCCCTATTACGGAGGAGCCAACCCCCTGGGAGGGTTTTTTAGCAGGTAAGGCCCGCGGGCAACACTTCTGCCTGCGGGAATCCTGCACTACCACAGATTCTCTGTGGTGTCTTTTGAAGATTTTTCCCTACCCACATAAAAAAGGAGAGTACACACAGAAATAAATTAAGAATCAGATGGAGACGTTACATTTTTGCTCATCTTCATACCCATAACATATCGCACAAAAATATGGCGCGAGTGAGTGCGGGCTGCGTGTCAGTCGCCGCACGGCTGTGTAAAGCATGCGCTAATTAATATTAATTATTTTTTATTTATTTACAGAAAAATGCCACCAAAACGAAAGTATGACGGCGATTATATTAAACTGGGCTTTATTTCCATAGAAATAAATGGAGAGACTAGACCTCAATGCATAATATACACAACTGTTCTTGCCAATGATGCTTTAAAGCCGGCAAAGTTGAAACGTTACCTAAAGACTCAGAATTATTGGACTTGGACAGAAAACTTGAACTCAGTGGAGCAAGTTATGTAACATCTGAAAAAACATTAGCTGCGTCGTTTGAAATTTCAAAATTGATTGCCAAATCCAAAAAACCACATAAAATGTGAATCTTTAATAAAGCCTTGTTCGCTTAGAGCTGCAGAACAGCTTTTAGGTCAAGAAGTTCAAAAGAACATTCCTGAAATCCACTTTCTAACGACACAGTACAGTCACGTATTCAAAAAATGTCAAATGATATTTAAGAACAAGTTATTGACATGATAAAATGTAGATCTTATTTTGCGGTACAGTGCGATGAATCTACCGACGTTTCACAATGTTATCAATTACTTGTGTTTATTCGAATTTTGAATGACGTTAAAAGCAATAAAGAGGAATTACTATTTTCTCAAGAACTGGAGACGATGCCCAGAGGTGTAGATGTTATGAGTCATTATTTGGAGAAACACGGCAAAAGCTTATGGGGTTTTGTAGGTATGGTGGTCCTGCTATGCTTGGTTCCCGCTCTGGTCTTGCAGCGTTGATAAAAACAAAAAACCAATCCGCAATTACGTCGCACTGTGTTATTCATTGTCAGGCATTGGCTGCCAAAACGCTTCCGGAATGTTTGGCTATTGCGATGAAAACTGCTATAAAAGCAGTTAACTTCATTATAAATAGTGCACTTAACACTCGCCTCTTCAAACAATTGTGCTCTGATATGAACTCTGAATACGAAGCTCTGCTGTTCCACACGGAAGTGCGTTGGCTTTTCAAAGGAAACATGCTGTCGAGGTCGTATGAACTTAGAGAGGAGATACAAATAATCTTAGCTGCCAAGGACAAAGAGTTGCTGGATCTGTTCTGGGAGTCCAAAGTTCAAGTACATTTACTTATTTGGTCTATTTTTTGAACAACTTAATAAATTGAACCCTCAACTGCAAGGATCAGGAAATTTTAAGTTGCGAGGTATGAGCTATATACATGCATATGAAGATAAAATCAGTGCATTTATCGCTAAAAGTGAGCTATGGTTCAACAAAGTTAATGTGCTGCGGTTAAAGGAGAAATACAAGAGGACATTACTGTGTATTTCAAAAACTTAAAAAGGGAATTCAATCGCTATTTACCTGACTGCGAGGACAAAGGCATTCAGAAACTAATCCGCAATCGAGGCAGAAATTAATCTTGACGATTTCAGGAGCCAAAGGCGTAAAAAAGCTTTTTACAAAGGTTTCACCCTCAATTTCTGTCCAGCTTTTTCTCAATTTCTGTCCAGTTTAGCTTTGAGTGATACTCAACCAAGGTTTCAGAAATAAGTAAAGAGTATGCAGTCACAAAAATCGCATTAAAATAATATAGGTACTGTGCCATAACTCAGTAGTAATGTAAAAATAGGATACTGTTGGCTTTGAAACTTTGTAAACGTGTTTCATTTAAAATTGATAGCTATAACAACTCTAGTCATTCCCATTTACTATATATTACCCCCAAACAGTTGGTGGCAACTGAAATTTTGGCAACCGTTTGAAAACCGTGGCAAGTCAGAAATTTTGTCAAATGGTCCCTCATCACTAAAAGGTTAAGAACCACTGCTCTAGACATTACGCCGAGATAAGAACGAGGACGTTGAGGTTATGTTGAGCAGATCCAGAGCAACAAAAAAAAAAAGAATTTGTCACGACTTGTTTAGTCGGGTGTTTATTTTAGTCGGGCCGGGTCGCTTACCCAATCGTCAACCAAGGATTTCA
Source organism: Cryptocephalus primarius (assembly GCA_963576515.1). Taxonomy (NCBI): domain Eukaryota; kingdom Metazoa; phylum Arthropoda; class Insecta; order Coleoptera; family Chrysomelidae; genus Cryptocephalus; species Cryptocephalus primarius. The sequence continues at coordinate 2,395,116 of OY754939.1, read as the reverse complement.
TAAATGCTCGTACTCATTTTGCGGATGAACTTCTCATCTGAGGCGCGCCTACACAAAGTTTCACTTCAGTGTTGTTAAAAAAATAAGTTGATTCCGATCATCTCTAAAAATCTCAATTTCCCAAGGAAACCGCAAGAATGAGGATACACTTTTCCTCACAAGATTAAAACTTTTTAATAAAAGTTCTGTTACCAAGCGCCTTTCCATCTCCTCTCATTAAACTAAGGTCCCATCGGTAAATTGTATTTTTTGTTGTGGGGAACCACGAGTGTTCCTTCTACCGACGAAAATAGCGGTTTTATCGTCAACTTCAAAGTGGCGCCTCTAAACGCCCGTGTTTAGACCAGAAGAAAATTTACAACGAATTTGAAGTGATAACAGTGAACACTAATAATTTAGATGCCTCAAACTACTAACAAAATATGTGCACGTCACCAACATCTCTCGATTTGTTATTTATGTTTGCGTCATGCATTTTTTATCATTTTACACTTTGATATTCATGTCCATTCTTTTTAAATAATGAATTAACAAAATGAGATTATAAAGAACAGCCATATGACCGAAAACCAAATTAGTTTCCATTAGTAAATAGTTTTTATTTGTATATCAAATAAAGGTAAATTACACTGGATTTTACGGCTTTTGCTAAAGGTAGCTCTGTAGAACTTACTCTAATCTGAAAAGAGTAACCTAAAATCTAGACCAGTGGTCACTAGCCTTCTCAATGTATTGACTGTGCTTGATCATTTTGGAATATGGAGTGAGCTACCTAGTCGTAAGCGATTCAAGTTAGAAAATATTTCTATGTGATAACTACTGTCATAGGGTTTTAATTGATTTTGAGATACTTTTTTCTGAAAGAATGGGAAAATGCCCGTTATCGCGGTTGATTAGGTGGTATTCCCAAAAATCAAACTTTTCGATGAATTCTTTAACATCAGAAATCATTTTTCCTAGTTCTTTGTCTCCTCCCTGAAGTTACATATTAAGTTCACTTAATTTTTCTGTAATACCCACAAGAAAATCAAAACCTCTAAGCCAAATCGAAGTTTCGAGTTTGGGATTCGATTCAACGCGTCATATAAAAAATTGATCTATGGCGGATAGAACATCATTAAAACGTTTCAGCACTCATCCTTTACTTAACCATAGTACTTCAGAGTGAAAAAATAGTTTCTCGTACTGAGAGTCAATTTCATCGGCCAATGTTTTGAATAATCTTCTGTGTAAAACTTGAGCTCCAACCTCGTTCAAAATTTTTACAAGCAACTTCATAACATGTTTACTCGTAGTTTTAGAAAACCTACCATAGCTGGAGTGCCATCGATTGTCAAGTCTACCGTTTTCGATGCTGGAATTTTCTCAGAAAAAATATTATTTTTCAAATGTGAAAACCACAATTGTCCAGTGGTACGTCGTTTCAATGTGATAAACTCCAAAAGACTTTCTTTGATCGTAAAATCACTAAAAATCATCCCGATAAATATGGCCATCTGGGAGCTGTCAACCCATCAGTTGATTCATCAACTTGCAGTGAAGAAAACACATTTATGTAAGTCACTTTTCAACTGCGTAAAAATATCATTAGTCATCACATTACTATATTAGCAGTAAGTTGCGTATATTTTATAGCAGACACTATTTTTCGTCTTTATTTCTAAAGTAGGCAAACAACGAATCTGCAGCTTCTAAGAACGCCCGCTATGTCATCTCCCCGTCGTCGTAGGTTTCTTATTTTGTGCAATTATCTAGAACACACAATATCATCATATTGTGCTTCATCATCATATCATGCTTCAGTTGCAGCTTCGTTTTTATCGACAGCTTTTAAAAAAATTGACTGTTGCCCAGTTAACTAGTATTTAGTTAACTGGGTTAACAGTTATGCTTCAGTTTTGCTTTCTGCCAGTAAACTTTAATGGAAATGATTCTTTAAATTTTGAATGTACAGTTTTATGATACCTCTCACTATTTCCTTCCTTAGCAATACAGACAGAAATATTACATAACAAACATGTTCACCTTTAACGCCTGTTAACAAATATTGTTCTTCCCATTCCAAATGGAAATTTTATGTCTTCACTTTGTTACTACTACTTGCCATACTATTTGTAATTGCAGGCCAACTCTAATGCGACTGCTGTTGTGTTTTGGTTTTCATTAGGAGAGTTTGTGAAGCATAGGTATAGTTTAGGTTAGTGATTAGTGTGTACTTTTAAATATGCTGGGAGCTACCCGACCCGAATACCTTTTGCCAGCTACGCGAATTCCCTTCGCGAGCTACCTGTTGCTCGCGAGCGACGGGTTGGCCCATCACTGATTTAGATGAAAGTAGATGTTATAAATTACGAGGTTTTCGGGACTTTTCACAGGTAATTAAAATTTGATCCCGTCTTGTTTAGAAATTTTGAAGTTTGGTTTAGCATTAGCTTTGCCTTTAGTTTCGAAAAGCGACACCATCGTCTCACATATTTACGGACAAAAAACATTCATTTCTCATGGAAAATTTTCAAAAACATATTATTGTAAGCTCCTATTATAACACTATTAAACAAGTTTTGTTTTTGTATTGTATATCAGTTGTAATTGGCATTTACATAAAATTGTGGTGACATAAAATTGTAATTGAGATTTTAAAGTGTAATTGCAATTTTTATTCAGTAAAATTGTTTTTAAATAAACATTTAAAAAAACCGTTATTTTTATTATATTGTGTATATATATAAAAGCATAAATATGTGCATATTTTCGCAAAATTTTGTTGCATATTTGCCGTCCTCTATTCATCACTATTTAATTCCTTCCCGTCTTACTGCAAAATGTAAACAGGTGAATTTATAACTTTCTAAATACATACAAGGACGGGTGAATTTCTAGCGTTGCACAGGGTAATTCGTCACCTGTTTGTATTGTAAATAAAATTTTAGTGGTGGTTATATTACGTTTATTAATGTATAAAATACAGTGTGTGCGCATAGTTCTTAAAAAGAATGTATATGTCCTTGTTACAAAATATTACATTGGTACTTAGGTGTAAAATTTATAATAAAATTATTACTTTGTAATTTAATATAAATATTGGTTTGTAACAATAAAAGGGTAGGTGAAAATACATTTATATTAGGATAAGGGCGATAAAAATCCTTCACAAGATGAACATGGAATGATTCGCAGGGTTGGTTGTAAGATGGAGACTGAATACTTTAGAAGCCCTTACTTGTGGAAGAAAAACTGCGACTTCACTTATATAACAAGATAATCTACCATTTCATAAAATTGTGGATTATGAGGCATTTCTGTCATAATATTTCTAACAAAGCAATAGGCCAAACAGATGATGTATCCATTTGCCATCTTCACAATTTGCTTTGTAAATGTCTGAAAGCCATCAATTATGAAGTTAGCGATACCACGCCCGAGTTAGATGAAATCTTGAACCTGAAATTTTTACAAGTGGCCAAATGGATGGTGGCCTTATGAATTGTGATTTCGAAGTCATTCTAGTACAGGTAATACAACAGGTACTAAAATGAATGGTCGGTTACGAGTTCACTGATGGTAGAAAGGACTTGTAAATTTTACCTGGAATATTTGATTACGAATTCACCCTTCATTAGAGTAACGGATTAAAATCGTTACGAATTCACTCGGACCGGAACAAAATCGCCACCGCCGCTTACTAGAATTAACAATGGACTTCTAGTTGATATCAACTAGTGAAACAAGACAAAAAGGCGAAGAGATAAAACAATTATTGACGAAATGCAGAAAAGTTAATATGGTATAAAGCAAGAAAATTTTGAAATAGTCACCAATTGAATGAAAAAAAAGGATAGACTAAAACCAACCTGGATGGACAATCTGAATACATAAAGAGCCAATGTCTGAACAGACTTTATAGCAGAAGATTGGGAAAACCCAAGGACAGGGAGAGTAAGAATCGGAAGACGAAAATCGCCATGAAACCCTTCATGACTAAGTTTAATAACTTTTTTGCATTATCAATACATTGCACCCCTGATCAGTATAAGGTATAGAGAGTGGTCTATTTACACCATTTGTGACGAAACCTCAAATGTGGGGAGATTGCAATCATTATTCTTGTTATCATTATTTCCATGTTAACTCGCACATATGCACCAAGTATAAACCCTGTTTTCGAATACGACTGGAGATGTTGCGGCCTTTGGAATGATCAAATATTTTTCTTCGGTCTTGAACTAAAAATGAAAATGTGCTAATAATTCCGGGCGCGGTAAATTACTTTGCGAGAGCGTCCCTTTTTACTTAATACAGGAACCCCCTGAATCAAAGAGGAAGCTAATTAACGTAGCGTACTCTCTCTTCCTCATCCCCCAAAAAGAGCAAAAAGTTCGAAAGTTCGATAAGCCATTTGAGCCTATTAAAAATAAGTGTGCAGGACGCCTGCAGAATGAAAAATCAAATTGAACGTGGTTAATTGGACCGTCTCGTACTAGGAGAACGTAAAAAGTAGACGGATTTAATTAGAAGTTATGGCGGGGGTTCGTGACAAAAACGTGAATAAGTAAAGAACGACTCGAAAGGAGAAATGAACAGTCCGGAAGGGTACTCGTTAAACATAATTATGACTAATTTAATGGATCTCTCGCCTGGATGAGAGGAACGTACTGACCTAGAGAAAGTTACAGTGGAGAATTGTAGAACTGAAAATTTCAAAGCATGGAACAGATTCCCCTAAATAGGAATTACGCAGTTAAATCCAGAAGGAGCCTCGCTAAGAACGACCTCCCCACCATTAAATGGCAATTTAGCATATTGCCCATTCATGTGATGTTTAATCACCCTTTCAGTCCTTTCGATCCAAGGAGAACAATGAGCGGGAACGAAAAAGTCCAAAGCATGGCAGAAAATTAAAAGGGGATTAATGTCTGAACGTCCCTGGAGAAATCAACGGGATGATTTCTCACTGCCTATGCATTTTTATCGATTACTTGAAAAGTGGGAATTCTTGATTTTCAAGTCACTTGGAGACTAATGGGAAAAGTTTCCGCTTTTAACGCCGCACCAGATCGATGGACCGACTAATAGGTAATTAGAGATTTTTTTATTATTAAAATCTTCGAGACTATTAGGAGGGTAATATAGGTCGGAAAAGTGAAATTGTTATTATCCACCGTCCATTATGTTCACTTTTAGATTAATATATATTTAAAATAATGAATTATTAATGCCACAGCTATTTAATTAGAATCCACAATATAAATCCACAATACAATCGTCGATTCAAAACTACAAAAACAAACCAACAAAACAACAGATAAGTATATATATTTACACAACTACAAACAAAATTTCGAAGCTTCAGAAGTTCGAAGATAACTAGGAACCGAAATTGGGCACGCGTGTAGTTTAAGTCGACATACGATATACCGATGTACAGTGCTCGCCACGAAAGAAAAGCTGGGGTGGCTTATGGGCGGGTTCATAGTCAACTACATGCAAGAGCGATCAGTAAAAATTAAAAGGGTACCGGTGTAAGTGGAACCAAACATAATGACCGTAAAAAAACATCGAAAAATATTAAAATCACGCTTCTGAAACTTCACGTTAAGTGTAGATATATCAATCCAGTTATATCGAGCAATTTAAACAGTTGGTGGATATATACATGTACATCCACATCCTTTGAATCGTCCAGAGCTATTTCGTAAGGCGCCTTGAAGTTTATTGGTATATAAGTCATAAGATAATTCGCACCGCCCGCTTGTCTTTTTTGTCACTAACTACAGATTAATTTGTCCAGACAAGAAGACAGATAGATGTGCAAACCAATGTATTAAAATAAAACAGATTGAGACGATTACGGTTTCAAATCGTAACATCGCACAAAATTACCACTTTATCGTCCTATATGAATGGAAAATAAATAATCAAAAATTTGAAATTCTGCACAACAGCTTAGATCCAAGGGTGACTTAGTAACAAGAGTGAAATTTAAGAAATTGTCATTTCATAGCTAGAAATTGGAAACTTAGCACGGTTACAGAGTTGACTCTCACATGGTTCAGAAAACTTCAATTACGCCAAATATAAATTTTCCAGTGGGTGAACAGGTGAAGTTAGGTCGACGTCCGAGCGAAGCCGGGTGCAATGGCTGGTACCTTTATAAACCAGAGATCATGTCAAAATGGAACTACTTTCATGCATACAACAACAATACAACAACGATGCATAATACAAAACAATACAAATAAATTTCACACTCACAGATCGATTTGTTTGTTAAATGACATTTAAAATCCATACCCTCGTATATTAGCTAGTGGCAAATCTTAAACTGCTACCAGCCAGGAGAACAAACTATTTTTTCCTCTAGAGATAGACGAAACGACTATCTGCAAAGTCTGAAAATACTAATCAAAAAGACCATCCAGAATATTAAACACAGTACAAGTACTGAACTGAAGTACAAACACAACGATTCCAACAATAGTACGACAAGGTAGAAATGTATCCAATAGAAGCCTTTAAAAAGAATGAGAGTGTTCTAAAATCTATAATCTTTACAAACATGCAACAACTACAATTAAACTAAATGAGACCACGCAGAAGATACAAGTCAAACTAGGAATTAGAGCTGACATCACGTTACCACAGTTATTTACGGTAGTTTTGAAACACACTTCTTATACTGCTGATATATGTAAGAACTGCAAAACGAGATAAAGAAACGTATGCTCGGGACAAAAGGAACTGGAGAAAATTAAGATGTTTCATAAGAAACAAGATATTACATGATTTTTAAATAGCAATTGTCACAACCTATAGATCAACGTGTAAGTTTTAAAACCCCCAATATTAACCTTAATACCATTGTTTTTACCATCGATTATCGACAAAACTTTTAGTAAGAGAGGGCATACCGTAATCATCGGACATGATCGATTCCAGCACGCATTAAAGTTTTGCATTAATTGAAGTTCATCTTGGTATTTGTTCGATACTAAAATTAGAGATACTGCATTACTCGAAGAGAGAGAAAGGGAGACAGGGAGACAGAGACAGAGACAGAGAGAGACAGACAGACAGACAGACAGAGAAATTAAATGTATACAAACGGTATGTAGGTACAGGTCGATAGGGTACGGAGTACAGGAGTAGTAAGGAGTATTGCTACAGAAGACAGAAGACCAACATATATATTTGTAATATGACATATTTGTGAATTATGTTAGTCATATTTGCTTGGGATATACAGCTTATTTCTTTGTAATATTTCAGAGGCTGGCATATTGCTGTAATAATAACACAGGTCTGCTTTAGCAAGCATTTTGTCGTAGCATGAATATGATAATTAATCATCCATAGATTTGAACACCTTACATGGTTCGTTTTTTCCTATTTTCAGCATGAATTTGTTGAACACCAATTTAGAATGATAATGTTGACTACAATCGGTAACGAGTCTAATTTAGAGTCTCACGAAATATTTTAAGGAACATATATAATTATTCCAGAGGGCATATATTGCGCACAAAAATGTGCCTTTGTCATATTTCTATGCTCAAAACAAAGGTTTTCGTTAATAAAGCATAATTTTCTTCATAAGCCTTGATACTTCTTATCTTTCATGTAGATGATTCACCCTGACTCTCCCCGACGTAAGTTACTTCCCCTTACATCCTCATTCAACTTTCTTCCCCGTAATATATTTCGAAACGCATGACGTCCTTCTTTTAACAATGTTATTAAACGCTTTTCATTCGCTTTATCATCATGATTGATATTTATTTGGTTCGCGGGTTAACTATCGTGAATTATTTCCTCCGTTCTTGTGACATATACAGAGTTTATCTCCGTTTACTGTGTGTTTTACTTCGTCGGGCGATATACATTTTTTCCTTGGCAAGATATCACTCGTCTGCATTTGGTGATGGGCCCCGGAGAAGTAACAGCAACAGCTTGTCCAGATAAACTCAAGACGGAACCGAGGACTAGCTGAGATTTCCGGAGAAAAACAAAGCCCAGTTAGTTACACACACACACTGAGCCGGCGAGAGGGGCAGGGCTATTAAACGGATCATTACTTTTTATTAGAAATGTGCAACTCCACCGAACGTAGACAGAGAAAAAGACCGGCTCTTTGTGTTCCACATACACACGGTTAAAGTGAAGCTAACAGTTTTTTACGGAACGTACCAACAGAGCTTTTCTTTTATGCCCGTCGATAAAATAAAACTGATAAGAGGGCCGAAAAACGAGGTCAGCGCGGGGGAGGATCGAACCGAGCCAAGTGGGTCTGCCGGGAACAACAGGGAAATAAAAGGATTGTTGTTAAGGGAACGAATAAAGAGGGAGAAGAAACAAATCGAGCTGAAAATTTTCCAGGCGAAAAATGAGTTTATTGGTTTTTATCTTTTATTGAGTAGATGTTAGCAAATATGCATTCCTTCGGGATGTAAATGTCAAGAGTTTCCCGTTTCCCGATTCACTTCTTTGTGCCAATGTCAAAGATTGCAACATTACTGCGGTGAATCGCCTTTAATACAACAGAACAAAGAATATTTTCTTTCAATCCGACGGTTCAGAAATAAAACCTCCCTCCAAACTACTTATTTTTAAGTTTCTTCGAACTTTAACAAAATCTCTAAACATGATCCAAACCAAAAATTTTGACACGGGTCTAAACTACATGGCAATTGAATTTAATGAAGCTCACAGCTTGAATCATTTTACATAAATGTTTAATACAAATTAAAACTGGATGAAATCAGAATGACTATTGTGCCTTAGATCATTCATTGTGCATTAGAACTATTTATTGAACGTACAAAGAAATCGACACTATCACTCACTCTTGCCAATAGAATGTACGCGCGCGAATTTGAATCAGTATATAACTGTGGTTTGCCTACATCCTGCTACAATTTATATATGTATATATATATATATATATATATATATATATATATGCGCATTAAGCAGTAGCGCTATTGAAAATGCTTAATGCGCATGCGTTCCTGTCAAAATAAGGTAAACGCTAATAGCGCCCGACGTAATGTGAAATGCAAAAACTCTCTATATTTGCAATCCTCTAGGTAAAAATTGAAGGTAAATATAAGTGGAATTTCGTTACCTAACGATTTGTAGAGAGAACTGAGGTTTCTTGAGGGAAATTCGGATTTTAAAATGTGCGAATCTACGTAAATTGTAAAAAAAAATCAGTCTGGGGGTTTTTTACATTGTTTTTAATACTTTGTGTATGATGGAAGAAGAATTTGACTAGGTGTTTTTATCAACATATCAACAATTTCCCTAGGTAATTACAATTACCCACATTCAGGAATAGGTGCCCTGGTGGTGGTTGAATGTAGTTTCCAGTTCTGTTTAAAGCAAATGTATTCCATAAAAGTAATATATATATATATATATATATATATATATATATATATATATATATATATATATATATATATATATTTAAATAATCAAAGGTGGTTTCACATCATGGTGAGAATGAGCTTACGTTATTAACAGTTGTCATCCATACTGTAGCAATTTTTACACACAAAGAGGTTTTATTCTCCCAAAATTGTAGCAATTTTGCATACAAAGAGGTTAAACATTACAAACATTAATATTTACAATTATTGTTTTTTTTTTCATAAACAGGGCTATACGGGGCGTTCGTTACACTACCTCTCCCCTTCTTCAGGGTCGCCCTCGACACTCGTATCATCTTCTTCGACAGCACACCATGTCAGCTAAGGACGCGTCTTCCGAAGTTTTCCGTTGGAGAACGTGCATGTATTTTCTTTTTTCTCCGGACGATGTTCCTCTTCGCATATTCCTGCCAGAGCTTGCCCAAATCTATTTACATCAGTAAATGTGGAAATGTGTACATGTGTGCTTAACTCCATCGAGCGGGTTGGACTGTACATCCGATACAAAAATACACCAGCAGCAAATCGACACGAAGCAGGCCAATCCTCTTTCTGAACAACAAAGGCCCCAGGGGTCATCGGTCCCAACCAATGGTTCAGGTAGAAGAGGAACCTGTCTCTTGAAGTCCTCCGCTGCTCCTGCAGTTACTGATATCCCCAGCAACTTGCTTCATGGCTCCAGTCGCACAACCCCGTGGTCAACCATCACCAATCTTTGTACTAAGATGAACAGCGCCCGTCTCTCAATACGAGTTATGAATGTGAGTGTCAGCACTCAAACGGGCCACGCGCGCCACGCAGTCAATCCATTCGAGTGTTATCCTAAATCTAACTTAGCTGCAAGTCCTGTGGAATCTCGAGTCGCGCCAGTCGTTCTAGTTCTCGAAAACGCCACTCAGCCTGCTGTTTTCGCTGCGGCTTACCCTCGCTGCTCCGCCTCTAGTTGCCGTATGCGTTCCTGAGCTAATTGTAGTGTAATGGTCTTCAGCTGTCCATCCGTGTGGAACCTCGCCACTTGCTCCCCTACGAAACCTTGACACGTGGAATTGTCCCCGTTTCCCTTCTCCGGGACTTCGTCAACTTGGTTCAACGTCTTCTGTCGAGACAACCGGGTACAGCGTCGAACTTGTCGGATGGACTTCTCTTCGCTGGGTGAAGATAGAGGTTGCTTTCGTTTAGTCCGTCGTGTATCCATCGTCTAATTGTTCCCCTGCGTCTCCAAATCTTTATCCGCTATCTCGGTTTACCAAATCCTTATTCGCTATCTCGGTTCACCAAATCCTGGTTGAGGTCCCAAAATTATAGCAGTTTTTACACACAAAAAGGTTTTCCTCTGCCAAAATTTACAGTTTTGCACATAAAAAAATTTTGCACTACACTGATGTCAACATTAACATTTACAACGATCTAACCTGATCTGTGGATTGCTGTTTTTTTTTGTCATAAACAGCAACCTATACGGGGCGTTCGTTACAATATCATTAGCTCCAAGCTATTGTTTAAGTTTAACCAAGCTTTTGGCGGATGTATATAAGATGTAAAACCCAAACTAATGAACTATTCTCAGTGAAGGGCCCTTCTTGTTTGCTTTGTCGAAGAAATGGCAATGACAAATCAGTATACTTGTTTGGGTGTTTATAATTTCTCCTTTAAATTGAACAAATGAATTCAAAAATAGCTTCTTTAAAAAAGCAATAAATTTTATTCTTTTGCCTAATTCTATCCATCTATTGCCTTCTCTTTGTTTTGTTGGAACGCAGAATAATTGGCAGGCTTGCTTTGCAGTCGGCTCTTGCAGTAGCTCTTGCAATCGGGCAAAAACCACATTATTATAATAAGCAGTCATAAAAGCTTTGAAAATATTTTCAGTTAAAACCATGAACTCATTTATACTCTATCCAGAATGAATTGACAGACGTTACAAAAATACCAAGCGTATTCAATTTTTGTCCTATCTCATAGCACAGTACTTATTTACGATATTTCATGAAACGAACTCTCGTATAACTAAAGAATCTGGATAATAATCGACCAAATGGAACATAAGAATAAAAAACAGGAATAGCATATCTGTATCAATTGTTTGAATAGGTCTAATATGGTCGTTAAAAGTTTTACGACATACGTTAAAAATTTACGTTTATTGGAACCTCTTTCAGAGGCATTACTATGGCCAGTTTAACGACAAACTGCAAGAATTTATGTTATGTCGAAATTGCTTTTTGGAAACCTTTCAACGTAGTTGACAAAACTAATAATAATATTAATGTATTAAAAAAAACTGTCACGCACAATGATTCATCCAGGTTAAACAAGGTAGCGCAGTTGATCGTTCAGTAAAACAGGCACGTGTTGATTGAAAATAATATTGATAATGCTTTCAGAGAAGTTATTCAGCAAACAATCTACAATAGCTGTAATGAAAATTAGAAATTGTTCGTACAAATATGCTAAATTTCAATAAAATTCAAAATTTAAATTCAATAAAAAAATCGAAGTTTTGCTTCGACAGTTTTGAAATATTACTAAGGAATCACCCTGTAATGTTCGCTATATTGAACACAAAATTATTTAAGTATATTGCCACAATAATTATTATTAGTAATAATTAAATATGATTGGGATCATGATTGGAATCATTTTGCATGTTCGAAATGAAAACGGATTTATTACGAACACCATGCTTCTTTCAGCAAAAAGCTATCATCCAAAATTTTGCTCATTATCATCAAGATAAGAACGAGTCTGTTTGAAACGTGATTTAAACAAATAAATATTAAACAAATATTTGCCTTTAAGTTCTTCAGAACTTAAACAATAAACAAATTTCTAAATCTAGAACAAACATTAATTCTTCTAATTCAGAGTTTGGATATGGCATCTCCGTCCCAAAGCTACCTGACCCTTAATCCTTTAAAAATTAAACACAGTCTTTACCCAAACATAAAAACGAAGCAGAAAACCTTCGCTACACAAGAATGAAAATTAATTATTTCCATTCCAATAATTCGGATACAACATTTTTCTTATTTCCTATTAACCACCTATGCTTCAGTGAGTCTATCAGTCTTCACAGCCCAATGAAAGTTTGGACATCACATTTTTCCATTCTTTACAACTTAACTACCTCGTACAAATTATGAATAAACCAAATGAATATCCCAAACTAAAACCTAAACGTCGATATGATATAACGAAATTATTTTTTTAATTCACCTGGTTTAGATAAGTTTCTCACAACAAGCAAGTCTCGCAATGTCTTTAGAGTTTTAGAAACGAAAAAAGAAACCTGAACTAAAAACCTAATGAAAATTCTTTGCATTCTGACAGCTTGAACATAAAATATTTCTGCATTTCCCACCAACTCTCCGTCTTTTAGTTCATTTGAAGCTAAACAAGCATCTTAACCATGAGACGTTATCGGAAAACGCGAATTATATATATATTTTTTATTACGATGGGTTGGAAACGGAATTTGTGTGCCAAGTTAATAAACTATCTGTTCAGTCCATTAAAGCTAGAATCTAACTTAAACTTAGACGTCCAGTTAGTTTAGATCTTAACCTAGGCCTAACCTAACTTTATTAGTTATGTAATATTTTTTAAGGATTTGGTCGTATATCCCAATTGTTTTTAAGTAATTCATTTTTTCACATTAGTACTTGAGTTTATCAATTGTAGTTTCATTCAGATGATAAATACATTTTGTAAGGAATATTAAAGACTTACGTAAATAAGATTCTCAGGGCTTCGTTCCCACAACTTACCTGAAAAAGAAAAAAATACATTATGAAAGATTTCATTATTAACTATATATTTTGTAAGCGTTATTATATCCAAATTTGTCTTAATCAATCGATAAGAGTAATGTAATTACAATAATATATTTCTTTATTGCAACAAAAGTATTGTATAATTTAAAAAACGACAGATAAAGTAATCTTCATGAAGACTAATTCTTTAATGAGTTTTGGACAGTATGTTACTGCAACACAAAAGCTTAAAACTTAAACAATAACCAATTGCATTTATTCAAAACCCTTTAATAGTGATATTAATCTTTGACTATATCTTCTGTCTTTCTTTCTCTCCCTATAACTTTACTCTTGGCTGATTAGAAATTCGCGCCGATATTAATCTCTTGGAAGTGGCCTGCAACCTAATAAATCCGCTTTATAACCTGCAAAATCCGAAGATATATGAAATTGATTTATATAAATTGTAATAAATCAAGGATGGAGCTTATAGTCTCCGCCTATTGCTACCGTAAACTGCATTTTGTCGTTAGTCGCAACGGAAGAAGAAATACAACGCATAGAACAGTAATCAGATTGATAATGAACACTAAATCTCTGATGGCGAGAATGTTACAAATTTAATGATCGAAATTGAAACTTCTCATTCTCGATGGGTTTTATATCGATCATCTTGAAATATTTTGGAATTTATTTCCCAACAAATCACAACGATTTAATGGGGAAAGGAACATTCTACTTCATTAATGCTATACCGATCGTCTAGAACTGTAACACGCTATTCACAATAAGAGCGATTGTTCCAAACCCTGAATTATTCATAGTTTATTAAAAGCCTGTCTGCTACAACTAAATAATAAATGCATTCTTTTTGCGGTCAGTATTATCACAGTTGCGGTGTTATTCGATTATTTTTACAACTACCACGACAAAAGAAGGATGAAACAAAGAAATTAGTTATTGTTCTTCTGAAATGAAATAAAACAGAACGTAACAGTACTATCCAGTGTTAAGTATAAGTCGCGTATAAGAAGAGGTCAATAATCGTACAATATGTAACTAAACCACAGAAGGATATTACGGAGGGTCGATATTCATAAAAAAATATACTAAAACCTAAAAGTGGATTTTGGAAATAACATGTTTGTGAATAACTCTTATGCTGGCGCAGCATAATTACATACACAGCGTAATTCTATAGAATTTGCTAACTACAGCAACAGAATAAAACATATTCGCATCCAGATCGTGATGGTTGCGTTTCGTTAATTCTAGGGGTTCGATTTGTCGGTTTAGTGTTTTCCGATTAGCCCCCGCTCGCGTTTCCTCCCCAAAACATATACTTTAGAGAAGCGTAACTACCGTGTTATTTTAAGGGGACACCGATGACATTTGCCGCCAAATTTATTCCTTGTCCTCCCCATCACTGACTACTGAAATTGGCGGGAAATTCGAAAATTGCTGGATTTTGAAATTGGCGGGAATTTTGAAATTCGATCATTATTGCATTTCTTGGTCCATTTACATCAAACAAAATATAAGCCCACTTAAAATTATGTAACACTTACAAGAACGTTTTCTTTTGTAAAATTTCTACGAATAAGTGCTCCATAATCTTAAGTAATCTTATATATTGCTTGGTGTAAACGATCCCAAGTTTTTATAAACCAATGAATAAGTGCCACTTCCACTTCACGCAGTATTACTGAATGACAAATAACAAAGAAAACACAAATTCAAACAAAACATTTATATTTAGTGATAGAGAATAGAACTGAAATTATTCTAACATTAGAGATCCTTCTAATGCTTTTCAGTGAGATTTGTTTATCCATCTTTAGTTTTGACTGCATGATTCCTAAAACAAATTCCTAATTAGAGTAAAAATCATAGACATGTTATGAAACAAAGTTTATCTTCCTTTTTCTTCGTTCGATAGTTTCTTAAAACTAGAAACAAATAGTTAAATAAACTTGAACCTACCCTCTTCATATAAATTTTTAAGTGTTCGATTAGCTGCTCTCATTACTTAATAAGTTCGCATTGTTTAGATAATTATCTGCATTTTTATGTATCCGATACATTTTACTTTCAAGACTTGATGAATCTGATTTATTTAAATTTAATTGTTTCAGAAATGCTGTTTTCAGAAATTAAATCTCATGTACTTGATTTATATCAAGACTAGAATTATCAGAACCACTTACAATAGGGATGTTCACCCTTAATGGAGTGGGCAGAATATCATGGTAAATATTACTATAATTTATAGTATAATAATACTGTTTGTGTTACAGTTATCAATACATTTAGGTACTGATGCAGGCAGTTATTTTTAAATTGGGATTAGCATAGTCTGATGTAACAAAATGTCTTTTACAAATGTCTCTACAAAATCAACATAAGTGCTTCCATCTTAACATACGTGCAGCGTTCGTAAGAAAATTGTGAAACATGTTTGATCCATAAGCAGAGATTAGAACTGGTGAGCAGTACTTATTTGTGCGATACGGAAAGTTGCATAAATATGATTGCTTCCTTAATGAAATATTTGATGTTAATTATGGTACTACTAGTAATGTTTGTAATACAAACTAAAACGATCAACAGAATTAAAGTAAAATCAATCCAGTTTTCCACAGGGAAAAATCCCAATTTGTGCAAAATAAGGCAACCGTATATTTGGTTATATTCTACACCCTACACCTTTACATTGAAACATGCTATACTTAACAATCTTACCACCAAGTTTTACCTTTCAAAATTTATAATAACACCGTTATTACACCAATTATCACACTAATTACAACAAACTATTGTTCCTAACCTCGTGGCGCGTCTTATTTACGATACATGAAACTTAGATTACTAAAAGTTTGGCTTAGAACATGAAAAGTCGTAAACGACCGCCATCTTTATTCCTTGCTCCCGTTTGCTAGTGGAAATAAAAGTCCCAGATTTAGCGACAAAATTCAGCCTAATTTTGTATTTCGCGCTTGAGTTTTATGTATATTAGCAGAAGTCTGGCAACATCGATATCGTCGGTTCCTCAATGCTACTTTCGTCCCCATGGTTTCCTCCACCTGGTTAATAGTAACTTCCTTGCAGTTTGTGTATGTACATGCGGACGTTTGAAATGGCTCTCCCCCCTTCATCGGTTATGATGCATCCGTGCATACATTTTGACCTCGGTGCACGCAACGAAATCATACAGATGCCATATGACAGTTAATACAAATGCTTTCTGCGGTTACGACACATGACATCGCCATTCCAGTTTGTATGGAATACGGATCGAATACTGAACCCTCTCCGGCGTATAATTATAATTGTTCTACAAACGTTGAAGCCAGATGGGCAAAAATAAACCAAAGCAAAGCGGCGCTTATAAAACCATTTTGATCAAAGAAACACTATGATGGTATGAATTAACTGTAAGAAGTTTGAAAGAGTATCGAGATGCACGTAGTCATTCGCAAACGCGGTTCACGTGGTACATATACTCGAGTCGTATTTAACTGAAAAATTATGCAGAGCTATAAAAGTTTCGAGGACCTGGAACACTCGAAAAGTGCAAAAAATACGACGGGCGGTGTAGAGGTATTTATGGGAGGTATTTATGAATGATATTAATTTTAGCATCCACATTGAGCATTTATTATTGTTATTTTTACAAATGATATTAATGTGGTAATTAATTAGCACACTTAGTCAATTAGTCAAAGACAATTAATCACCCTAATAATTGCATTTCCTTCTCTGTCTATACACAGATACAGTTCCAAAACCCTCATAATAGACCTTTTAATGTTTAGTAGTATAATACATCTCTGTACAAGTTCTTTCATCCGGTCGCTCGATATCGCCCGTCGTGTTTATTGCACTTTTCGAGCGTTTCAGATTCTCGAAACTTTTATAGCTCTGCATAATTTTTATCAGTTAAATACGGCTCGACAATAAGTTCGATTACTTCTCAATTAGAAATTTGGGTTACGACCAAAAAACCCATCGGGGCCTGATCAAAAACTGGTGTAGGGACTTTTCTTTAAGAATTATGGTACCTATAGAGTGATCACGAAAATCCGAGGTGCCGGACAAATTAAAAGGAAAAATTGTTTGATTTTTCTGTCTGAAAATTGTCTGCAAAAAAATGTGTTCTGATAATGTCCACGAGAGCTGGACGAAACGTTGACCGTTGAACGTATTAAAATATTTTGGCAAATTTCGGTTTTTATTGGGAAAAAATTAGAAACCTTCACAGCTATGCGCTCCGACCCCCAAGAACTTCAATCGGACCAGCAGTTAAAAGTATTGATGATTTTAAAGTAAAGTTTATCTCATAATTGGAACAAGTCCCCTTGCTGTTTTCTTTATATCTTCTTGCTACTTTTTGTCATAACGAAGGGCAGTTATAAACACAGGGAATTTCGGTTAGGCTTGTGTTAAAACATACATACATATGGTAGGCGATCTGTAGTACGATGTCGCATACCATAATCCAACTAAAGTATCGCGATTCAGTGTTAACACATGAGAGACACCGAAATGAGTTACATAAATGGAGACGCGATGTCTCAAGATGAATGAGAGAGACAGAACGGTTGAGAGTAAATGGAACGTTTTACACCTTTCGACACGGGTCATGCGATTTAAAATGATACGACGGGCGACACAAAGAGAGTAGACGACCAAAGAGGTGGCCATTTTCACTTTTACTCAACCGTGAACGATGACGACGACCGGGTTAGTCGAAAGATATCGCACAATACATCGCCGTATATAACGCCAGCTTTATTTCAGGGATAATTTGGCCATAAAATCATAATATGTCTCACCATCAAAGATATGGTGCTAATTTAAGGATCTGTATCGACAGTTTTAAGGCTTAAGGAACATACTATATTTGTTCTTTTGTCTTTATTACCGCGACAGTTTATTACAAATCTTTTATCGTTGCGGTTAATACTTAAAACTAATATGCGTTGTAATGCAACTCAAAGTTTTCATTTTTGAGGTGCCGTCACTTTTTCAGCGAGTTTGAGCCCTCTTCTCCTCATGACGATTCCTTTCCTCAAAACTGGTAACGTGGTATACTGTATGGTACGCGTAGAAGAAAAAGAGTAATATTTATTAGCTGTCAATCACAAAGTTGCCACAACGTGCTGCACATCTATAGTACACCTATAATCCTTCCTAATCATCTATTTTTTTATATAAACCTCTTTTTCCCTATTTCCGTCTACTCACATATATTATTATTATTAGCGCAATATTCACTATCGTAATTTAACTAATTACTCTAAAGTAGAGAATTTAAAGCCTAAAATGTGGAATTAAAAGCAATTATAAAGTTATACTAGCCTAGCGAGGGAAAATGTTATTGATACCAATTTTTGATTATGCGATTTTTAAATGAAGCATTGAATATGTTTAATAAAGTTTCTATTTTATCTTATATTGCAATTTCGTTCAAATATTATCTAATATTCCTCGGTACTTCTCTTAGAACACCGTCATTTAACATTTAATTTTTAGAGTTGGTTGGGAGCACTCACTTAAAAAACCCTTTTATTTGTCCCGACTTGGACAAACGTACTGTTATTTACAAGGTATTCGAGATAGAACGCGTTCAATTTCTTTCTTATATTAACTGAGTTAAAGATCAAGGAGCCTATCGCCACCGTTTACCTCTTGAATTGCTGGATCCAAAATTTTGAAAAAATTCCCCAACTTTTTTAAATCACCTAAGAACTTTTTAACACTTTTTGAAAGTTTGGTTTGTAAAAGTTTATGAATTTTAACGTTTTTAAGATTCTCGTCTTATGAATAAATCACGTTATAAGTACCCAGTAAGTTCTAACTAAATTACGTTGTAAGTCTCTAATAAATGTAATGAAAAGTAAAGTTACCTTAATCATTTTAAAGTCGGATAAATTGTAAGGAAAAAAATGTTTCAGTCATACATTGTTGGCTACAGCTGACCATTTTAGTCAGCGACTAGGCGGGCATGCCGCGCCAGTGCCTAGTCGGGTCCTGATCAGGATCGGGCAGATAATCTTAGGCGGGCATGCCTCGCCATTACCTGATCGGGTCCTAATCAGGATCTGGCCAGGTAATCCTAGACGAGCATGCCCTGCCACTTCCTGATCGGGACCTGATACGTTTTCTGGTTTGCCTACCCAAATTTCTAGTCGGGAATAGTCACAATGGACATATTTCTTTAACCTCAAATTGTTGATGTTTCTTTTGAAACCATGGTCGTTGATCACGGTTGATACCCTCGAAGCTTTCACCTGACTGACTTACTTCAAATCATTTATGGATTATTTAAATAACATTTGTAGTTGATCGCAAACGTGAAGAGTGTGTGCTTCACATATGAAAATCTGGACGTTGGATTGGAGGAAAATTGTTCTAAATTTTCAGCAACCATCAAATTATTTAGTGGAACCTGATGTAATTCAATTAGTAAAACATCCAAGCAGTTTGGTTTTTTCTAAAGTGACACCCAAATTGGTCATTTATAATGGTTGGGGTTTAGTAGTTTGATTTATTTTAAAATGACTTCCGAATTGGCTGTTTATAAATCGGAACACTACTGTTTCTTCAGCAAAATATTTTTTTTTAATGACCAGAATAATTGTATCCTTATTTCTAGGAAAAAGTTGTTTCAAACATACAAAAGATTATTTACCTCTTTGACATCTACACAACTCTTTTTGAAATTTTCAAGTGTCTCCTTTATACACCAGTAATAAACATGAAGATAGAACAATTTACAAGCGGTGGATCACCCGATTCGTTCATTTAATTCTGTACATGTTTTGTGAATAGTAACGTCATTTCATCATCGTTCTTGAATACCATTTAGGTTAAATTTTGCTCGTCCGTTTTATGAACAATCCTCATACATATACTTACCGGGCACGCTCCTCGCAGTCATTAATCGCCATTATCATTTAGTAACAAAGCATTACGTTTGTTTCTACTTCTCCATACACACGCGGTAAACGAGTTTCCGATAATCAGCCTCCATTATTTTTCTATTACGGTAAATTACGAGGCATATTACTAATATCTTGTGGATGGACTAAATATCTTGGGGATGAGGGACAAAATAGAGCACGGAAAATTTAAGTCAGGCGAGCCGCCTATGTTACTTACCAGATCTTGAATCACTGTCATTATCGGTGAAAATGAGTTATAAACAAGAAAGCGTTATCGTGAAGTTTGTCAAAATGTAAGAATAACTGTGCACACTCAATCTAAATGGTAGGAACGCTAAATAGGAATTCAAACGTTTCGTACGAATCTCTCAATTTTACATTTTATTGTTACCCAGTTGCTTAGACTCCGGCACAACTGCATGCTTTCCTGTTGCTGTTATTATAATAATAATTTATCTACTATTCAACGAGATTTTTTAACACAAATACAGTGTTAGTTGACTGTGTACAAATATATTATAACTTACATTCCATGCTTCCAGAAAAGTTAGCCCCGAACCGATTTTAAAAGATGGAAAAGCAAAAATGTCTATATGCGTCTTCTTGAGAAATTTCGAGTCTGATTAAAACTCTTTAGAAAATCGAAAGCAACGCGTTAAAATTTGAACTGTTTTAAGGTATTTCAAAAAACGTCACCTTAATGAAAAAGAGCGCAACCTCCATTTTATCGACTACACCCTTGAATATTTTCCATTTACATCACTTTATTAATTCATTCAATTTAACGAACTTATATTCTACTGATATCCATTCCCCTTTGCGATAAATATATTCTGAACAGTGGTAAGGCCGAGTAGCGATCGAGCAGGTCCCGGATTAAAATCTTATCAAGGTGATCGAAACGGTGGCGTCGTAAAAGAGTAATGCTCCGACATGGATTTCACCCGCATTCATCATCGCTCGGTATATATGTACAACACCTCTGATATAATTTATGCGACGGGAGGGTACGGTGCGTAATACCCAGCCTGTGGTCTGTGAAACCATCAATACGTAATTACGTTGTGCAAAGTTTCGAGATTCGGAAATCGATGGTTGGAATTGGGATAAATTGTAGCCGACCCGCATAATAGTGTCTGAATTTTAAAAATAAGGAAATGAGACCCTCTCTGTCATTCTAGCATTTTATATATTTACGCAAAGTTTAATATGGTGAAGTAATAAGTGGCTGGTAAGAACAAAATTTTTTTTTTAGAAAATACTTGGTAGTATTGTTGACATGATTAGAGATATTGATTTCTTCGCAACTATAAAAGTTTTCCAAGAATTGCTTCCATGGCCTGACTCTTTCGATTAATAGTCAGATTTACTCTCATAATATTTTTTTATGACAAGTTTATTTAATAATACGACAAGTATCTCTAGCTTCAGACATTAATCACTTCTTTATTTTATAGACTGCATTCCATGCCGACTTTCATTCTATCTGGATAGGTTAAAATCTACCCGTGACATACATATAATTTACATAAACATCTGGATGCGACCAGCCACATCGGCAGTAATACTGCTGAACCGGTATTACTAAATACCGGTTTACTTAATAAAGTGTTGTTCTCAAAACTTGTAGTACAGACAAATATATTCAATTTTTTTCAAATTTAACCCTTATGATGTACAACGCCCGAGACTACAAGTCAAAGTAAAGATGAGAAAACAGACTGAGAGAGAGACTGATCTTACGCAGTGATACAGATTTGGGAACGTTACAATAAATTAGAAAATTCTAGAGGTCTAACCGTTAAAAAATTCAACCACTACCATTAACAGTCCCCAGAACCCCAGATTCTAGCCAACTACGAATCAGCTACGCTCCCGTCCTCTCGTAACGTGGATCGATCACGAGGATTATTTTTGGCGTGAAACATCATTCGACTAGATGTTTGCCTATCCCCCATTATAATTGCTAGTAATAATTGTAGGGTTTTGATGTCAAGGCCCTAAACCTAAAAGAAAAGTGCAGAGATTAGCAGAAACTTGGACCAACTTGGACTTGGACATTCATGACTTTTTTTGTGGAACTAATCTAACCTAACTTAAAACAATCAGAGTTGACCAGCTCAAACTTCTGATTCGATCAAATTGTTAATCGCTATATTGCATAAAGCAACTGAAAGATCTCATTGTTCCGAATAATTTTACAATAGAATTGACTGTAACTGATTCCGTTCATGCGATTTATTTACGAGATATAATTTTATAATTATTTTACTGTTTTCCTCTCCCTCGCTTCCGTCTTTCAATTTTCATCGATTCGGTTTCTGAACATAATCATAACGTTTAAAGTTTCGATATACTGCACAAGTACAAATACATAAACGTCATTTAAACCTTCCTTGATCTCCATCCGAATGGATTTACCTCCAATCCACGTTCGTGTTTAAAACTAAGCTTTATGCTGTTATATTATTGATTGTCGGAGTAACCCACCTGAGACTTGTCCCTCGTCCTATGCGTCGTCTCCTCTGTCATGTGCGAACACGGAAACCTTATGGAATTATCTGTAGTAGTTGATAGAAAGTGAAACTAATAATTACTTAAATGCGAATTGTAAACTAACTGACCGAAAAAGCGAATCGGAAATCAGTTAAAAGGAGGTTTTGGTCCGACGCAAGGCGAGGGGCGGGGGTACGTGAGTTATACTAATAAGATTAGCAACAAAGGAAAAGGGGAACAAAACAAAATGCTACGTTTGTTTAGCGTGCATTCGTTTTCACTGTTTCGGTTTACCTTTGATGAAAATCAAATGCTACACGTACCTTTTTATGTTTTTTCGTTCAAGTTTATGACGCCGTGATCTTTCTTTTAAAATCATGCAAAGCGAGTGTTTGCGATTCTCGTAAAAATCAACACGATCTGGATTTCGTTCGGCTTCATTTCATGACCTCGAATCGTCAGGAACGACGAAATTTAAAATATTTATCTTCACCTGTTTTGAATGCAACCATTGCTTGCCTATTATAATCAGGAAAAATTTCCAGAAAATACATATCAAAAAGAAATAATTATTCCATCGTCGAAATTTTGTATGCATGTTATACATTCGTTCGGTTCGAGATGGCGGGTGGACCGGCTGAAGTATCCAAACCTCCAGATTAAAACTGTCGTTTGTGTGCAGAATTTACACCTGTAAGTGACATAAAATGCATAAACAGTCTATGCGACGTCACACTTCATCAAAAGTGCTCTAAGTCCATATCAAGAGTGGTTAAAGTAGAAAGTGATAACTTCTTATGCAAAAACTGCAATTAACGCGATCAAAAAATTAACGGAGGCAACGTTGATCGTGATCTTAATCACCGAATTGAAATTTTGTCGAAAGAAATAGAATGCTTAAGGGGTGAAATGGATATCTTAAGGAAATATATTGCCGAGTTGGAATATTTAAACAAGTTATTAAAATCTGATGTGTCACAAAATGACCCTGGTACTGCAGAGGTAATTAGGCGTCCAAGTGGAGCAGCAAAAAGTTATGCCGACATTTTTAAAACGAATGTCGAATCAGCTGTATTACTAGTCAGGTCCGTTAACCCGAATTCAGACAACAAGCAAATGATGTCCGAAGTTAAATCAAAACTTAATCCTCATTCGGTTCAAGCAAATATAATTGAAATTGTGAAAAACGGTGTTCTTATAAACTGTAGTGGTACAAACTCTAGTCAAATTGGAGTACCTCAAAGTGCTGGAAATTCATTTAATGTTCATATACCCAAAAAACTTAAACCTCGTCTATGTATAATATGTATGGTGTCGATGCTGAATATCTGGAGAAACCTATCCTTTTAGATAATTTTATTGCTGCGAATGATCTTAATGTAAGTAGTGATCAAATAAAAATATATAGTTACAAAATTGAAATTTAAAAGCGTTTTCAATTTAGTATGGGAAACACCTTGTAATATATTTAAGCAAATTATGTAAATGGTTATGTGGGTGGTCACTATGTCGTGTCAAAGAACATTATAGTTTAATCAAATATTTCAAATGCTGTAAAATAGGTCATCAGCAAAAGGACTGTCGGAGTGATTCGGTTATCTGTCCAATTTGTGCCGGGCAGCACGAAAAAAGAAATTGTCGCTCCTCTGGCAGCCTTTGCTGCGTTAACTGCACTTATTTAAATAATAAATTCAAATCTAATGTATCAAAGAATCATGTAGCAAATCCCTTGCACTGTACTTACTTTGTATAAAAAATTAATATTTAAAAATCAAAAACGCAATATGACTAAATCAGAAAGATAAAATTATGTCATCTAAATACTTGATCTCTAGTTCCTAAATTTGATATTTTTGTTGACTGTGTACAGCTGAACTGTTTAGATATCGTATGTATGACAGAGACATGGCAGGACGATAGGGTAACCGATCAACTTTTAAGCATTCCTGGTTTTCATTGTTTCGAAATGATTGTGCTTGTGGAGGTGGAGGAGTAGGTATATATGTACGTAGCACTTTTGTATGTAATAAAAGCCTAAAAGAATTCCATTGCAACTATGGGATTGAATATTTATGGATACATGTTAAAAACAGCTTCAATAACTCATTTTTAGTTGGAGTTATCTATCGTACTTCTGCTTGTACTGTTAATAACTTTTTAATATACCTAGACAATATTTTTTCTATCGTTGTTTCTGAATCAGAGCATTTAGTCATTAAAGAAGGCATTAATTTGAATCAATTAATTAATCATTCCATTGATCAACGCTTAGCATCTTATGATCTTGTCCAATTGATTAAGGAACCTACCGGGGTAACTGAACACACTCAAACCCTCTTATATATCATATTTAAAAATAAACCGTGTTTAGTCTTAGACCAGTTGTTAATAGCTGTGTGAATAAACTGTGAAAACCTCTTTTTGATACCGTCAATTAAAGTCATGGTGTTTATTAAAACAGTACGGCGGCAAATTAGGCGGGAAAATATTTTTTTAAACTCATTTTTTACTCGACATATCACGCTACCCCGTTTTCCCATTGTAGACAGGGCAAAATGCAGCCAAAGCGAGCGGATCATCGTCTGAGCTCAATATGCTCGAAACGTAAACTGGCATACAAGCATACTTGTATCATGTGGTGTCGAGGATATCTTGCATGTTTGTACAAAAAATTGATCATGCACGCTTGTCAAACTCGCAGTAACATGTGTTGCTTAACCCCTCACTAAAATTGCGGCCAGTGTACATGGGTAAGGTATCCGCGGATTTAGAGTTGTGTTATTCGGAGGATACATAACACGCATACAAAATTACGTCAATGGAGGAATTATTTTTCACTCAAATTCCATTTTTCCTTATTATCGAAACGGTGATAGCAATACAGTATAATTTTAGACTGCAATATAATTTTAAAGAAGTGGTAGTATAGAGCGTGTAGCCCTGTAGTATACCGCTAGAAATGATTATACTCGTATCTGTGGTGCAAACCATAAAACTTAGTCATAAAATAAATTATCCTCGGAATTAATTTTACTCTGCTAACGTTCTTATAATGAAATGTTAAATGTATCAGGAGTTATATTGAACGATTCGTGCTTGCAAAGAGTTCGAAATTGGTGCCGTACGTTCATTTCGAAAATGTCACTTCATATTTCGGAAATTATCCATAAAACGTAGGCACTCTGCCATATTTTTTTCCTAAGTCTCTTTTTCTCGTTACCACCGACAAGTATTTTTTTGGGAAGAGTTTCTATTTCGTTTTCATTTTGAAGCTCATTGTCAGCGAGTCTTCCTTTCGTCGTTTATGGGTTTCCAATAAGCCTGTCTTGTGTATTTTCCTTCGGAGGAAGAGCCATCACAATGATTATTGACAGCACGATAAATAAAAGCCAAATAAAGTAATATCCACGTTATGCTGCAGGAATGGAAATGTCAGCCGGTATTACATAACACACGAACAACGGTGAGAGTATAATTGACGAGAAATGAAAACGCCAAGAGATCGACAATAAATAAGTTTGATGTCGGAGTAGTGAGGGGTTTCATCGAGTTTTCTCCCTTGTCTCGTGTTTTTATGAGGCTGAATTAGTAATTAAGATTAGGCAAATTACGTGGTGTTGAACAAGTGATTATAATAGGATTCTGTAAATTAATTCCCACCGAAATGTTGCTTCTCTACAAAAAGTTAACAAAGGGACTTAGGAATGAGAATCCATCAACTACAAATTGGCTTCGTTGGGGTAAATCTCTTTTTTCGTTATTTTTATTTACAAAAACATGAAACTAATTGTTGAGTTAACGGAATCCGGTTTCTCACTTTTACTGTGAGTTAATAAAGAATAATATAAAAGTGCGTGTAAAATGAACAGAGTTGCACGTCATTAATGACACTTTTAGACAGCGATACAGGGGCGATTTACAGAAAAATAGTCCTTTGCGGAACTGGTATGATGAACTAGGATTTTACTGAAATGTTGCAGAAAAGTGAATATTAACAAAACTAAGCTGTTTCATTTTTCGAGGACACCGGATAGCTATGAAAGGAGAACTCAATCAATAGTTTTGACACGTCCTTATATGGCAATGTATATGGTTTTTAACTTATGATTATAGGGCAGAAAATATGCAACTGCATATTTTCAACATATTTTGCATATTTGACTCGTTTTACTCTTTTTGACGTATTTTGATATAAATGTGCATATCACTGCATTGTTAACGTATACTGTCTTCATGAAACCGTAGACAAAAGGTACACCTTGTATGGCCATCGTAGAGATTAGGCACCATTAAATTTCAGTCAGATTATCAGGTAATTAGGAATGAGTTTCCACTAGTTAACGAATTAATTTCAAACGTAAAGAAAATGTTTTTAAAAGCTCCACTTAAAATTTAAGTATATAAAGACAGACTTCCAAATGTACCCTTACCATCTGACCCCGTTATTACTAGGTGCGGAACGTGGCTAGATACTGTTACTTTCTATACCAATTATTTTGAAAGAATGAAAGAAGTAATATTGGAATTTGTAGATAATTCTGTGTGTGTTAAAAAATCACAAACGTTGTTTCAAAACAAAGAAGTTGCTCAAAAATTAGTATACATAAATTTCAATTTTAGTTTTTTAACAAATTCCATATCAAATTTAGAAAGAAAAAACCAATGTCCTTAATCGAATCCTTAGAAATATCCATCAATCATTAAAAGAATTTTCGAAAATATTTCAAGAATAAATAGTAGAAGGTTCAGCCATACCGTATAATATACTATGTCACTTAAAATATGCACCTGTAACATCAGAGGACGTAGAAAGGAGTTTGTTTTTATAAACTTATTTACTGACAAAAAAACATTCATTTCTTATGGAAACCTTCCAAAAACATATTACTGTTAACTCCTATTATAATACTCCCGACTAGAAATTTGGGTAGGCAAACCAGAAAACCTATCGGGCCCCGATCAGGGAGTGGCAGGGCATGCCCGCCTAGGAATACCTGGCCAGATCCTGATCAGTACCCGACCAGGCACTGGCGAGGAATGCCAGGCTAGCATTATCTTGCCATCGATCGGGTCGTAGTCGGGATTTGGCGAGGCACGCCCGCGCAGGATTACCTGGCTAGATCCTGATCGGGAACCGATCATGCACTGGCGAGGCATGCCCGTGCAGTCTTGTTTCGGCAGGAACTGATCGGGACCTGTGCCGGGATCGGAAAATTTGTGCCGAAATAGTGCCGAAAAAGCAGTTGCCGTAACATCATAGGAAGTACGAATTTGTAAAATTATTTCTATCTTTAATATTTTACTTACACAGTTGTTGACAACAAAATTTCGCAGTGCTACTAATTCAACAATACCGACATTCACGATTAGCATAACGATTATTACTGTTTCCGGATTAACGCTTCAGGTAAAAGCGACCCTTCATTCGTAATCTGTTCCAACCAGTTTTTATTCAAGTCTTGTGAAGTGAAGTTGGCCGGCGGTGGACGGTGGTGTAGATGGTATTTTCTACGACTGTAATGAGGTCATTCATTTACTAAAACGTGAGTATTTGTTAGAAAATAATTATTTCTCAATTTAAAGAAGACTCTGACATTTCGAGGTCCCCACTGGATGAAAGTAAACAGGTGAGGGCGTTCTCTTCTACAATAAAAAATCCAAAAGATTGGAATGGGCGCATAAAAAAATTGTTTTTTGTCGTTTTTTGAGTTTTTTTGCTGTTATTTGTATCTGTACTGTGTTTTTTAGTATTTTACTACTTTATCATTTTATCCTGTATATAATATGTTTATATTCCTTGTGTTTATATTTGTTTATTTTATTTATTCACGTATTATTATTCGTTAATATGTTTGTATTTGTACTGTCACTTTTGTATGTCGGTTTTTGGTGTATTTCTTATGTTGTGATATCAATAAAATATTGTATAATATAAATTAAGTTTTCTTGACGTGGACCCGGTCAGGTCTTGCTAACCAGGATATATATATATGGTCCTGGTCCTATATATATATATATATATATATATATATATATATATATATATATATATATGGTCCTGGTCCTGTGTATATATATATATATATATACATATATATATATATTTATTTATTTATTTATTTACAAGAGAATACGGTCTAAAAGAATACAAAGCTATTAACCAATTATAAGTCGGAAACAGTTATTCAACTAGCAAACAAATTCATTTAACTACGGTGGGAAACACGACTTATTCTGCCTACTATAACCAGGAAAAAAATAAAGCTAAAGCAAGCAGTTACGAACGCGGTTACGGAGAGGAAATTTAAGCAAAGCGGGAGGTGTTTAGAGAGCGAGATAAGCACTAAAATTAGAAATGGTATTTTTTATAAAAGTGCAGAGAGTGCAGCATTATTGCGTAGTCAGTGTCAATGAGGCGAGCTACGGTTTAAGGAAATTATACGGGTTTAAAATATGGGCCATCACTCTGACCGAGTTCCCAATGGATGGGAAATCAAATCTCACTCAACTGCGGGTCTCTGCTATGCCGCTATTTTTACTCTAATTTCCCAGAGTGGGATACTCTAGAGTGTCTAGAGAATATCAGTATAAAACGGTCTTATCTATATTGTTCTCCCCGAGTAAGTTCCCCTAGGGAGTACAATACTGTAGCGAATGCCCCGTATAGGTCGTTGTTATGGAAAAACAAGTAGTTATTTATGTAATTGTGAAATGTAAAATACTGACGTCAGTGTAGAACTAAATCTCTGTGTGTAAAGACTGTTGTAATTATAGAAGAGTAAAACCTGTTTGTATAAGAAACCGCTACAAATGGGGGCCTGTCCGGGATTTGGTGAACCGAAGTAGCGGAAAAAGGTTTGGTGGACCTGGGATGGCGTACGGAAGTGATGGCGATGGCAAGCGGCGGAGAGGCGAGGAGTGCAGTCTGTGGGACGTTATGGAGTTGTTGAGCGGCTGGCGCGGGTCGAAACACTACAGAATCCGAAGCTAAGTACCATTACACAAATACACACCACTATAACACCAAGGTTTGGGATAACCTAAACAGGTCTAGATTTAGGAAAACACTCGAATGGATTGACTGCGTGCGGCTGGCGCGCGTGGCCCGTTTGAGTGCTACACTCACATTCGTGACTCTTATTGGGAGACGGGCGCTGTTCATCTTTAGTACAAGAATTGGTGATGGTTGACCACTGGGTTGTGTGTCTGGAGCCATGAAGCAGTTGCTGGGGATTTCAGTAACTGCAGGAGCAGCGGAGGATTTCAAGAGACAGGTCCCTCTTCTACCTGGAGCATTAGATGGGATTGGTCATCCCTGGTGTCTTTGATGGTTAGAAGTAGGATTGGCCTGCTTGGAGGATTTCAAGAAACAGGTCCCTCTTCTACCTGGAGCATTGGATGGGATTGATCATCCCTGGTGTCTTTCATGGTCAGAAAGAGGATTGGCCTGCTTGGTTTCGATTTGCTGCTGATGAATTTTTGTACAGGATTTGCAGTCCAACCCGCTCAATGGAGTTAATCGCACACATACACATGCACACAATTACACATATACTTGCAATTTATTGCAAATGGATTTGGCAAGGATCTGGCGGAATCTCTGAAGAAGGGGAGGGGCGGTGCGCGTTAGCGGTGTGCATGGTAGCAGTAGCTGTAGCAGTAGCAGTAACCGTAGCCGTAGCATTAGCAGTAGCCGTAGCCGTAGCTGTAGCAGTAGTAGTAGCCGTAACAGTAGCAGCAGTAGCAGTAACCGTAGCTGTAGCAGTAGCAGTAACCGAAGCAGTAGCCGAAGCATTAGCCGTAGCAGTAGCAGTAGTAGCAGCAGTAGCAGTAGCCGTAGCCGTAGCAGGGAGCAGTAGCAGTTGCAGCGTCCGCTGATATGATAGTCATTCGCTGATATGGACTGCTGTGGAAGTAGATCGTCCGAGGGTCGAGGGCGACCCTGAAGACGGGGAGGGATAGTGTAGCGAATGCCCCGTATAGGTCGTTGTTATGGAAAAACAAGTAGTTATTTATGTAATTGTGAAATGTAAAATACTGACGTCAGTGTAGAACTAAATCTCTGTGTGTAAAGACCGTTGTAATTATAGAAGAGTAAAGCCTGTTGTATAAGAAACCGCTACAATACTCTAAAACAGCCCGACATCGAGAAATCCCTGGTTCGTGTTAATCACCCTGAGTGGATCACCCTAGGGAGGATTAACCTAGTGAAAGTTAACACAAGACGGCCTAATGCAGTATAAAAACCTGAACCTTAGTCGCCCTTTAAGCGCTAGTAACCCGCTACTCCTCGGTTTCCTTCGTTCCTACTGTTGCATTCGCATGTGTTTCATTTTCAGTTTCGGTATGCTCGAGATATACTGATGAAATACTAAAACGCGATCATATTTCTAAGCGCCAAGTAATTTAAAGCAGGGCATCTGCGGACTTTGTAAACAATGCCAATTGGTGGCATTTTGGCGAATGATTTGTACGGCGGTCGTACATTGGAATATTTAACAAATTTCTTAGTCTTTTCATATTATATTGAATCGATGTAGCGATCTGCCGAAGTCGAAAAAGTCACGTCGTTACACTATTTTCATCAAAGAATATTAAAATACGTTGGAGGGGAGACAGTGTGATATATTTTTGACTCAAAATTTTTCAGAGGAATGTCGTTATGGGTGGATTATGCGCTTATTCCCACACTCAGTATATCCGTTGGACTAGTTTCCCCAGTTTATTTTCTGGATAAGTAAAACTACATATCTGAAATCAATTAATTAGTTCTATAAGTAAACAGCTAATGAATGGCAGCTGGTGATTTGTGCTTTGGATAATTGTAGTTCAACATCCATTTTAAGACACCTGATATCGTCAATATACAATAATGTTATAACTATGGCAACTGCACCCACTGGAACTATGAAGACGTGCAACGTCTTTTATTTTGTGTCAACTATAACTATTAGTTTCAAGACATGACTGGAAATTATTTGCATTTTATGATTACTGCAACCTCGAAAACGTTAAAAACCATTGCTCCAACATAGCGTTCTTGATGTAAATCTACTGGTATCTCCCACCTTACGTATCCGCCGATAATGATAACATAAAACGACATATATCGATCCTAATTTCCCGACAATCTCACATCGAAAAAATACGAAACCCATTCAGCTGTCACAGATATCAGTAAGTCGTTCAACTGTCACGAAAATTGAATCCCGGGCAGATGTCTGCCTTTCACTGACCGGAGCTTATTGCTATTTTGTTTAATTATAAATAATTGTATCTTTGAAAAGGATCTCTGTATTACATGAATGCGATGGAAGTTTACAGTGTACTTATTCCTGCGTAAGGATTTGAGAGCGGGAGGGGGTAATTCATATGAATCTGGAAGCGGATGAAAACAATCCGGTAGAAATGCAGGGAGGAAAATTAAAAAAAAAAACAAAAAAAGGGGGGCCATAACTCAGAGAAGCTATTGACAAATATTACGGGCGTTCCAATTGATAAAAATTTTAGGACAAGTAAACCTTCCCTTACGGTGTAATCCCGAATCTGAATGTGCAGACATGTTCGGTAATCCCGTATTAGAATTCGCACTGCTGTACGAAAGATTCTAAAACAACCTTTCAAGGTGAAATATTATAGCAACTACGAAATATTGAGTGCAATTCGCATTTGACACAAATTCTTGTCAATTTCCAACGTACTCACGGTGACAAATACATCTTCCTGACATTTCGTCCCCTAAGTGCAGCTACGAATTACTACAAACTCGAATCGCAGGGAAAGCATTTACAAACATCAGATTCGGATGGAACAAATTTATTCTGCATTTAAATGGAAATTGATCTACATACACATACATATCTCGAGGCGGTAAAACCTAGCCCTTACAACTTTCCGATGTTTCGAATGTTAAACTTCTGCTTGACTTCTAATACAGGCATGTCTGTGATGACGTGAGAGTTGTAGTGAATATGAGAACTGCACCTGAAGCTATTTACACTGGGAGTGACGTGTTTCTTCTGAATAACAATATAAACTTTGTATAAGAAATTTGAATTTATAAATTTTAATGCAATAAGGACCATTGAACAGGTAATAAATTAATGATATCAAACGCTAACGTCGAAAGCTCCCTAAATGGCGCCCACTCTGACTTTAAATAAACAGGTTAAAAAATGAGTGTGTGCTTGATGGTATGCACAGACGTATTACATTCAAACAGACAATTATGGATTTAATGATGCTGTACATTTTACAACTCTCAGTTCCTCGTCTTGCTTAATTAAAACCTAAAATTGTGACCGTTCACCTCTTACCCGGAATTAAACTCGCATCAAATTTAATTTTCCTGCAGCACGTAAGCTATTTCATCTTACGAGCCCATCGTCCATAATGAGTGAAAATGTCACAACGCAACATAGTTTCGAGTGGACTTGTTCGGTTCGTTAGACGTTTCCTGTTATGGCTGCCAGCTTCCTATGGCGAGCGATAGGTGTCTGAGAGGAGTACATCTCTGCGTTAGATAAATGACAGTGAATGATAATTTGATAAGGCATGAATTATTTGTTTGGTCTGAATGGCAGGATTAGGTTGGACGTGTGTACGAGCTTGAAACCTACTCCAAAAATTAGTGGGAATTTAATGAAAAATAGGTTTTTATCTCCTGAGGGGAAAGGTTCGAGTGGTTTTGTTTTCGGGATATTCGTACGAGTTTAATGTACCTAGGAAGTGCACAAGAATTTTAACTGGGAGTCCGAAGCTGCGAAAGCATGTAATTATTTAGGTGATATTAGGTGGTTTTTAAACTTAGAAGAAAAGACCATCGTAAGAATAACTTGAATACTGTCGATAGGGTTGATTTACTTATGATATTCCTGTGGAGGGCGGGTTAAGCAGTAGTGATTTAAAGCAACGCCGTCTAGTATAAAACACTGTTCATACTACACTAAAAAAAGGTGAATCTGACGAGTAAGTTTCGTAAAACATAAATATGAATTGCAAGGAATTTGCGTACTCTCGTAATGTAGAATTTCATGCATACAAAATGAAGTTGATTTTAATTTCGTTTCACACAATTATGTAGCCAGAGATATAACTGGTCACTTATTAAATATCCCCGAGATATCTCAGAATATATATATATATATATATATATATATATATATATATATATATATATATATATATATATATATATATATATCAAAATATTTTGAATATTCTCTTCACAGACCCGGAATTCTATATAGTTGTGTGACTTCTAATTGGATATCATTTTTAAATTATACTATGATAGTCGTTGCCTTCCCGGCTTCGCTCGCTCATAACTTGAATTAGCATTTATATCGTACATAATATTTAACGCAATTATATCAATATGATCTCCTAAATATAGTTTTAACGTCTATTACAATATCATTCAAGTAAAGAATCTAATTGAGTAACTTACATATTAACAATCAGATATTGGAAAATTTTACAAATGTTTCCTTGTTGAAATACCCATTTTCATACCAATACTAATAATTCAATACCAATTCACATAATAATTTGTTCAACGGCATACAATTTAATACACTATAATGCCCTCTGGTGGTGAATTAAAATAATGTTAATAGCACGAAAATATTCTACGTACTCAAATATCCATTTATACCAATTTTCGTTGCTATCGGTGGAACGGTATAGAGGCTGACATGCTGCACGCCATCTATTGGCGAGTTAAAACAAAGCTAATAGCACCAAAATATTCTACTTACTCAGATATTCATTTGTACTAATTTTAATTGATATCGGTTGAAGTATGCATAAGTTGATATTACTGCAGCGCCATCTGGTGGCGCATTACACCAGTAGGCATAGCACACAAACTTTCTTCACGAAAAAGTACACACATATGTCAAATTTCATGGTAATCGGTCAAATGGTGTTCAAGTTTATATAGTTATTACATATATACTGTAAATACAAAGACATCACAGATAAAAAAAATAACTTAAAAGTTGGACTTAAACCCCGTTGTTCAATTATATTTGCACCAAATAATGTTATTTGGAAAACACTGTTTTGAATATTCCGCAAGATATGCTTTGATAGAGGTTCTTGCCTCTTGCCTTCTGTTTAATAATCGCACAAATAGTGCTCATTGTTCCAAAATTGACCGATTTATCACCGGCTTAATCGACTGTTCTATAATATTTAAAGGCCAAACGTTCATATATAGGTAATTGTCACGTTCGATCGTCAGTTTTGTTGACTCTCGCTTGAAGTCGATGGTATGGGTTCTTCCGGAATCGTGGTAGATCTAGTTTGAGAAATTAGCATTCTGTTTTCTCCAAAAGCTGCCTACGCTCGTCTTCAATCTCATTGTCTCAAAGATTGTGAACTCGACTTGCGTTACGCGTACGCCGACCGATATTTTGACATCTCATTGGTATCTTATTATTTTCTTATCAATAACAATAAATAAAACCACGATAAACCTATAAACACACGAAAGGCCGTTTTGCTGTTGAGAAAAAAAACCGTAATTCTATATGAATTAATGTCAATCTATCCATACTGTCAATACTTTTGAAGTTATCTACTGCTGACTGAACAATAAACGTCAATCTGTCAATGTTTTTTTTTAAATATATTAAAGATCTCTCACATTCTTCTATATCATTCACTCATTTTCTTTTATACAAACCAACTCCTGACAATAACGAACATAAAAAAAGGATTATCCAATTTTGTGCAGTCGTTCGGAAGTTATGAGCGTACATACATTTCGGCGATTCATTTTTATTTATATAGATCTGCATGTATGT
This sequence comes from Cryptocephalus primarius, assembly GCA_963576515.1. NCBI lineage: Eukaryota > Metazoa > Arthropoda > Insecta > Coleoptera > Chrysomelidae > Cryptocephalus > Cryptocephalus primarius. The sequence continues at coordinate 2,359,678 of OY754939.1, read as the reverse complement.
AAAATACTGCCTTTGAATTTTCTCAAGATAAAGATTTAAAATAGAAGTTGTTAACTCGTAAAAATTGGAAACCATCACATTTTTCAGTAATATGTATTAAACCTTTCTATAGGAAAGATGATTCGTTTACTGATGTCTACAAAGACAATGATGAAGTTTTAAGAGATTTTTCAAGAAAAAGACCTGTACTCAAAGAGAATGTTGTATCCCAAATAACTTGAAAAACTTCCTTAGTTTGTTACATTTTTGATGAAGTGACATGTGGCTCGCTTTACTTTCGAATAAGTAAAATTGTTCAGATACTCATTTTAACAAGTAAAACAAGTGAAGTTTCACACTTCTCGACCCTATTGCCATTTTCACCGGCCCATTATTTAACAGGTGAGCAACGCTGTCACATTTAGGTCTCCGGACTAGAGATGACGTGACAAGGGGCATGGAAGAAGTCACAACGCTCTTTCTATTACGTTTTTAAGCCTTTACACAAATACTTAGCCAAAACGATATTTTATAGAAAATAGAAATGGAAATTTATATTGTATATAAAGAACATTGTAAATCCTCCTTAAGTATGTCTCAAATATTTTCAACCTATTAGTTTAACCTTCTAAACTTAATATTTTAAATCAAAAGTTTGAAATTTACTTTTTTAGAAATTTCAGTTGCGTTCACTGATTTTTTTTTGAAAAATCCGTTTAAATAAATTAACAAAATAGGCTTCATTTCTGGGAATTCCGTAATTCCCATTGAACATCCAATATAAATCAATTCCACCGCACACTCCAATCCACAGTACCAATTAATGATCCCACTCTGAACAAAAATACATTCGGATGTCGAGAATAAAAGTTTGTAGTAAGCTTAGAATGAAATGCTTCGTAAGCATTGGTTGTTCGCAAACTTGATGGAGAAAAATCAGACCAATACAAAGAATGTAAGTAATTTTATATCTTTCCAAAATACAGTCATAAAGAACAGCTAGTTTATTCCTTACTTGAAGAGACTTCATTAGTTGAAGACTCTTCTACAATACAAAGTCTAAGAAAAAGAAAACCAAAATTGTTTTCAAAAAAACACTAATTTCAGAATTAGCATTTTTGCATTCGTGACTGTGGATTGTATATTCCGACAGCTATACAATATGCAATATTTATTTTAACTAATTTGCAAATCCAAAACGTGTATCAGTATCAAATCTTATTATTTTAACAAAAGATTATAAAACAATTATGGTTATTTTGCTCTCTTTTATCACTCTTACAACCGCATCGTAAATTTAATCAGTCAAATATTGACTGGAATACCACGAATGTATTGCAAACCATAATTCAAATCAAATACAGGTTCCGTTATCAATGCGAACCAAAATAACAGTTTCACAGGAAGCCAACCTGCCATCGTCTCGTTAAATTTCTTTGGTTTCATATTGTATTTTTATTTATTAGCACATTCCCGAAAACACAAAAAAAAAGTTATGAGGCCGGTCAAGAATGACAAAAAATCTCGCGTGTTTCGTCTCGAATTCCCAAGGAAGTTGTCCCTTCCCGCGTCAAGAATCTGCATAAATCACCGGGCATATCCTCCACATTAAAAAATTGCTACTTTTTCGTACTAAATAAGATTACTTTCACATTATCCCTCTCGCTTGTTGATTAATGGCGTCTTATTTGTTGAGGAACCTAAAAAAAGGGTTCGATTAAGATACCGTAAACTCCAAAATCGTCCGGCGATTTATTTAAACCTATTATGCAAGCTGATTGATGATTGAGATAGCACAGAAAAAGGAAACTTCCCGAAAATTGGAAACCGTTACTTTGTGTCAAGATTTTTGTCCGACGATTTCCTCGGGGTGGTTCGCATCTGCTAATTACCCATTAAGTTCCCAAAACGAACTACTGGACAAAATTTTATATACTATTTTGAAAAGAGCAAAGGTGAACCAGTAAAAGTTACAATTCATGAAATACAACGAAAACTGTCGACGAGGTAGGTATTTCAAACAATTTCTTCCCCGAATACTTACTATTTCTCGATTGAAAGGAAAGTGATGAGAGAAGCGGAAAACATCACCATCCATCGCCTGGATAATATTTTCCTTGAAAATCAATATTTCACGGCAGATTTCCTTACAAACTCAAGCAGGTAATTTGGTGCAGATATAAAACGGCCTTGGCTTAGACAGATTTTCAAGTGGTGGATAAAGAGCGAGAGGGAAAAGGGAAAGAGGCGCCGGGGCGTTCGCTCCGATTACGTTATTTAGATCGGGAACATAATTTTAAAAAGCGACGTGTGATTTGTTTTTAAAAGTTGTTTAAAATTATGAAGGGAGCTAGACTCAATGGAAAACAATCGATGAGAACGAGTTAGGAAACTCGTAGAAAGCTGATCACTGAATTTCGTATAACATAAGCGATAACTTGCTCTTAATTTGTTTAATTCGTTAAATATAGTGTAACCAACAATCCTTAGAAATAGTCCACTTGATGTTAGTAGAGCGTAATAATAATGGTTTTTATGGCTTTTAGCTTTTGGCGTTAAAAAGTAACAAACTTCGATTAGGCCACAATGCGATTAGTTCGCATAACTATAATACTTGTAGATTTCAGAAAGGCAGTGGGGGTTTTAAGAACTTTTTAATGACAAAATCTTTTGGTAAATGAATTAATGCAATATTTTCAAAACAATATACATTCTAAATTAGGATTTAAATTAAACGTTCGAAAAAATTCCCATGCTATTGCAGACACTTCCAATTTTTGCATGATTTGCCTTACAGTTTTTGAGGAGGTGAAAAATGGGAGACACTGAATTTTCCCCAAACCAATCGAAACGGATACATCGATTAGTACGTCACATATTGTAAAGCAAACGTTTATTCGAAAACTGGATTCAATATAAGTACTAAATATTACATATGTAACCTTAGACCTAAAAAAAGTGGGACGGTAGAAAGATAACGTCGTTTCAGATACATCAATGAATTTATTTCTTGCCAGTAGATATTTGCAAAATAGCTAGATAATTCTTTACCCGTTCAACAACTGATCATTATCCGCAACCTGTGCAGAAATTAATGGATCCTGGTATTATACCTAGCATTCTTTATAACGTTATTATAATTCGAAACTTCCACGACAATTTCTTATTTGGATGTTAACAAATTACCTAACTTTCAGGAACTGCTGTTTAAATGTTCAGGAAAATATAAAAAATCCCTATGTATCCGTCACTGCTATACAATATTTTAATACGACTTAATGACGGGCCCCCGTTTTCTGTGCTCTGATGCCTTTTTAAATAGGAATATAGCTAGTGGCATCTTTCTCTATAACAAACGACGCCAGCGTGACTAGAGAAGGATAGGTAGACTTACTGTTCGCGGACAGCGTGTCAATATTCTGCCCATGAAGTATATTCTTAATATGACCATAGTAAACTCATTATAAAATTGATAAATACAAAACATTTATATATGAATTCAACAAATTCCAGGTATTTTAAATGGCATCATGTTGCGACAAACGCGCCGCCTGGTTGTATGGCAGTAAAGTAAATTGTGGTCGGAACTTCAAATCCGTCCATTCCTGTTCAGGGTTGTAAAAAGTCATTTCTCGATAAAAAGCTTATAAAACTTGGGTTACACATCAGAATAACACCCAGGGAGGGAATACCTAATATCTGATTGAACAGCAATTATACAATAAAATATAGTTTAATGTTGAGGAAATGAGTTTGAATAATGATTTCATCCCCTTATATCCCCTACAAGTCAATCATCCTTTTACAATTTTTTGTCTACTATCAAGTTACTGTTCATGCTAAAGAGCAACCTGTTTTTTATCACCATTAAAAATTATTCAATAAAAATATACTTCAATGCTGCATGAACATTAATCGAATTCGAATTACTCTGAATTCGAATACTGATTTTATCTGCTCAGTCCTTCCGCAAGTCAATCATCTTTTCACAATTTTTTGTCTACTACCATGTTAGTGTTAATGCTAAAGGGCAAGCTAGATTTTTTTCTAGAAACCTAAAAAAATATTTATTAAGAATATAGTTCAATGTTAAGCGGACGTTCTCGAATACTTCTTACATAGACCTACTGCAAGTCAATCAGCATTTTACATTTACTAATATAATCAGAAACATCCCCTATCATATAAACAAACAAGGGATATGTACTTTTCCGAAATCCAAAAGCATTCCTATCGCTCAACGGTCAAGACGTAATTTTTAAATTTCATTATTTATTGCTTTTATCTTAAAACAGTAAATTTGTTCTACAATTGTATCACTGAGTTTTAAAAACTTTATTTTTTCACTTTAAATTTTTATTTATATTTATTATTATTATTTAACTTTTATTTTTGATCCTCTTGAATATTTTGATGTCCATTCTTCTTTTACTGTACACTAATTGTTACATGTAGTTTTTTTTATTAATGTGTATATCTTCAGAGGAAGTTATTAGCCAATAATTAGCATTTGTATTAAGATAGACATGGTTTTTTAATTCAGAAGAAATTGGTGATAATGCTATGCAAGAAAAATTTTTGACACTAAATAAGTATTTTTACAATTGTCGTATTACATTTCCTTGTTGAGGCGCTAAAATGGTAAAATGGCTGTTAGAAATGTTACCTCGAACAATTGGTTGCTATCTTCACACTGGCATCAAAAGTATATAATAGACTGAATTGGTTCAGAACATTGAAAAAAAAAGATCAATGGAAAACGTCGTTTAAATTAATATCGATGTATCGATGTTCCGCAACTATAAATATTTATGGCAAACATTAATGTTTTTAAAACAAGGATGGAACGTTTGCATCCCTACCCGCCATGTATAAAAAATTATTTTGTTAGCTTTGAAATTGAGAAGTATTTTTAAAGAAATTCCACAAGGGGGAGGTAAAGCGTATTCTCTTATGCATTATACATTGTTTGTCCTATATAACGTATGACGTGTAAACTATAATCTCTATTTCTACGAATTTGCGATATAAATATTTCGGATTCAATAATTTATATTATTACTGTATTTGTTAAGACTGTCCTAATTTAGCGATCAAAACAATTTGTAAAGCATAAATTGCCTCGTCCAGATATGTCGCTCGTATATATTTATTAATTCGCTTCAACTCAGTGAAGTTCACGCAATGCTAAATATTTGTCACTGAACTATTTATATCAAATTAACATAAAATAAGACAGCCAATTCCCTTTACCAGACTGTAATTTACAAGCACTGAAATATTTTCTCTTTTCGCGTTAACTAAACAAACAAGTTTTCTATCCTAAGCGGGTAGTTGCTAAGAAAACCAAAAACTTTTGAACGCAATTAGGACGTCGTTGCTAATGTACTACTTACACAGAGTAATAACAGTCATAACTTAATTAAAACGAAGAAGTACACTAATTAATGAATCATGCATATGTTAGACTGCATGCACGTAATGTGTATGCGCGCGTCCTTATGTGTTCGGTTCTTGACCCCGATGATGATAGTGAATAAACCTGCACGTCTGAAAATAAATTCTACACGGAATTAATGCTCCGCACGGTAGATTTATGGCTGGCTCACTTTAAATTATGATTATTATACTCAGAGCAACAAGACTTTGGTAAGAAAACAGATCCCCTTACCTTTCCACCGATCTTATCGAAACTGCAAATCCACTGTAATAAACGATATTTATCTTTGCCCTTCTCGTCCTCAGACAAATAGGCATATACGAATCCGTCATCATTTGTAGCTAAACTGAACTACGCTCTAGTTGAGTAGGGATTGCAAGGAACATTTGCCGGGGAGCTTTTATATTTTCTCATCATTCCCGTCTTGAATATTAACTAATAATAATTTTTGTCGGGAAGGTAGCGTTTCGCAAATATAATTTATTCTTGTTCGATACACCCACATACATAAAGATAAATTATAAAACGTTACCTGAACTATGATGCAAGTTCCCAACAAATAGGGCCGAAAAAATCGAAACATGAACCAGCAACAAAACTTTTTAAGACATTTAGAGATTCGATGTGTCAAGAAATATTTGATGAAATGAAAGGTTTGGGTACTGTAAACTATTTACATATATTACACGGCACTAAATTATTTACACGGGGTGAATGAGATGAAAAATATACAAGAAAGGATTACCGAAAGGAAAATGTTAGTACGTAGGTACGAGGAGGGAACCGTACCGGAGCGCGTTGCAAGAAGAAAGAAGAAGTGATTGAAAAAATGCCAAATTGCCAGGTCAAGAATTGCTAGTTTTCCCCGTTTGGAATTTCCAGCCTTTAAAAGAGGCACTCTTCTCCGAACGAGGATGTCTTGAGCGACAGGTAGGGTTCCCAGAAAATTATAATCGTAATTGCAAAAAGGTTTTTAAAATTTTATTGGTAAATAGTTATAACGCTGTAAAAGATTAAATATAAATATAATATGTAGAAAATATCGTTAACGTAAAAGCGAGAGAATAGAGGTTGTAAAGCAATTATAGAAATACGAGGAAGGCGATAGTTAGGAGAGGATGAAAGCTATAAAGAGAAGATGGTCGGTAATAAATAAATAAATAAATTCAGCTATAAAATAAATTACAAATATAACTATGACGACGGAAGGTTCCAGACCACAAAAGGTGAAATCATAAATTACTCCGAATAAAGTTTTTCAGATCGAAATTACTAATGAAATATTAGTTGACTGGAGTTCACGTCTATAACTACAAGGGTAGTCGGAAAACGACTGGACTCGACTTGGGTCCCTTCGTCCGAATTAGTTCCGCGTCCCACCTGACTTGGGTCCTTGTCGCACCCGACTTGGGTCCGTGCTTACATGTGCGATAAGTTAATTCGAACGGCATGGGTATACGTAAATTTGCTAACTGTAATATTGCGTAAGGAGTGCAAACATTTATAGATATACAGAGTAATAATGAATTCTGACAAAATAGATATATGTCCATGTACAGTAGAACTAAAATTATCCGAAGTAATTGGGACCGGACCCCATTCGGATAATCGAAAATTCGGATAATTGGAGTTTTGTCTGGAGGAAAGGTCTATTCGTTAACTTCTGCCTGTATATTGAAATTGGGAGTAAAAAAACTACATATGAAAAGAGGAAGAGCTATGTATTAGTTAATTTAAAAAAATGGTAACACTTTGGCATGTTACTTAATTAATTTAGTTAGTTAGTTAGTTATTAATGAAAATACGGTACTGAAAATCGCTCGTACAGTACTGAAAATTGCCCCACTCCTTCGCTATGACTATTCGGTGTCTAGAACTGCAACACGAGATGGGGCCAAAAGCGATTCGGATAGTCGGAGTTCGGATAATTGGAGTTCTACTGTATCTATACATATATACATATCTATACATATATGTAGATATATGTTCATGTAATGAACATTATTATTTATCAATTTTACTTTACGCTTTTTCCAGGTTTAGGACTGGCAGTTTTTACTCACTAGCGCGTTTAAGAATTGTTCAAATTGAACTCTAGACAAAATAATACCTAATGCAAATGAATCACAGTCAAAGAGTAACTGTATTGTAGAAATAAAATTACTAACTACTGTACAAAAACATCTACGCGATTGTTAAAATTTGTGGCATACTGTTGTTAAAAATTGTAAACAAGGAATTGCCCTATTTGAAAATAGTATTATGTTGTTCTTAAAAAAATCTTGAGAGACACGGTCAAAAATCGCAAGGGCATTTAATTGGCAATTATGTAAATTGGATGTGTAAAGTATAAAGAGCGCCCAATTCGGTTTTAATTTTCGTAGGCGTATTTACTTACATATGCAACAGTTCAATCCCGACAGAATATTCAACTTTTTACAAAAACGTTAATACTGGCTGATACAACCCGACTAGAAATTTGGGTAGGCAAACCAGAAAACATATATCGGGTCCTGCTCACGAAGTGGCAGGGAATGCCCGCGCACGGCTACCTTTGTTACCATCTTTTGACGGCCGTGCAAAAGTGTTTAGGTTTGGCATATGAATATACGATATATTTAGAAGTTTTTGGAAAACAAATTGGAGTGTGACAAACTATAATAAAAAAATAAGGCGTATGGCACATTTTACCCCCATTTCATTTATCCTTCGACGGCCGTGCAATAGTTTTAGAGTGTGGCATTTATTTAGAAATTTTCGGAAAACAAATCAAAGTGACAAACTCTAATAAAAAATCTAGGTTGTTCATATTTCACCCCTATGTTTACCACCGTCCGTGATATAGTAATTTTTTTTTGGAAAGAATGTTGATTCGGTATCCTGTTATTCAATGGATAACGTTAAATGTACATTTCGATGATTCTTCAGGAGATTGTCACGAGTTTGACAACCGTGAAATTGTAAGATTAAACTGACAAGAAAAAATTATTTTAAAGCTATTTCTATTCATTTACCACACATTAGTAAAACCCCTAATTAACCCAAAAAATAAGCGACAGAAAAGCACTAGTGTGGCATCCCTCCGTCACAATTTATATATATTTGCCGACGTCGAGACGAATCCTTAGAAACAGCTTGACCCAGAATGTGTTAAGACTTAAAAGGTATGTTACGAGAAAAACCGATAAATACCTTAGGGAGTAATACCCACGTTTATTTGGTAAAGTTTTCTGTTTGTTAAGAAGTAAACGCGAACCCTAGCGTGTTAACTTTAATAATACATACAGCAGGAGAGTTTATCGTTGAGTTTAGAGTGCAGGAAAAATTTCAACTTTCGCAAAAAGTGAAGTGAAAAATATTCATCATATCGGTCCGTTACGAATTTTGCCGTTGAATTTAACTTATATCGAAAGTAAACTAAAACTTATGCCATTTTGTCAGTCTGTATGTAAATCAGTTAAACATTTACCTAAATAAAAGCTATTTGCTGGCCAGTGCAGGCCACTTTTCACACCTTTCACGCTTTCGCTTTCGTGTCCAGTTTTTTGTTTTTCATTCTGTACCTCCAATGCTTGCCTCCACTTTCCAGTCTTTCTTACTTTACTTGTATGTAAGTTCCTTACACCCGATTCTCTTCACTAGTCCATTGTCATCCATTCTTTTAGTACTTCATCAATGGTTGCTTCTTTTAATATTGCATATTGTAAAGAACGCCCCGTACAGGTTGCTATTTTATGTAAAAACAATTGTAGTTGTTTATATGATTGTAAATGTTAATATTGACATTAGTGTAGAACAAAATTTCTTTGTGTATAAAAAGTGTTACAATATATTTCAACTTTATTTAATTAACTTCACCTTGTTACCAAAGTTGGTCTTGCCTGCTTTTACCTTTACATCTTGTGCCATCTCCAATTTTTTTTTATAAACTCTCCAAAATTTTTTGTCGGCATAGCTATAATGGCATTGATAAATTTATAATGGATCCACTTGTCTGAGTTCTGCTTTCATTTCTAATTCTTTAACATGTTCCCTTCTGTACTAGGTTCTAATACAATACCCCCTTTGGGTCATTTTTAACGATTGGGACATATTGCACCTCTTTACAGAGTAATACGGTTTTTTGAAACCGACGAACAACTACTATGAGTGTGATTTTGTACTCGTAATATATTGCTAGTTTTTCCATTACAATTATTTTGTCCATAGTACCTCTCTTCCTTGTCTCGTTTTTATTAGTTTTAACATTATCTTACAACACATCCAGAAATAAATTCGTCTATAGTTATTGTAGTATGTTGCGTATAGTTTCTGTTTTCTATTTCTTTTTTTTCCCCAGATTTTCACGGTTATTCATTTTTACCTACTTTGGTATTCTGATCTCCAATTATCAATCTTATTTTGTTTACTAATACTAATACTTTAAAAACAAAACACTTCTATCATAAACTATTATTAAAGCACGGACAGAAAATCGGGATTGTTATTATTGAGAAAAAAATCTAATAGCAGAAAGTGTAACCGACACACACTCGGTACATTTAAACTTTAACCCTCTCTCAGTCTGTCTCTACTAAAACCGGTTTAACACATGTAAAGCATTGAAAACTAATACTTTAGAAGTGACTTTCATTCATAAACTATTTTTAGAGTAAAACAGAAAACTCGGTAAAACCGAACCTTGTCACCTCCCAAGCTCACAACATGAAACGAGACAGTTTTTTACTATAAGGAACGTCAGATCGATGGAAGCATGTGCGAAAAAAAAACCTGTAACTCGAGTATTTAATTAAGTTCAAGGAAAATGCAAATCCTGCATGAGCCCTGCACTGCGAAGAAATTAATATATGTTCCGTTGCGTAGAAATCACCTGGACAACATTGTTCAGTTTTGCGTCAGCCTAATTATTTGGCTCTCTGTGGGGTAAGGTGGATAAAAGACTAATTTTCCAGGGAGAAAATATCATGATGGAGTGGATCATTATTTACGATTTTATAAAAGAGCGGAGGATTATAAGAAGCTTAAGAGGTTAACGATCTCAGTTACGTGTTTAGAATACATTAAAATAATTTAAGTCGAAGGTGAGGTGCGTTTTACTTGTGTGCGAAAAACGTGGGCACGTGTAATCTCTTAATTCTAAAAAGTATTCTAAATATGGGAAAACTCGATTAACGGCCAAGCAAAGAATTTGAATAAGTTTGCTGCTATTAATAATAATTGGTTGTAGCAGTTATAAATAGAATAGCAAACAAAAACATAATCACGTGTATCTACATATTATCAAACATTGATTAATAAAAGTTTTTAACGCAAATCCAAATAAAGTTCAAATCGGTATAAATTAATATAATGTACAAAGCAGAACATCCTCACGTACAGTTCATGTGAAACAAATCTGTTTGTATGTCCGGAAATTTTAAGCCACTTTGCGATTACCTGCAAACTTGAAACTTTGCGCTTGAAAAGTTTATCGTTTCGGTATCGAATAGGTCCAGAAAAATCTCAAAACCGCAAATTTCTCTTTTAGTCGGGATGAAATTAGTTTTTGTCAGTTTTAATTTCAAGTGAATTTCTAACAGTTCGAAACTTTAAGCTCTGTCCGATTATAACTTGGGCAGCAGAGTGACCAGAAAAAAATTAAAAACATTTAATTTCATTTAACGAAGTGGTGAAAGAGGAGATGAAATCTCGCACGAATATGCCCGAATAGTTACTAACTTTAAGCTTGGCAGGCTAGTTTATGCTCTAATATGGTTTAGGATATAACTTTAAATGTCCTTTTCTAAGGGGGTGAAAAGTACGGATGAAATTTATTTTTGCGGTTTTTATTTCGATGTAGATGTGAACAGTTGGAAACTTTAAACTCACTATAGTTATAGTATATATAATTTCACGTATAGCGAGAATGAAAGAGGGAGAATTTATACATTAGGTGTTAATAGCAAGGAATGGGGCATGTCCAATAGAAGTAGTATTAAATTCCTGTGAGCCGATTGAACGAAAAAATTAACTAGATAAACCGTAAACCCCATTACTATACTATTTGTCTCATACATTCAAAAACGTTTTGAGATTCCGTAATCGTCGATTAGAGGTACGTAATAGTACCTCATACCGTACCTACCGTAATAGTAAGTCATAAAATCCGTTTTATATATATATATATATATACACTGTGCTTGAGTATGTATATATATATATATATAAAAAGGGTGGAAGGAAGAACTATCAACGGTGCTTTTGATAAATTACACATTACACAGTTAATTGTGTTTTTCGAATTAATTAAATTCGATGATTTTGTTATTTTTGAGGTTAATCTCACGTACGGTAAAGTTTTTTCTTTTTATCAGTTTTCATGGGTCATAGTAATCCTTCCTTTTAGAGTGACTGAAGAGATTTTGAGCGAAATCGACAGCTTTCACAAGTATAAAGAGTTTTCCTTCCTGCACGAAGGCTGTAACCCCAATGTTCTCAGTCTTCGTCAACGAATAGTTGTGTATTAGATAAATAGGTCATAAATTTATGTATATAAAAATTAAAATTATTAATAGAAAGAGTAGGAAAAATAGGATTATAAAACCAGATTTAATATAAGTTACTTTTCATTATTTTTTTATTTTAAGGATAGATTCACATTTTTCTTCATGTTCTTGTGGAAAAATATTTTCTAATATATTGGCGCCATCATCGCTCCCTTCGCCCTCGCATTCCATCGTAAAAGGACCAGAAGATTAAAGATTAATGAATTAAAATGATTAATACCGGAGTGTGGAAAAGTTCAACACGACACCCTGAATTAAAAATTTTTCTCCCATGATAATTAGGACTGAAAATGAGGGCAGCGATTCCAGCGACACTGAAGTGAATTCAGATAACTACTTTTTTATTGGTTGTAACACCAGATTCTTTATTTTGTAATCACATCAAAACAGATCTTTTATTAGTAATACTAGTAGGTAGTAGTAGTAGTAGTAGTAGTATCGAGATAGCTGATAGTATGAAAAATGGAAACAGGCCTACCTGGCGGATTGCAGAAATTCAGCAGAAAAGATTTGATTATACTAAGAGAAGCATAAACGTTGGACAAAACTGACAGGAACGAGAAACTGAGAAGAATATCATTTGGGAGACCCGAAGTGGCTTAAAATCAAGCTGAAAAGAGTTTAAGAAACTGATAAGAGACTCTACATGAAGATGTTGGATCGATTTGTGCAGACAATTGGATGATGACGTAGCCAGAAGAGGATATATAATAACTCAGAATTCTTGGGAAAACGACAATATTGTCGAGCAAGTAGAGCCGTTTCTTAACGGGAAACTAAAATATGTAGTAAAAGAACTAAAGAATGAGAAGGTTGGCTCGGGAAGGATGATTTTCCAACGAAGACAATAAAAGTTGTGGTCAGATGTTCTCTACAGCTAATAATAATAATAATAATAATAATAATAATAATAATAATAATAATAATAATAATAAGCAAGCGTTTCCGGACGTACGGAAAATAGCTAGGGTTGTCCTGCTGCCTAAAACTTAAGATAGCAAGGGAGATGGAGAGATATAAGTCTACTTACATTTATCAGTAAGCTATAGGAAACCTTGATCTGTGGAAGGTTGTTGAACGAGCTCGAAGTCAGAGAAACTTACATGAAAACCAGTTCGGGCTTAGGCCTGATAGATGTATGACAGACGCTATAAAAAGGGTACAGTGTAAGTAAGGAATAGTATAAGACCATAAAATACGCGTTAAGCAGCAATAAATCTGCTGGACGTTTAAAAAGCCTTTAATACAGCCAGACATAGCCAGATTACCTATGACAACGAGAAATTTCAATTTATCTCGTAAACGTGACCTCCGACTAACTGAGAAATAGACGAGTGGTTGACGGCAGGAACATTGAATTGGAAAACAGTGCTGGAGTATCCCAGGGCTCAGTCCTGGGGACGGTACTATGGAACGTGCTGTATGATGGAGTATTAAGGGTAAAAAATGATGGGAGAAATAACCACCATTGCATCTACGGATAACCTTGCTCTGGTGGTGTCAAGTGATAATAAAGAAAAGTTAGTTATGAGCGCTAACGTATCCCTACATAGAATTAACGTTTGGATTAGGAAAAAGGGCCCGTTCTTTGCACCAAAGAAAACCGAAGCTCAGATAGTTAAGAGCAAACAGGCAGAAGCAAGCTGTCAAGTTTAAGCCATACAACACGCAAATACTACCGAAACGATCTGTGAGATATCTGGAGATATACCTAAGCGACCGAGGAAGATACGGCCATCGGACGTCGACAAGCAAATTGAGAAGGCTGAAAAGAAAGCGGCCGTACTTACGAGGTTGATGCTAAACATAGATGGGCTCTCAAGTTTGAAAAGAGTACTCTTATATGAGGTAGTAGAGAAACCCATTACTCCATGGTACACCAGTTTGGCAAAATGTGTTGAGGATGGAACAGAAATGAGATGCAGGGATAATAGACGAAACAACTAATAGGAGACACAGCAGTGTGGGCGAACTGCAAGCACAAAAAGTTAGGATACTAGTTGACACAGGTCCTTACTGGATACGGAAACCTGGGCGCTTACAAGAAACGCGTGTACTTAAGCCATGTAGCTAGTTGTAAATACTGTGGTGTCCCAGATAATGTGCAACACACGTTTTTTGAGTGTAAAAGATGGTTGGACATTAGAACTAAAACAAATAGACAGTAGGAAGAGTATTAAGTGTGAACATATGATTGACAAAATGACAACAACTAAGCAAAGATGGAACGCAATAAATAAGATGATAAGGGAAATCGTGATACCAGGAAGGCTGAAGAAGGTTGTTTACCAGATCAGGGAACATAAAAGTAGGGGAAGAATAGAAGTATGATGAGATGAAAAGCCTCCCAGATGAATGTCGAGGAACGGTGGGCCAGAGAGACAAGTTTGGGCAAAAAGGAGTTTTAGTCGAAGTAGCGTCCGACACTGTTAGATACTTACGGTACAGTATACATCAGCAAGGGGTTCCTCCTCAAAACAAAGTACTAGTAGTAGTAGTAGTGTAGTGTAGTGCAGTCTAGTGTAGGTAAGCATAATCTAACGTAGTGTAGTGAAAACAAAGATATTTTCAAATTTCGGAATACTCACGGCCTACCACCACTAACTAATAGACCGGTGTGACGTTAGTAGCCAAAAATTCAGCAATCAAATTTATAAAGTGACATTTTTAGCCATTTCGTAGTTATTTCATATTCATCAACCCTTTTACCAGTAGCGTATACTTTGAGAATTCGTTGAATGTTTTCTTCAGACATAAGCCTTTCTTGTAAAAGTTTCAGTAATGTTTTTGTATATATATATATATATATATATATTGCCTTATCACATTTTTCAACAAAATAACATTAGACAATTAAAGAATGTTCAGAAAGAATTTAAGTTAATTGACTTAAGAAGCATAGTTAAATTAAAAAACTCATAAGGGTAGCCTAAAAGCAATATCAAAACACAAGAAAAATGGTGTAGAAACATATCAACAGCTCTGCTTCCTAATGAAGTTACTTTCATTCTCCAACTTGGTCCCAAATTCTCAAT